>CALNVZ010002974.1:4762653-4777078 GCA_940671915.1 Paracentrotus lividus
ATATAGCCTACTAGCAAATAAAAAATATCTAAATGCCACACCAAATGAAAACTGAAGAAAAATTGATAATCGCATATATACCTACAAACATATATCCGATGCGCACGCAGCCAAAAAATTGAGCCAAATTGAGTTATTTTATTATGATTTAGTATCCGCGGAGTGCCAACGCAGCCGAAATTTTTGTTTAATAAAAGATATATGATATAATAATGGGCAACTCCTAACATACATAGAATGGATAAGATGATTGTGTATCATATGAACCCTATATAGGTGAATCCGCGAGCGAAGCGCGAGCTCAAATTTTGGGTTTTAAAAGATAATGAAACAAATAAAGTGCAAGCTTTCATAGTATTAAATAATCGTAATAATTGTGTATTATAGACCTTAGTATCGCCTGAGCGCATACGCGAACGATAAATTTTGATTAATGTGTGTAATTATATTAACCCTACTAGATTTGTAATCTGCGGCCGGCGAAGCGCGAGCACGAAAATTTGGGTTTTAACCCTATATAGAATGAATAAGAGTACTTCTAAAACATAAAGGAATTGGTACAGTGATTGTGTAATAGACCCTTATAAGTACACGGCGGGAAGCGCGACCGTAAATAGAGTTTAAAGAAAAAATAAGATAAATGGCACTTTCTAACATAAAGAATTTGTAGATATGTTATCATAGACCCATTATAGGTAGTAGCGAGCCAAGCGCGAGCCGAAATTTTTGGGTTTTAAAAGATAATAATTGGGGAACAAATAAAGGGCACTTCTAGATAACTATCGTAGATAATTGGTATTATAGACCCCTTTTTAGTATCCGCGAGCGCGAAGCGCGAACTGAAAATTTAGTATAATTGTATTATATTATATACCTACTAGATTGGTATCTGCGAGCGGGCGCGAGCCGAAAATTTGGTTTTAAACGCTATATAGAATGAATACAGAGGTACTTTCTAACATAAAGAATTGTACATGATTGTGTATTATAGACCCTTTATAGTATCAGCGAGCGCGAAGCGCGAGCCGTTAAATTTTGAGTTTTAAAAAATATATGAACAAATAAAGGGCACTTTCTAGTATTAAATCGTAGATAATTGTGCATTTAAGACCCTCTTAGTACCCGCACTTCTAGCATAAAGAAATGTAGATAATTGTGCATTATAGACCCTATAGTATCGCGAACGCGAAGCGCGAGCCGAAAATTTGGGAATTAAAAGATATATGCAATAAATAAAGCGGTACTTTTAGTATTATTTTTCTTCTTCACTAATTGTGTTTAAAACCCAATTTAGTATCCGCGAACGCGAAGCGTGAGCTGAAAAGTTTGATTAATTGTGCTTATAATTTATACCCTACTAAATTGTAGGTCCGAGTGCGACGCCAACGCGCGAGCCGAAACATTTGGAGCTCAAAATTTGAGTTATTTGTGCATTTGATTTAGTATCCGCGACGCCAGCGCGAGCCGAAAAATTGTTTAAGAATATACAAATAAATAAGGCACTTTATATTCCCACAGTATCGACTATTTCCATCGAGGCCCAAAGGCCCGAGGCCTTTTTCTTTGTGAATTTGGAAACTTTAGTCTTAAAATATTTTTCCTTATTTTTACTTTTCGTCAGTAATGTATTTCTTTTTTCTTAAAAAAAGAGAAAAATCGGCCTCATTACCCCTCCACATTATAGGCCTTAGTTATGCGTCGTTAGAACCCAATTAGCCTATTTCGCGCTTCTTATTGAATAAAGTTTTGCGAATATTGTACAAACATCGGCTTTATTCCTTCTCTCTTTCTTTTTCTTCTTTCTTCCTCTTTTCCCTTCTTTCTTCCCTTTTCTCCTCCTTTTTTTTTTTTTTTTTTTTTTTTTTTTTGGCCCGGCCCGTCGGCCCCCCCCCTGGATCCGCGCCTGTATTCCATTCATAATAAACATGCATGCACGTTAGAAGGAAAGAGCCAATAAAAGATTGGCAACCCCGAAATAATCGCATTGACAGAAACGAAAGGACAACCATCCAAACTGTTAAGTAATCAGCTTGGAGGAACTCCAAGCTGTGTCCGCTCAAACGCATTGGTGGTATCTCACTTCGCGGAGACTGGTTTGAGATGATTTGGGACTTACTTTGAGACGGTTTAAACTTGCGCGGTTGACGTTCTTCATCCTCGCAACAAGTTTCAAAACGTCTCAAAACCAGTCCCAAATCCGTGTCAAACCCGTATCCCGCGAAGTGAGATGTACCCACTATTACCAAAGGCTTCAATTTCTTTGGGGCCGATGGAATCAACGCTACCCCCTCCGCCCCCCCCCCCCCCCGCTTACCGCACGGCCAAGCGTGACGTGAAATTTTTGATGTACCTTTTGCTCTCCGTGAGACGACGTGAAAAAAATTTGATGTACCTTTTTTGTCCACTTTTGCAGATTTCGAACCCTCCCGTAAAATCCTAGTTCACATGGCCTGCCATCATGCCATAGAGCCAACAATTGAAACATCCACGCTGTAAAAAATTGAAACTCACGAAGCACCTTTGCATTCTTACTATTTCATGATATAAAAAAAAAAAAAAAAAAAAAAAAAAAAAAAAACGCTCCAAAACTTGTTGTCTGAAACAAAGGAGAATTCGTCTCTGAACTATCGGTTTTATGGATGGATCTTATTTATTCATGTAAGATCTATCCATTTAGAGCATCTTTAAAAAAAATAAATAAAAAAATCTTGGGAGTCGAACTCAAGTCCTTTGGATGAGAGTCTGTTCCTCATACCACTCGGCTAGTATTACTGATAGCGAGAACTTCATTTTCAATCTAAATGAACCAAACTAGGATATATTAGAGCACGTTCAAGGCTTATTTTCAGTAATTAATTTGTAAACGGTTCGGAAAATAAAAATCGCGTGCAGCTCAAACAGAATTTATCAAAACGACTGATACAATACGCCGTCCGGGTACCGCGGATGGTACCGTGATCGCCCCATGACTCAGGTTAACCAGCATCTCATTTCGGTTTAGTCAAAATGGAATCGATCGCTTTGTCGTTATATAGAACTATTTGATCACCCAAACCTAAGCTGAACGTGGGAAGAAAATAGCCAAGAATACAACACTTACCAATTTGCTAGTGACAGAAGCGAGAAGTAGACCGCAATTAAACACATGTGAGTAAAGTCGAGATCCAGAATGAGTCATCCGAGCTGCATTCATTGTTATATATCTCGAAATCATTGGCATCCGGGAATTCCCCCAATGAAAATATCAGAACCATGCAGCATTCACCGAATTAAGAAAATAGCTATTGTTGCAATTTTAATCTCAGTTTCATTTCGAAAGCGCAAGTTTTCAACACAATTTATACCCCTATGAAAGTTGTTGTATTTTGCTATTTTTCCCCCCACTAATGAATGGCGGTGTTGGCGGTGTTGTGAAATTTGGTCCTCCTCAGGATGGTTACTTCAGTACTCCCTTGTAAATTTATGATGATGAAAAAAATTATATACATCATTCGCATAACAATGGTCAGTACAGTAGTGATACTGATAATCACTTTTTGGCAAGTCTAGCAATATCCCTGATATACATTCTGATTCTGTGCTACTAAACCATAATGAATTATCACAACCAGTTTATACGAAGTCATTTGTAATATCCATTCATGGCTTCTTCATGGTTGCACATCTCTCCACCACTCTCCTTACATTCTAAGTACAGGTTGAAAGTATCGATTGATGTCATACAGGTCATGTCTGACCCTTTGTGACCCTGTTGATGATGCTTTTCCAGATAGCTCTGGCTTGTGCCTGGCGATGAGCTGCAACTAGGGAGAGGCCTGTTAATTGTTTTATGCCATCTGTCCATCTCAGCTTCTGTCTGCCTCGTCTCCGACTACCTTCAATGCAACATTGCATAATTATTTTTTCAATGTTATCATCCTGTCGTCTACATGGGGTCTTCCCACGAGTCCTCGGTCCCACGAGTCCTCGATCCCACGAGTCCTCGGTCCCACGAGGCCGAGTATTTTCCCACGAGTCCTCGGTTCCACGAGGCCGAGTATTTTTCCCACGAGTCCTTGGTCCCACGAGTCCTCTGTCCCACGAGTCCTCGTTGTCACGATGCCGAGTATTACTAACTACTAAAATAAGTATAGGCCTATAAATATACAAAAAAAATATAACCAAAAGCAAATAGTCGGGACTATGCATTTACGCCAAGTTCTTTATTGATTTCTTCTCCAATTTTATTCCTGACGAAGACGCAGGTCCGTCGAAAATTTGACATGAAATGAATAAAAAAAATTGGAATAAATGCATTATCCCGACTATTTGTTTTTTGTTTGATGACTGCTAATAGGTGAAACTCTATGTTGTTTAAAAATATAAGTAATCAATCTGGATTTTAATAATAATAATAATAATAATAATAATAATAATAATAATAATAATAATAAGCAGTGATCATCTCTACTCAGAGTTAGATAATGACATCGCAGGTTCAGTCAGCACCATGGAGCCAATTAATAATGCAATACACATTGTCTTGAGCGGAGATGAAGGTATCACGAAAATGAAGACGATTGGCTTAAAAGATAGTGAAACATCTATGTCCAGCCCACAGTCTAATTTGAGAGAGCCACGGAACATGTCAAGAGGAACAAAGGCGCAAATTATCAAAAAAGGTATCAACCAGGATGGAGCATGCTCCCTAACTCTTCTGGACCTACTAAATGAAAGTATAGAGCTACACGTACTATCAGGTGTAACTGAAGGGGATTCCTTTTTCCAGTATTGCGATGCGTCTAATAGTCAACCAACTGAAGAAGACAATCAGAAGCTTACGCAACTGAAACAGAAAACGGGAAGGTCGCCTACGCAGGGAAATAATGTCTCTGCAAAACCATCTACTGCAGACCTGCCATCATCTACAGAACAAATGCAAAGAATGCAGGAGGAAGTCTTGGTAGGATTGAAGGAAAACATCAATAACAAAAACTGCAGAAAACAAATGGGTGCATGTTCCCTAACACTTCTAGAACAACTGGATAAAGAGTTAAAAGTGCCCTGGTTTGAAGATGGAATCAATGAGGATCCACATGTTCATCATCCCGAAGTATCAATTAACCAACAAAGAACAGAGAATGCAACAGAACGGGCAAATACTGAGTTGTCTATGAATGTGCAGGAATCGATAACAGAGTCTCAGTATACAACTGATGAAGACCTAGGTCTCGAGGAACAATTGTTAATAGCCTTGAAGAAAAACTATCAGAATGTAAAGGAAATACCAATGAGTGACCGACCGCACATTCCAAAAATTGACACAAGATGTTGCACTACCACGAAAGTGATCAGCGTAGTAGATAAACTGCTAAAAGAGGTGGAGCCAAATCCCTCAGATATGAGGATGATAAATTGCCTTCTGTGGGCCGGAGCCAAGACTGTTGTTGAACAAATTGGACTAGAACTGCATTCCCCCAATCAAAATCGAGAACACAAACCCAAGATACCGGAATGGAAAAGACGGATACAATCAAAGATAGAAGAATTACACAAAGATGTAGCACAGCTTGGAGAAATGGAGAAGGGAAACACGTAATCCAAGAAGATGAGGACTAATGGGAAAAGATTAGACAAGAAATACCGGATAGACGGAAAGACAAGGACGCGTATAATTGTTATTGAAACTCTCAAGATGAAGATCAACGCTTTGAAACAACAAAACAAGAGATACACGAAGAGTAATGCATTCAAGCGACAGAACAAACTCTTTCATGGAAATAGAAAGATGTTTTTTCGTGAACTACGATCAAGCAAGAGTGAAGTTTGAGAAGCCCCACCGACAGAGGAAACGAGCAGATACTGGAAAGCCCTATGGGAGAATGGCGTCACTCACAGAAAAGCTCCTTTGATACAGTCTGAAAAGGACAAATGGGAAAATGTACCAGCTCAGCAACTGACATGACTGACGGATTTAACATTAACAGAGCTTCAGAATATCATAAAGATCTCACAGAACTGGAATAGTCCTGGACCATGCAGACGGACTGCAGAATTTCTGGATAAAGAAATTTAGTACCAGTCACATTCCTCTCCTACATGCCATCAATGACATAGTTAAAGGAGTCAGACATATCGAAGCATGGCTGCGAACCAGAAAAACATGCCTTCTATACAAAGGCAATGACGTAACAAAAGCCAAGAACTACAGGCCAATCACATGCCTCAATACCATGTACAAGCTACTTACATCAACGCTTGCACGCCACATTGAGCGGCATATCGAAGACAATGACATCATGGAGGTCTCTCAGAAAGGCTGCCGAAAGGGGAAGAAAGGATGCAAGAACCACCTCTTGACAAATAAGGCTATCACCAAGAATGCTCGTCAGAGACAAACAAATCTATCCATGGCATGGATAGACTACAAAAAGGCATATGATAGTGTACCACACAGCTGGATCATCAAAATTATGGAGGTGTATCATATCAACCCACATATCATACAGTGTATATCGGAAAGCATGAACTTGTGGAACACAACTCTGACACTAACAACAGACGCATACTCAATGAAGGTAGACGGAGTCCGGATCAAGAGAGGGATATTTCAGGGAGATTCATTGTCCCCCTTACTCTTCTGTCTTGCTCTCAACCCAGTATCCTCCCTCTTGCAAGCTACAAACTTCGGATATAGATATAAAGGAAATGATGTTACGGCGACAGTAAATCATTTGGTCTACATGGATGACATCAAGCTGTATGCAAAAAATGATGATGAACTTTTAAGGCTGATAGCCATTGTTAAACAATTCACAGATGACATTCAGATGGAATTTGGCATTGAAAAATGTGCTAAGATTACACTTATCCGCGGAAGAAGGGTGGAGACGGGTGATATGCCCCTATCTGACGAGGAAGTATCAATCAAGGAACTGACGAATGAATCCACCTACAAATACCTTGGCATGATAGAGAATGACAGCATCAGCCACAACATAATGAAAGAGAAGGCAAAGACGGAGTACAAACACAGACTGAGGCTCATTATGAAATCTGAACTTATCGCCAAAAACAAGATGTAGGCTATCAATACACTTGCTATCCCCGTGCTAAGGTATAGTTTTTGAATAATAAACTGGAGAATCGAGGATATACAAGGGCTGGATGTCATGACAAGGAAGCAATTGACAATGCACAGACTACACCACCCAAAAGCTGCTGTTGAAAGGTTGTATCTCCCCCGCGACCTTGGAGGAAGAGGTCTTCAGCAGATAGAAACGGTATGGAATATGGAGTTTTTTTGTTTTTTTTTCTCTTTCAAATGCATTTATTGGTCAATCTCATTTTCACATTACAACCTTGTTTACATATATACATCTAGTCCACGTCCTGGACGATATAATATGATGCCCCTTGCCTTTCCGATCTACGCTAGTCCGCTGCGCGCGATTCCTAAATTCACTTCACCCAACGAATTCACTTATCCCCACGAATTCACTTTCTCGAAAGGTAGTGATATTCTGCGTGTACGTGTACGTTATGTGTGTACGTACGCGCCGTGTGTGCGTATGTATGGTAATACCAGTGAAATAATGAACTACAGTCCAGGGAGTGGACTAATATACATCAAACAAAATCATATAACATAACTGGCAGTCGAAACATAGGTTTAATTGAACATCTATTTACTTCCAATCTTTTACGTATCTCAGAATTAAACAGAGATATCAAACCTGATTCTCTGTTATCCATACCCTTGTAATTCCGCAATAATATCAGTTTATAAACTGTCCAGAAAGATATATCAATAAAATCATCCAATTCATCTTTTTCGTTATTTTTTATCAAAAAATCAATGTTTATATTTACCTGCTTATGAAAAACCTTTTGTATCAACCAAGTAATATATTTCCAAAACTTTCTGTTTAAGCGGCATGTTACCAAAGCATCAATAATATCTTCATCTACATGACAGGTACTACATTTTGAATCTTTACAAATTTTCCACTTATGTAAGTTTCTTTTCACAGGTAATAAATTGTACATCACTCTAAAATTGAATTCTTTCAACTTGTTTTCTTTTACCTGGACTAAATTCCGTTTAAAGCAATTTTCCCAGGTTGTATTCATATCCAGAACATTTTCCCAAAAGAAACAACATCGTGTATATTATGTTCCTTCTTGTTGTATCAATTGATTATAAAAATATCTACAGGTTAAGTCATTCAAAAGCTTTGAGGCTTTTCCAACTATTATTTTGGGTACAGGTAGCCCTAAAGTATCTCGCTTTCTTTCATCTGAAATTTGTAATTTGTGGAGTTAATACAGCTTGCAAATTACCTTTCCAGTCCCAAGGATACATTGACAAACATATCTCACGATTATGACAAAGCCCAGCCAATTTACTCATCTACTAAACAAGCATTGAAGACGTTGGCAGATCACCAGATAGCTCTACCAGTCGGGGAAAAGGAGAGGACAGAACTGAAGCGTTCCTTGAACAAAAGATTGCGGACAAATCTACAGGCAAAACGTCTACACGGTCACCACGAAAAACAATCGAATCGCCAGTTCGTTGACAAAAAGAACACCCATGGATGGCTCAAGTCTGCTGGTCTGAAAGGAGAAACGGAGGGGTTTATATTTGCCATACAAGATCAGGTAATCAAGACACGGGCATATGAGAAATCCATTCTGCAATCTGATGTAGAGGACACGTGCAGAGTATGTGGGAAAGAACCTGAGACTCTAATGCATCTGGCATCAGGATGTCCTATCTTGGCCCAAACAGAATATATCAGCAGACATGATAGCATTGCCAAGCATATACACTGGCAACTTCTAAAGGATCGTGGGACTCAAGAATGTGACCATCCATGGGAACATCAGCCGCAGACAATCACCCTGGCTGATAAAAGTACCATATATTGGAACTGCGGTATGACAGACAGAGCTATAAACTATAACAAGCCAGACATCATCGTAAAGGCCTCTGCACACCAACCACGACAAACGACACGACACAGCGACACGACGAGCACGACACACTCAAAATCCTGTTCACACAAAGCACGACATTGCCTAAAAAGTCGGTGGCGAAGAAGTTTTTTATGGTGAGATTGTCGTGCAGGAAATCAATTTGAACCCCCCTTGTGTATTCATCAAAATGACTGCACAAACAAAAGGGAAGGTATATGTTTATAAAATGAAGTCACTTAGAAGAACTCTTAGAGGTGGAATATTTATATTTTGCTCCAGCTACATCATTTTGCTCGGCTAAAATTTCTTGAGTGTGTTCGTCCCCGCTTTCACTTTTCGGAACCCTGGTTATATCTTTGACGTTCCCCCAAACCTTGCTGGGATTTTAGGCTCCCCACCCCTCACTACGCCCATTTTTGTCATTTTCCTTGAGTTAAATATTAAATGGTTTATGGGTAGGCCTACAGACTTGTAGTTCTCTTGCCAGATGGATTGAAATGAACAGTGTGATTGGTAAAAGATGTCATGATAGGGCCTACCGAGTACTGTCTCCTCCCATGTCGCTGGGTCCTCCTGAGAGTCAGACGTCATGGGAGAAGAGTATTATCGACATCATAAAGTTAGATTCAAGATCTTAAGTTAGACGGTGGCAGTCTGGCTGAGAAGTTCTAGAATATTTAAAGGTTCATAAAATCTAACGTTAGGCCTCAGGGCTAGCTACTTCTTAAGACAAAGACAGATCTTTGGTCAAGATCTAGTCACAGGGTTCACAGCTGCATTGACAACTAGTGATCTAATCCTAGCCCTACGCCGAAGTTTTGGCGTGGGACTCCGATTTGTGTTTACTTTTAGCACGGGTTATATTTATTCGTTTTATTTGGTCCCCTGTTATTAGATCATACTACGGTTAGCTTTACATCTGGTCTAATATATTCCTGAATCTAAAAATTGCTTTACTTACCGACACAGTTCATTGCGGGTTTTGCTGCAGCAACTCAAATGACTCAAGACAGTCAAAGATATTTAAATCTATTTAGATCCGCTCCTTTTGTGCGATGTGCAATGAAATATTAACACGTAAAATCCCATAGAGATAGAGCTTGAGAAATAAAAAAGTTTCAGCAATCAATTACCAGGTCAAGAAAAAGCGCAACATCCTTCACGCTGATTGGTCAATGCCAAAAAGTCGTTTGTCGTGCTGGGAGAAATCGCTCACTGAGCGATTTTAATTTTGGGCAAAAACAGTCGTGCACGGCATTTCGTAAACGACAAAGGCGGTTTGAACGATGCCATAAGATTTGCATTAGAGCGATTTTTCAGAAAAGTCGTGGTGTCGTTGTGCCGTGTCGTTTGTCGTGTTTCGTGTGTAGAGGCCAAACAAAGTCAACATCATCGAAGTATCCGTCCCTCACGACATAAACCTCGCAGTCAAGGAAAGGGACAAGCGGCTAAAATATCAAGACCTGAGGATTGAGATCGAACGAATGTGGAACGTCAAGGCAGAAGTCACCCCGGTGATAATTGGTCACACGGGGATGGTAAAGAAGGGAATCGAGAGTCTCATCACCAAGATCTCCCCGAACATCAAGATCTACGATCTTCAAAAGGAAGCCATTCTCGGCACAACTAGAATGATCCGAAAAACACTTGGACACTAAAAAGTTGCACTTGAAATCACTTTGTGCTCTTTGTTTAGCAAAGTCTTTCAAGGAAAAATACGGACTTGATCCTGTTTATCATAATATAATAATAATAATAATAATAATAATAATAATTTAATAATAATAATAATAATAATAAAATAACAATAATAAAATAACAATAATAATAACAATAATAATAATAATAATAATAATAATAATAATAATAATAATAATAATAATAATAATAATATTAATAATAATAATAATAATAATAACAATAATAATTATAATAATAATAATAATAATAATAATAATGATAATAATAATAATAATATTAATAATAAATAAAAAAACAAAACAATAATAAGCGCGAGCGAAAACTGTTAGAGTTCCATGGAAGAAGGTGTGGAAATCCCATTTCACCTTTAAAAAGAAATACATTTCACCCGCGAAAGTTTGGGGGGGGGGGGTGATTGTACATGCCATCCCCCATCTTTTGAATCGAGGGATGCACCCCCCCCCCTCCCTGTGTCTACGTCCCTGTTCGGGATTCGTGAATTATAATCTCACACATTCGAGATTGGATGTAATTAGGATTTCTCAAGGATGTAGATCTTAATTTTTCATGTAAAACCAAAGAACTTCATTATATCCGCAACTAATGGTGGTATCTCATTTCGAGGAGATGGATTTGAGACGGAATCGGGACTACTTTTAGACGGGGTCTTCCCACGAGTCCTAGGTCCCACGAGTCCTCGGTCCCACGAGTACTCGGTCCCACGAGTACTCGGTCCCACGAGGCCGAGTATTTTCCCACGAGTCCTCGGTCCCACGAGTACTCGGTCCCACGAGTCCTCGATCCCACGAGTCCTCGGTCCCACGAGTCCTCGGTCCCACGAGGCCGAGTATTTTCCCACGAGTCCGATTTTTCTTATATCACATATTTTGTTCAAAAATTGACAAATTGTATGATGGAAATTTCTCAAATGAAAACTAAATTCATGATCTCGTAAGTTGTGATTAATACAATGGGCATTGGTTTCCTGCAGCATTGGTAAATAGGGGCAATATTATGATTTATACTTGAGTAGCATCATGCTACTCTGAGGGGGACCCACGGGGCACCGGAAAAGGGGCTCCGCAAAGGATGAAAGGAAATAGAAGAGAGAGGAAAAAAGGAGGGAAAGGGAGAGAGAGGGGAAAAAAAAGGGGGGGGGGTTAAGAAGAAAAAAAGAAAGGGTAAAAGACAAGAACAAACAACCCCCCCCCAAAAAAAAAAAAAAAAAAAAAAAAAAAAAAAAAAAAAAAAAAAAAAGGAGGAAAAAAAAAAAAAAAAAAAAAAAGGAGGAAAAAAAAAAGAGCCGAATAGAGAGAAAGAGAGAGATAGAAGTAATGAAGAATAATAATTTAAAAAATAATTTAAAAAAAAATAGGGGCCTGAGCCCGATTTCGTCTCCACAAAACTAAAATAGCATGCGAACAGAAAGTTTTGAGGCTAAATGAACATAATCGCGTATAATTTACAAAAATTATATTCCTGACGAAGACGCAGGTCCGTCGAAAATTTGACATGAAATGAATAAAGAACTTGGCGTAAATGCATTATCCCGACTATTTGTTTTTGTTTGATGACTGCCAATAGGTGAAACGCTATGTTGTTTAAAAATATAATAGATGATATAAATAATTAATCTGGATTTTAATAATAATAATAATAATAAAAAATAAAAATGATAACACTAATAAGCGCGAGCGAAAATTGTTAGAGTTACATGGAAGAAAATGGAGTGTGGAAAGCCCATTCAGCTTTAAAAAAATACATATCACCCGCGAAAGTTGGGGGGGGGGGGGTGATTGTACATGTCATCCCTACACCTTTTGAATTGGAGGATGCACCCCCCCCCCCCTTCCCGGTGTCTACGCCCCTCTTTGGGATTCATGAATTATGATCTCTCAAATTCGAGTTTAGATTTGAATGTAAATCATTTGATAAGGATGTAATTAGGATTTCTCAAGGATGTAAATCTTAATTTTTTCATGTAAAACCAAAGAACTGCATTCTTTATAAAATATATCCGCAACTATAACTGTGTTGTTTTTATTGTCGCGGCGACGTCTCTGAGACGCAGTGGCAGATCCAAGGGGGGAGGGGCAGGGGATGCGACCCCCTATAATTTGAAAACCGCTAATTGACCGTACATGTTGAAAAGCCTATGGTATAAACCACAACTAAATTAATTTATGTAGTATAATTCAGCTTACAATGACGAATACACTTTGCAAGATGTTTCATAGATGTTTCATTGATGTTTTTCAACATCAATGAAACATCTTGAAAAGTGTTTTCGTCATAGTCCAGATGTTGGTAACAAACTGATCACCAAAATTTTTGACGAAACTCATTTATTTAAAAGCAAAATTCAAAAAACTGATTAGAGAAAATATGGTATGAGAAAATACTCGGCCTCGTGGGACCGAGGACTCGTGGGATCGAGGCCTCGTGGGACCGAGTACTCGTGGGACCGAGGACTCGTGGACCCTCCCCCTTTTAGACATGTTAGACGAGTTGTGAGACGGTTTTGAAACTTGTCGCGGAGACGTCTCCGATACTCTTTTCCGTCGCGGAGAAGCCTCCTATATACATATATATATATATATATATATATATATATATATATATATATATATATATATATATATATATATATATATATATATATATATATATATATATATATATATATATATATATATACTGTTGCCCATAAAGGTTGGATATTGTTTTATGGGATTCAGCACATATTTGTGCTCCGGCTTTAATTTCTTGATATTGTTTGTCCCCATGTTAAGTTTTCGGGGCCCTGGCTATATCTTGGAGGTTCCCTAACCATTCCCGGGAATTGAAAAACAAAATGAGTTTGTCAACCCCCACAATGCCCATTTTTGCAATTTTTTCTCATTTTGGGGCCCCTTTATTGTTTACCCGGCTGACTAAGGCCCCCTCAGTCCTACCCCCATGAAACGCGACTGAGGTATAGGGTTGTTACTATTCTTTAAGTTAAATCTAGGTTTATGGTCACAGACTTGGATTTCTTGTCTAGGGGAAGGGTCAATGTTTATTTCGATTGTTACTCAAAATTGATTTCATTCATTTTTATAAAGTGGAAATTTCTATCTTCCCAGAAATGTACTGTAGAATATCAGCCATACATGAATCATAATAAAAGAAAGACTATAGTCATTATTTACAACCTTGTCATTAAGGCTGAATCAAAATTTTGGGGAAAATGGTAATTATTAAATATTTATGATTGTTTTTTGTTTCCTTTGTTTTGACAATAATGGTAGGATAAAATATTTCAAATTTTCACGGATTTCACTTTTTACTTCAACCCCTCCCCTAGACAAGAGACCAAATCCTGTGACCCTAAATTTTAATTTAACGTAAAGAACAATATCAACCCCTTACTTCAGACGCTTTTCGCGGGGGTAGAATGGAGGGGGCCTTGGTCAGCCAGGTAAATGAATAAGGGGCCCCAAAACGAGAAAAAATGGCTAAAATAGGCATTGTGGGGGTTGGCAAACTTATTTTGTTTTTCAATTCCCGGCAATGGTTGGGGGAACATCCTAAATATAGCTTTGGCCTCGAAAAGTGAAAGTGGGGACAAACGATTTCAAGAAATTAAAGCCGAAGCAAAAAGATGTTGCTGAATCACATAAAAAATATCCAACTTTTATGAGCAACACTGTATATATATATATATATATATATATATATATATATATATATATATATATATATATATATATATATATATATA
>CALNVZ010002974.1:4777103-4803791 GCA_940671915.1 Paracentrotus lividus
TATTAATATATATATATATATTATATATATATGGTCGATTCCAGCGAAAAGTGACAACGGTGTTTTTGATCATGTTCAGGCCAATAAAAAAATCCAAAAAAATGTAGGAACCTCAATTTTGCGTCTTATGTATCCGCATCGGTGAACTTATTCGTGCCGCATTTGTTCCAACTTCATTTGAAGTGAACTTTTTTTAACGATTTAAAAACATGCCATTTTTGGCCATTTTTGGAAAAAAAAACTTAATTTTTTTTCGCGACCAAACTTTTAAACAAAATCATCAAATAATTTAGATTCAAGTTGTATTTTAGGATGCACACATCTCAGGAGAATTGTACCAAATTTGAATAATATAGGGCAATCCAAACAATCTCTGGAATTTTTTTTCGAGTGGTAAATTTGGATGTTACCTACGAATACAGCTTTTTAAAAGCTTATAAACCATACTAGATATAACAAAAGTACGGCTCCTAATTGCCGTACAGAAGCGCCTCACCATTCCCTATCGACATGCATTGTTCCCGGTGACATTGCTTTCTTGTTAAACTGGCAGAAGAGGTCAAAGGTCCGAAATTTTCGTGTGGTCAAAAAATTCAGTTACCTACGAATACACCTATAAACCACTGCCATTTCTATACCTTAAGAGATTTGTGGCAAATATTGTAGGGAAAGTTGACAAACGATGTCTTGCTGACGTGTGTAAACTTTCTCATCCTTGAACAATAAGTTTTTGAGATATTGCCTTATAAGTGCTGTATTCGTAGGTAACATTTGACATTCCGAATGTTACCTACGAATACAAGTATGCATAGGTGTTTCTGGCATATATTTTAGTAATTTGTCTTGAGACTAAAGTTACAAACTTTTGTAGTTTCTATTTGTCATATAAATAGGATATTGTGTGACAATTTTCTTGTTTAGAATCTATGTTTTCATTATGTTTCGACATTTTCCTTATTAATGTAAAATATTTATATTTTTTAATAATATTGTTGAGAAGTAATTTTCCTCTGAAACAATGTTATTATCAAGTTTAATTTTTTCGTACGCTGATCAAGTGGGGAAACTCTTTAAAATTTAATTACCAAAAAAATTATAGCTTTTCAGGAATAAATAAAAACATGGGATAGCATTTCCTGCAGTGATGTCACGTGTATTCGTAGGTAACAATGTGTATTCGTAGGTAACAATGTAACGTAAACTGTCATTTTCGGCTTTACAATTAACCTCATAATTGCTTTTTCTTTATTGAAAAGGGAGGAATAGTCCAATAGATATTGGAGACATCGTTTGCCGATTGACACAATCGCTACATAACAATGTGAATTAACCTCTCTAATTTTATTTCAAAATACGAAATGAATAATATTTACTGAGATGGATTGTCATTACTTATAACAAAATAAAACATAACTAACGTTGATTTTTTTTTTCCGACTTATCCTTTTTTAGAGCTCATTTATCAGCGTGTTATGTTTCTTATTAATGAATCTGCAATCTGGAGTTCAATACAAAGCAAACTTGCCCCATTCTTTAAGTTATCTTTAACTTCCAAATTGGGATTTCATGCGTATTTACTCAGACCTCATAATTTCATAAGTTATCGAAACCATGTTGATTAAAGTAAAGTTGACCTCATTTTCATTTTTATTTTTGATGAAAATGAAAATGATGTAAAGTGACAGATGCAGACTATATCGCTCTCTTTAATCATACAGTGCAGCAGAAAATTCAATTTGGTTGGATATTCAGCCTGGAATACTTTGATTTTGGTTACGTTCGAGCAAGAGGTCTTTAATTCTTTCCAATATTCATATCATATCAATAAACAGTCAGTTATGAATATTTTAACTCATAAGCAGTTTTCAAAGACAGTCACTGTTACCCACAAATAGTATCATTGGAATAAGATAACAGAATGGGATAATCATATGTGCATGTAAGTGCCTAGATACATACGACGATAAAATACAACATTTTTTTTATTAGTTAAAGGAAGGGATAAGAAACATTTAGATTTTAAAATGATATATAGCTAATTTTTGTTCGTTTATGGTTTCACGCTTATGTAAATATGATTTCAGAATAAACGTGAGGAAAGAATTGCCTATACCAGTTGATGAATCATTTTAAAAAAAAAGTGCTCTACATCTATAATGTAATGTTCGTCGAAAGACATTTGATTAACAACTTTTTTTTCCGAATTATGTTAAAGTATTTGTTAGACAGAAGATATCGTATTCATTTTTTATTGTTGGCTAGGGGCTGATGCATTAATAAATATTCGCAATGAATTATTCTCATGTGTGAATCTTTTAGTTTAGACGTTTATCATTTTAATCGGTATTTATGCTTGTTATCAAGCACAATATTGAGAAAAATACCTTACACTTATTAGTACCAATAATCTTGATTAAAGATATAAACATACGATAAACAGGACAAATATTGACGTTTTTGGTAAAGTTAGTGTTTCCCCAATACTTGCGTAGTATGTTCCCATATATTGGCTGAGAAAGATATTTTTCACAAAAACAATTAGTTGATACCCCTACACGATTATTATATCAATTGGATCCAACAAATATTTAAAATATACATGTAAGCCAGTTATACCTATGTTACCTACGAATACATTAGCTGTTACCTACGAAAACATATGTTTCTACCTCTTCTAAAACAAAAGTAATGGCGGATTCCAATTTTTTTAGGGTTTTAATGAGGAGCCATTATCTTTTCTTTCAGTAAGATATGATATATCTTTAATTAGCGTCGTGAAGATTAAACAATGCAAACTGACACAACCCCAATGTTTTTCAAACAGATTGTCTTAAAACTATAACTTTAATGAGATATGCAAATACAAGGAAATTAGGAGCACAAGCCCTGCCTCTTACAGATTTTAACTATTGTTAGAATCTTATTGATGAATGAATGACATATTTGGAAGGAAAAATGTATATAGGAGGCAAAATTCTGACTGTATCACATTAGGGTACGTGTATTCGTATAGGTAACATGCAAAAAAATATGTTTTATTTACCCCTCTGCCACAAAGTCAATTTGGGAGATTAAGCGTGGCAATTTATCACACGGATAGGTTGATTTGTTGACTTTTAGTGGGTCAAAGGACTAAATCCAAAGATGTTCTAAATTTGGACTCAACTTTTTCGCCGTGTACACTTTTCGCTGGAATCGACCATATATATATATATATATATATATATATTATATATATATATATATATATATATATGTGAAAGAAATGGGTGAAGAGAATAATTGGTAAGGTTGAGAATCTGTTTATCTGACGGTTCAATCAGGTCGGGTCCGCCCTATAGCCACTAAAGCCTAGATTACAGTTCGAGAGGTCCCCGTACGTTTCCCCAATCCTACGGCTTTTCGTGGATTTAGAGACCTCACGGGTCCCTGATGATTTTTCATTCACGGCGCCCGGTCGGTTAAAGTATAAATATGTGGATTGAAATCGAAATACGCCCGTGAAGAGACCGTAAGAGTGCCATTCGGGTACCGACAGATGTTCTTTCGGTGTCCGCTCTGATGAACACGGTGGTTATTTATAAGGCTGACCAGTGTTCCTATTTGCAGAAAAATCGCTAGGGTCCCTTGAGGAACCCTTGGGTGCCCTTTATGGTCCCGCAGGAAAGCCAAAAGTAAACCCAAAGCATCGCAGACACTCACTTTTTTACGATCACATACCCATTCTGGGGCCCGTACGGCGAGTAGAACCGTACATAATTGCCATTTTCGGAAGGTGCCTGTCCGGCTCCCTTATGATTCTGCGGGCGCGAGGACTTGTTTCACTACCCGTAGAAAAGCCGGAAAGATCTACTGCATGTTCTCGATTCTCCCGGCGTTTTCTTGAAATCGGTAGGCAGTAGACAACCCGGTAAAGCCCGTGGAGTCACTGAGGGCCCGCACAAGCACCTGCAGGTGACAGGAAGGGTTCCGCACAATTTCCTTTCAATCCTCATTGTAAAAAAAATGACTACGGTCTTGCGATGTTTAAGGTTTCCCCTGCGGCTATCCTGCGGCACCCTGCCAGACTCCTGTTGTAAAGTTTTGTCTTAAGCTCTTTTGAGTATAATTGCATTTAAAATTATTACGTTTCAAACCACAAATACGACATAGAATACTGTAAATTATAAATTTAAATAAGGCGGTTTTGATCAAAAGACAAATCATTCTATATGAAGTCTGAAAACCATCGACAGTATCACTCAAAGCATATATATATTAAAGACATTTATGTGGGACTTTTTAATATTTTTGAAAATCTGAGCCAATATAGAGCACCGTCTCAAATAAACTATACACTTTGGAAAATGCTCCCAATAAATAATGTATTAATGTATTCAGAATGCTCATGATCTTCAGCTATCATTATAGCACTAGCCCGATAATAATTCATGCTGACAATCTCGAAAGAGAAATTTGACAAATACTAAAAATTTGTATACATATTATTTTTGAAAAACTTGTGCGAAAGGCCACATGGAACCCAGTGGGAATCGGTCAGGCGCCGTGCGGACCACGACCGCGGGTACCTCCTGACGTCCTTGCTGTGCATTGACCCGCCCGACACCCTCCGGCTTGTTTACAAGAATTGACAGAAAAAACGTGCGGAGCCTACTCGGCCACCGATAGGAGGCCGATCGGTCCCCTTTAGTGACTCCACGGGCTTTCCAAGGACTGTAGACCGTCTACCGATTTGATAAAAACGCCGGGAGAATCGAGAACATGAAAGCAATAATCTAGGGGCCCGCGAGATCTGTAAAAATACACCAGTACCCGTAGGATCGTAAGGGACCCGGCCAGGAACCTTACGAAAGTGACCGAAATGGTCAAAAATGTCAATTTTACACGCCGTACGGCCCCAAACTACTTGTGATCGCGGCATAACCAGTCTCTGCGGTCTAGTGGCGTTCAAAGCTGGAGGCCCGGGTTCGATTCCCGGCGGAGACATTTTCTCGATCTCACCAAAAAAATTATCCAAAAAGGGAGGACAGCTCTGGGGAACTTTGAGCTACGTCAACTATTATTCTCTTCACCCATTTCTTTCACAGTTTAAATTAAAAAAAAGAGTTGCCCATTGCTGTTGTACGTGTATTCTCTTACACTTATATAAACACAAAACAAAAAGAAAGTTCCCCCTATTTCAGATATCAAGTTTTTGAACCAGGGAGGAATTTAAAAATTAATTATATGTCCATGTAGGGAATTAATTAGCTACCATAGGAGTGAATTTTAGGAAAAATCATTAAGTCATGCTTCAGTGATTATGGTTGAATGCAAAAATGTTATTTTTTGAAGTTCACAAGCATAAAATCACAACTTTGATTCAATGATATCGTACCCATTTTCAGATTTTAAACAATTTACACGTCAGAATGTATGCAAAACGTGCTTCCAACATACGGAAACGAAATTTGCGTCAAATTTCACGGTTGAGTGACATGCAGCAAAAATTGCCCAAACTGCGATTTTTACTTTTTTGCCATGGTATAATCGATCAAATTTGAAGGAATTCAGTTTTTGAAAGTGTATGCAACCAATATCCATCCATCACGGTTGGATGAACCCATCAATCAACCAAAAAATTGGCCATTTTTAGAATGACGAAGAGTTATTGTAGTAATTTTATGCACTAGAAAGCATCTCATAACATTTTTGGGGGTTTATTTATATTCTTTTGGCCACGTGTCAATGATCCTATGGCATTTATTTAAAAATTCATGCTTCAGTGAGCACATGAGACTGGAAAAGCCTTTTCTCACGTATGGACTAAAATTCAAATTCTTTACTTGATTAAATATAACAATTCTTGTTGGGGAGTACTTTTGATTTATTTTCATTAAAATCCCGATGTTTCACGCCTCAGTGGGCACAAGATACAAGAAAATCATGCAAATAAGAAGAAAGTTTCGGGATTCGTCATGGTTCAGTTGACTTTCGAATACCTAATTTGAATAAGATCATGTTAGTTGGAGATCAGTTGAAGCTGTGTGCAAGTTTCGTGACATAACTCACGGTAGAATTAACAATAATCATCAATGAAATTGGCCGAATTTCAATATTTGTCAGGTATTGATTTCCTCCTCCATTGACTTTATGTACAGAGGTATAACAAAAGTTTAACAAAAGTGAAATTTGGTAAATTTTAATTGCCATTTTTTGTCCATTTGACTATGAATTATTTTATGAAACTTTTGCACATATTCTTCAACTGGTCTCTAACTAACATTTCGTTACTCAAATTACGTATTCGAAAAGTCACTGACCTGACGAAGCCCGAAACTTTCTTCTTATTTTCATGATTTTCTTGTATCTTGTGCCACTGAGGCCGTGAAACATAGGGATTTTTATGAAAATAAATCAAAAGTATTACCGAAAAAGAAATTGATGTATTCAATCAAAATAAGAATTTGAATTTTAGTCAGTACGTGAGAAAAGGCTTTTCCAGTCCCACGTGCTCACTGAAGCATGAATTTTTAAAATAAATGCCATAGGATCACTGACACGTGCCCAAAGAATATAAATAAACCCAAAAAAATG
The DNA here is from genome assembly GCA_940671915.1 of Paracentrotus lividus. Lineage (NCBI taxonomy): Eukaryota > Metazoa > Echinodermata > Echinoidea > Camarodonta > Echinidae > Paracentrotus > Paracentrotus lividus. The sequence goes on from CALNVZ010002974.1 coordinate 4,783,680, forward strand.
TTATTGAGATGCTTTCTAGTGCATAAAATTTCTACAATGACTCTTCGTAATTCTAAATGGATGGATATTGGTTGCATACACTTCCAAAACAGGAATGCCCTCACATTTGATCGATTATACCATGACAAAGAAGTAAGAATCGCAGTTTGGGCAATTTTTGCTGCATGCTCAACTCAACCGTGAAATTTGACGCAAATTTCGTTTCCGTATGTTGGGAAGCACGTTTTGCACACATTCTGACGTGCAAATTGTTTAAAATCTGAAAATGGCATCATTTGAATCAAAGTAGTGATTTTAGGCTTGTGAACTTCAAAAAATGACATTTTTTGCAATCAACCATTAATCACTGAAGCATGACTTGGTGATTTTTCCTAAAATTCGGGTCCTATGGTAGCTAATTAAATTCCCTGCATGGAAATCATATCAATTCTAGTTGTAAACTTAAAGAGATAGGGCGCTACCATTCTACTCAAAGCGAACGCTCCCATTTACTTTTTCTGTTTTTGGACAGTTTTCACTTTATTTTCTTTATTGTGGCGAGCAACTAACCTTCAAAGAAATGATCAAATTTGATTGAGTGCGTTCACAGTCTGAATTTTTCAGAAATAGGGAAACTATTGCAAGGGAAAAAAAAGTCCTGTCACTTGAATCAATTCGAAAGCCTTGGTCAGAACACATTCCTGTACAATATGGCCAATTTTGAGCCCAGAACAGCTCATGCGCTTCAAAGTCTTGCTCGTCAATGACGCATAATTATATTCACTAATGATCACACGGTTTTTAAAAGGTTGAATTCTCAGCTTTCCATTAGTGGCATATTTATTTCAATTGGTTAAAAAAAGTCCTGTCACTTGAACTATTATAAGAGATTTTTTTTCTCGATTGGTCAATGTTTACGCAAACACATGCATATCGCATAAAATAATGCGAACGGCGTCTTGGCGAGATCTCTTTGGTTTGGAGCATCAATCTATGTAAAATACAGGTTCTGATTACAACTTCAGCACAATCATTTAAGGCTTTCCAAAATGTCTTTTTCCCCATCTGCGAAGCATCTACTAATTAAAACCAGAGAAAAGTTTATAAAATTTCTTTCACCTCCACGCAGTATTTGCTCCTCACCGGACGGGCGATCCCATTCGACTGCAGGGGGAGTCTTCTACGCGAGTTTTTTTTTATGCGCTAATTAATAAGCAGCCACGAAGCCTAACGTTACGTGCGTTTTCTTTACAGTCAATCTAGATGTAACTGGGCCACTGGCAGCTAACGCCACACACATCCAAAAGCCATCAAGAATAATTTGTATTATTCTTAATCCATCATCGTTTCAAATTAACTTCATACCCAATATAAATCACAATATTTAATTCAATATTCGGGTGGGAGGGGAGGGGGGATCTCTCTCTATATATATATATATATATATATATATATATATATATATATATATATATTGTGAAAGAAATGGGTGAAGAGAATAATTGGTAAGGTTGAGAATCTGTTTATCTGACGGTTCAATCAGGTCGGGTCCGCCCTATAGCCACTAATGCCTAGATCACAGTTCGAGAGGTCCCCGTACGTTTTGCCCAATCCTACGGCTTTTCGTGGATTTAGAGACCTCACGGGTCCCTGATGATTTTTCATTCACGGCGCCCGGTCGGTTAAAAGTATAAATATGTGGATTGAAATCGAAATACGCCCGTGAAGAGACCGTAAGAGTGCCATTCGGGTACCGACAGATGTTCTTTCGGTGTCCGCTCTGATGAACACGGTGGTTATTATAAGGCTGACCAGTGTTCCTATTTGCAGAAAAATCGCTAGGGTCCCTTGAGGACCCTTGGGGCCCTTTATGGTCCGCAGAAAGCCAAAAGTAAACCCAAACTCTTGTCGACACCACCTTTTTTACGATCACATACCCATTCTGGGGCCGTACGGCGAGTAGAACCGTACATAAATTGCCATTTTCGAAGGTGCCTGTCCGGCTCCTTATGATTCTGCGGGCGCGAGGACTTGTTTCACTCCCGTAGAAAAGCGCGGAAAGATCTACTGCATGTTCTCTGATTCTCCCGGCGTTTTCTTGAAATCGGTAGGCAGTAGACAACCGCGTAAAAGCCCGTGGAGTCACTGAGGGGCCGCACAAGCACTGCAGGTGACAGGAAGGGTTCCGCACAATTTTCTTTCAATCCTCATTGTAAAAAAATGACTTACGGTCTTTGCCGATGTTTAGGTTTCCCTGCGGCTATCTGCGGCACCCTGCCAGACTCCTGTTGTAAAGTTTTGTCTTAAGCTCTTTTGAGTATAATTCATTAAATTATTTACGTTCAAACCACAAATACGACATAGATACTGTAAATTATAAATTTAAATAAGGCGGTTTTGATCAAAAGACAAATCATCTTATGAAGTCTGAAAACATCGACAGTATCACTCAAAGCATATATATATTAAAGACATTTATGTGGGACTTTTTAATATTTTGAAAATCTGAGCCAATATAGAGACACGTCTCAAATAACTATACACTTTGGAAAATGCTCCCCAATATAATGTATTAATGTATTCAGAATGCTTCATGATCTTCAGCTTATATTAAGTCACCATAGCCGCGATAATAATTCATGCCTGACAATCTCGAAAGAGAAATTTGACAAATACTAAAAATTTGTATACAATATTATTTTTGAAAAACTTGTGCGAAAGACCACATGGAACCCAGTGGGAATCGGTCAGGCGCCGTGCGGACCACGACCGGGTACCTCCTGACGTCCTTGCTGTGCATGTTGCACCCGCCCGACACCCTCCCGGCTTGTTACAAGAATTGACAGAAAAAACGTGCGGAGCCTACTCGGCCACCGATAGGAGGCCGATCGGTCCCCTTTAGTGACTCCACGGGCTTTCCAAGGGCTGTAGACCGTCTACCGATTTGATAAAAACGCCGGGAGAATCGAGAACATGAAAGCAATAATCTAGGGGCCCGCGAGATCTGTAAAAATACACCAGTACCCGTAGGATCGTAAGGGACCCGGCCAGGAACCTTACGAAAGTGACCGAAATGGTCAAAAATGTCAATTTTACACGCCGTACGGGCCCCGAAACGGTACTGTGATCGCGGCATAACCAGTCTCTGCGGTCTAGTGGCGTTCAAAGCTGGAGGCCCGGGTTCGATTCCCGGCGGAGACATTTTCTCGATCTCACCAAAAAATTATCCAAAAAGGGAGGACAGCTCTGGGGAACTTTGAGCTACGTCAACTATTATTCTCTTCACCCATTTCTTTCACAGTTTAAATTAAAAAAAAGAGTTGCCCATTGGCTGTTGTACGTGTATTCTCTTACACTTATATAAACACAAAACAAAAAGAAAGTTCCCCCTATTTCAGATATCAATAGTTTTTGAACCAGGAGGAATTTAAAAAATTAATTATATGTCCATGTAGGGAATTTAATTAGCTACCATAGGAGTGAATTTTAGGAAAAATCATTAAGTCATGCTTCAGTGATTAATGGTTGAATGCAAAAATGTTATTTTTTGAAGTTCACAAGCATAAAATCACAACTTTGATTCAATGATATCGTACCCATTTTCAGATTTTAAACAATTTACACGTCAGAATGTATGCAAAACGTGCTTCCCAACATACGGAAACGAAATTTGCGTCAAATTTCACGGTTGAGTGAGCATGCAGCAAAAATTGCCCAAACTGCGATTTTTACTTTTTTGCCATGGTATAATCGATCAAATTTGAAGGAATTCATGTTTTGAAAGTGTATGCAACCAATATCCATCCATTCACGGTTGGATGAACCCATCAATCAACCAAAAAATGGGCCATTTTAGAATGACGAAGAGTTATTGTAGTAATTTTATGCACTAGAAAGCATCTCATAACATTTTTGGGGGTTTATTTATATTCTTTGGGCACGTGTCAATGATCCTATGGCATTTATTTAAAAATTCATGCTTCAGTGAGCACATGAGACTGGAAAAGCCCTTTTCTCACGTATGGACTAAAATTCAAATTCTTACTTTGATTAAATATAACAATTCTTGTTGGGGAGTACTTTTGATTTTATTTTCATAAAAATCCCGATGTTTCACGCCTCAGTGGGCACAAGATACAAGAAAATCATGCAAATAAGAAGAAAGTTTCGGGATTCGTCATGGTTCAGTGACTTTTCGAATACCTAATTTGAATAAAGATCATGTTAGTTGGAGATCAGTTGAAGCTGTGTGCCAAGTTTCGTGACATAACTCACGGTAGAATTAACAATAATCATCAATGAAATTGGCCGAATTTCAAATTTGTCAGGTATTGATTTCCTCCTCCATTGACTTTATGTACAGAGGTATAACAAAAGTTTAACAAAAGTGAAATTTGGTAAATTTTAATTGCCAGTTTTTGTCCATTTGACTATGAATTATTTTATGAAACTTTGCACATATCTTCAACTGGTCTCTAACTAACATTATCGTTACTCAAATTACGTATTCGAAAAGTCACTGAACCATGACGAAGCCCGAAACTTTCTGCTGTATTTTCATGATTTCTTTGGTTAATCTTTTGGGGTGGCCCCAAACCCCTGAGGCGTGAAACAAGGGATTTTTATGAAATAAAATCAAAGTATTACCCCGAAAAGAATTGATGATTTCAAACAAATAAAATTTGATTTGTCCGTACGTGAGAAAAGGGCTTTTCCAGTCTCACGTGTCACTGAGAATGAATTTTAGATAATGCATAGGATCATGACACGTGCCCAAGAAATATAAAATATAAACCAAAAATAGTTTGAGATGCTTTCTAGTAGTATAAACTCACAATGACTCTTCGTAATTCTAAATATGGAATGGATATTGGTTGCATAACATTCCAAAACGGAATGCCTCACATTTGATCGATATACCATGAACAAGAAGTAAGAATCGCAGTTTGGGCAATTTTTGCTGCTGCTCCTCACACCGTAGAATTTGACGCAAATTTCGTTTCCGTATGTCGGGAAGCACGTTTTGCACATTCTGAACGTGCCAAATTGTTTAAAATCTGAAAATGGGCATCATTGAATCAAAGTAGTGATTTAGGCTTGTTGCAACTTCAAAAAAATGACATTTTTCGACAACAACTCATTATCACCTGAGCATGACTGGTGATTTTTCCTAAATTCGTCCTATGGTAGCAATTAATTCCTCCAGATGGAATCATATCAATTCTAGTTTGTAAACTTAAGAGATAGAGGGCCTACCATTCTACTCAAGCGAAGCTCACCATTATACTTTTTTCGTTTTTGGACAGTTTTTCACTTTATTTTCTTTTATCGTGGCGAGCAAACTACCTTTCAAAGAAATGATCAATTTTGATTGAGTGCGTTCACAGTCTGATTTTAAGAAATAGGGATATATAGCAAAGGGAAAAAGAATCTGTCACTTGAATCAATTCGAAAGCCTGGTCAGAACACATTCCTGTACAATATGCCAATTTTGAGCCCAGAACAGCTCATTGCGCTTCAAAGTCTTGCTCGTCAATGACGCATAATTTATTACACTTAATGATCAACAGGTCTTTTTAAAAGGTTGAATTCTCCAGCTTTCCATTAGCATATTTATTTCAATTGTTAAAAAAAAAGTCCTGTCACTTTGAACTTTATAAAGAGATTTTTTTTTCGATTGGTCAATGTTTACGCAAATCACATGCATATCCATAGAAAAATTGCGAAGGCGTTTGGCGATGAGTCTCTTGGTTTGGAGCATCAATCTAAGTAAATCAGGTTCTGATCAACTTCAGCACAATCATGTTATAAGGCTTTCCAAAATGTCTTTTTCCTCCATTGGTCTGAAGCATCTACTAATTAAAACCATGAGAAAAGTTTATATTTTCTTTCACACTCCACGAGTATTTGCTCCTCACCGGGGGCGATCCCATTCGACTGCAGGGGGAAGTCTTTACGCACGAGTTTTTTTTATGCGCTAATTAATAGCAGCCACGAAGCCTACGTTCGTGCGTTTTCTTTACAAGTCAATCTAGATGTAACTTTGGCCACTGCAGCTAACGACACACACATCAAAAGCCATCAGAAATATTGTATATTCTTATCCATCATTCGTTTCAATTACTTCATACCCAATATAAATCACAAATATTAATTCAATATTTGGGTGGGAGGGAGGGGGGGGGTAGCCGGCAGAAGACCGAGCCTGCATTTATTCAGAAGTTTTGTTTCTCTTTTTAAGTATATATTTATATAATTTCCTGACGCTCAATTATATCAAATATAATTATATGTAAATTTTATATAAATGGCCTATATACAATACAACATTGGCTTTCAATATCCCAAACCCGCCCAGACATGAGGTATGATTTTTGACCATCCAGTGATATTTTTATTCATCATCGATTAACATTATGGTTATTATATGCTTTAACATCCACATAACAAACCTGAACAATAATTTTATTGAAAGAAACGTCAAATATATATACTACGATGTATATATAATTTCTTCTGAATCAAATGATCTCAAACAATTCAATTGTTAACATGGCATGCGTTTTTAATTGGGTCAGTTTCGTGTGACATGATTTGGCAACATGGAAATTGTGTCTTTTTTTATTGAATCTTTGTAACTTTAAATACTACACCCTTATACATAAAAGCATATATTTTCTGAAAGGAATTAAACTGAGGATTTCAGAAAAGCTCTTAAAATTAAGGATGGATGGTATAACGGAAATGGGCGTTGTCGCTGCTGTGGGCATGGTGGGCGTCGTTTTTACAACAACCTACCCCATGTCGACGTAACAACCTACCCCAATTACATTACACATGTAAAGTAATTTTGTTTCAATTTTCAGGTGCTAATGTTTTGATATTTCTATTATTGCTTTAGACTATTCTAGAGCTCTACTTGATCTACTGTTAACGATACCAAGAAACTGGAAAGTTGACACAAAAGTATGGTATAAGAGATTTACACATTGTAAAAAATTATCCCGTGTGTTTACATAGTAACAATTTACCCCGTATCGTGTAACAACCTACCCCGTATACGGGGAAGGTTGTTACAAAAAAATGTCTTCATTAATTAAGCTGTAGTTAAATAGTTTTTACATGTTTTCAAGTTTTATGTGCCTCAGGTTTTAGCCAACATAATAGGCTAACTACAGACCCAAAATGGAGTGTGTGAGTACTTTCATAAGAATTATCTGGCCCTAAATTTGAATTTTGCAACGTCCATACCCGGTCTCCCCTACGTACCTGCTGCTAGCTGCATGCAGTCGTCTATTTGTCTGCTCGCTTCTCGCCACCAGCGCACGTCGTTAAACCATATTCATCTCCGCGGCCCGCTCTCCCCTCCTTAAATAATGGACGCGCCTTACTCATCTGGCGCAAGCGCACTGTGTACCGATTTAATGCTACGAAATGGTACACGTTAGCTTTACATTTTACATGGAGTAGAATTAATATGATAATTAGATTTTTTTTAAATTCCTCCTGGTTCAAAAATTATTGATATCTGAAATAGGGGGAACTTTCTTTTTGTGTTGTGTTTATATATATATATATATATATATATACATGTCTAATTTTGTTTCGTCTTATTTTGTAGCCCGATGAAGGCCATGCTGGCCGAAAGCTTGTGAATAAAGGAATTTGAGAGCTACGTTTCGAGTCATCTGTTTCATTCATTTCGCCTATGCTAAATAAAAGATGGTTCACTGCATAGCACGTTATTCAAAGGGCCCATTTTCACTATATACATGTATATATATATATATATTATTGTCGCGGCGACGTCTCTGAGACGAATTGGCGGATTCAGGGGGGGGGGGGGGGCCACAGGGGACGCGCTCCCTATAATTTGAAAATCCACTCATTGACGGTACATGTTAAAAACCGAAAATTTTTGTGCCCCCCCCATCCTGTAATCCAGGACCCGCCACTGCTGAGAAGGATTAGGGACGACTTTAGACGTAGTCCCAAATCAGTCTCAAACCTGTCTCCGCGAAATGAGATGCCACCATTATTCGCCATGCTAGTGCCTATGGTATTAACCACCACTAAATTAATTTATGCTGTATAATTCAGCTTACAATGACGAATACACTTTTCAAAATGTTTCATCGAATCGATGTAACATTTTGAAAAGTGTATTCGTCATTGTAAGCTTATCAGGATGTTTTTCAACATCGGATGTTGAAAAACATCCTGATAAGAGAAAATATGATATGAGAAAAATCGGCCTCGTGGGATCGAGGACTCGTGGGACCGAGGACTCGTTGGAAAAATACTCGGCCTCGTGGGAAAATACTCGGCCTCGTGGGACCGAGGACTAGTGGGACCGAGGACTCGTGGGACGTACCGAGGACTCGTTGACCCTCCCCTTCTATAATTGGGTAAAAAGAGTTTGAGCATGACATATTATACCTTGGCGTAGATTGTCACTACTTTCCGCATTCCATTCAAGTTGCTAACGAAGCAATGCGTTTACGAATGTCAACAAAAACAACATTTTCAATTAATTTTCAACTATACAAAATATTGCTTTTGCATTACCTCTAACCTAATAGTTACAGTACGAGGGGGCGAGACAATGAGTTAAACATTCAGCACTAAAACATACCTTGCACGCACGGATAGTATAAGATATTTACTTTACTAAAATTAGACGGTAAAGAATAAATATTTATGATGATTTCAAAGGGCAGTTATTTATCGCGATATTTAAAACCATTGAAAACATAAAAATATGACGTAGTAATAATCGTTTAAGGTTGAAAAAACATGATCATGGTGGAAAGCTCCCTGGTAGAGCATTTATCTCTTTTTTTTTTTTTTTTTTTTTTTTTTTGGGGGGGGGGTGGGTTAGGCGAGACATCAAGTTATATTATGGGGAGTGTTGAAGTGCACTTACATCATCGTAATAGCGAAATTAGGGACTACACATCTCCTACATGTATGCTGGTAATATATAAATGGGGGTGGATAGCATTATTTCTCAGATATGTAATAAAGTGAGGTGATTTTATACAATCATTAACCAAACAGAAACAAATGTTTGGTATAAAAAGTAGAAATATATTTATTGCTAAACTCGTGTATTATGAGCGAAAAAAAGACAAAAGCTTGAAAATAATGAAGAGCAATCTCTAATAATAAGAAGTTAAAGAAAGAGAAAGGAAATTATGAATAAAGAAATGATGTACTTAGCGAAAAGGATACACGTTTTTTTTTTTCAATTGATAGTCCTGCATGAGTACGATGTACCGATTAGGCAATCTGAATACACACCAAAACAAATTTAAGAAAAATGTACATTTGAAAGAAAAAAGTCAAAGAAGAATGCCTTCCTTATTTAGGCAAGACATAATTATATATACAGAACGATGACAAATATCATGCTAATACTGTTTTCGAAAAGAATAAGAAGTCTTCTTACACCTAAATATGTACATGTATATATAAGTGCGATGAGACTCAACTTTTTGGACATGACGACGTTTTGTCCAGATATGTGTTATGAATAAAAAGTCTAGGACAAGCTTGGACGTTGCTGGACTTTGAATCTTTAATCATGCTTTCGGCTTATTTGCCTTCATCAGGATTTCTGAAGAGAAAATCATAACAAACAAGAACAAAAACCATAATAAATAAAAGTAAATCATACAAACAAAATCAGGCACCAACATCTTATCTTATATAATGTTGGTGCCTGATTTTGTTTGTATGATTTACTTTTATTTATTATGGTTTTTGTCATTTTATCATTTTTATTGAATTTTATACCATTGTCAAATTCATTTATTCTTTTTTTGAATGATACCCTAATAACAAAAGTGTTGTTCTTGTATGCACAGAACACCTGAATGTTAAGACAAGTCAGAAGTCATGTTGCAAATTTAATGCCTATTGTGACTATTGTTGTTTATTGGGAGATATATTTGAGCAATAACAACGCATTTCGCAACTTTTCACTTTTTACTTTGCATTATATTTATGAATTATGTGCATTTAAACATGATGTTACCATTGCAAATAGGGTATCAATAAAAAGAAGAATAAATGAAGTTTTCAATGCTACAAAAATTGATAATGATTAAAACCCACATTAAAATGTATCAAGGTTCAAAGTTGTGTTACAGAATATTTAAACTGAATATTATCTTTTATTTTGCCTTGCATTCACGTGGTATTCAGGGGTTCTGTGGACCCAGGCATGACATCACCATGACAAATTAGGTACCCCCCCCCAGCTTATCTAATTTATGGCGCAGTCACATGTACAACGGTCAACGCGCAGTATTCGCGGGTGAGCGTTGCTCAATCTTCGAGCGCGTGCATTCGTTGCGTGTTGTCTATGTATACGCCCAGTGGGCGCTTTGTCCGCAATTTTCAAAAAAATTCAATGCGCTAGCGTTGTTAACACGTGACTGCCACATTAGGAATGGCAAGCAATATGGCAAGAATTTAGGGCGTTATTAAGTTCACAATACTTTCATTACTTTTTGAAATACAGAAGAACAAATTTTCTATATACATTTTTTTTAATCTCGAGATGCTTACTAACTTAAGAACCCCTCGTTAAAACTTTTTTTCCCTTAATACCCCTGCATAAAAACAACAACAAAACAGACAAAAAAAATATTATTTTAAGAACTGAACAACAATTACATAATATTGAAAGCGTTGATTGAAAGACAATTTTCAAATTTACCGGTGCGATTTTTTTTTTTTTTTTAATATTTTGTATTTGAATTTTTCTTTTACTTGCGATTGTTTTATTCACTGAGCTTTTTTGGGGCAATTGGGCAATTCCACTGTATTGTCAGTATAGTATACCTCCCACCTCTGTTGTTTGCTTCGTATATAGTCATGTAAATGGAGTGTGAATTGGGGCTTCCAGTGAATATTTTCATAATGTCCGATCATCATTATAATGAACCCCAAGATCATTTTTTTTATTTTGCAAACAATCTTAATAAGAAGAAAAAAAACAATAAAACAAAACAAAAACAAAACATGGTAACTGACGTTACAGTGGAATTGCGAAAATTAGTTTGCAAAACTCACACAAATTCGGGTATGGGTTTTTTCTTCTCCGCTTCCTCTTTTCCCTTTCTTTGCCTTTTAAGGTACAAAGGACGGGCAACAAAGCCAAACAGGATTGCAATAAGGGTTATAAAGGAAATGGATAACACAACGATCAGAGAAATGACTTCAGGAGAGTACCTTTCAGAAATGTCAGGGATTTCTCTTTCTTCTGGAACATTGTCTCTTACTCTCTGAAATGCTTTTTTGGGCGTTTTCAGTAATTCTGGCATGCGAGGGGTTGGAAAGACGCAGAGGTTGGAATAGGAGACGATGCTTGCATTAACCCTTGTGCTAGGCTGTGCACAGACGACTTCTGAGTTAGAAACAGTAAGCAAGACTTTTCGCAACGGTTCTAAGAAACAATCACAGTTCCAGCGATTACCTGAAGCCTCTATACTCTCCACGAATGCAAGTTCTTTGGGGTCAAATTCCCAAGTGGTCAGACCGTTGTTTGAGATGTCAAGATTGGTAACACTGCTGAAAGAGAAGGAACCAGTAGCTATGTCAGTCAATCCGTTACCAGCCAAGTTGATTGTCTTCAGGTGTGGCAGATGTTGGAATGTTTCCCTCGAGACTGACTGAAGACGGTTCCTAGAGAGATCAAGGTAGTTGATTTGTTGACGAAAGGGACATCGACTCAAGAAATTTAGTTCCACCGTAATTGAGATACAAAGCCGTAAAGCTTTATTATTCGATCCTTCGATCTGCAAGATCAACAGAAAAGAATGGAGTCATCAAATCTTTTGCTTACTCGAATGCGTAGAATACTCTTCTGACAGCACAGGATACTCGCCTTATGACCTCTTAATATGTTTGATTTAAAATTTGCATAGTCCTTGTGACCAATATTTCGCAATATCCAAACAAGAAAAAGGCATCAACTTAGAAAAATACCAAAGTAACTCAATCAGGCTTTAATGCCGTTGAGTTGCAATAAATGGACTGGTTCAATATAAGTAGAAACAGTCCTTTACTTTCACTTGCACTTGTAAGAAACACTTAACCTTTCAATTGTATAGGCCCAAATAATTCTAAATGATTCATCTCAACATACTTTCAGCAAATTGAATTGCATGTACTTTGAAATAAATTTGAATATCATATCATATAACTTGCAAAGATGATTATATTCAATTATTTTACTCTTTAAACTGATCAGCTGAACGTTGAGCAACTAGGAATAGAATATATTAGTGAGCAATTGAAGGCTCGAGCTAGAATATTATGATAAGCTCTAGTTGTTCTGTTCTTGGGTTAATTCAAATCTCAAGATAACTATCAATAACATAAATTGCTTGATTGTAGCAATACAAATCTTTTTCTCAGAGGTTAGTCGAGATAAATTTCATGTGACCCTGTCAACTACACTCCCTTTAGTAATGCAAAATTGACTCTCATATTAAGCCTAAAGTTGTGTAAATCACACACTAAAAAACTAGTTTCAACTTCTACACTGGAAAATTAAACTACTCATATGGAAAATTCATCAATCTACTCCAGAACTGCCAAGTAAATCTCATTGTCAAACACTAGATCAAACTGATAAATGTCTCTGCAAAGTGAATAGCTTCTAAATTACCTGGTCTTTGCCATGAATTTGCAAGACAAACATAATTTTTGTTGTTAGTCTCAAACCAAATTTCTTTGGACATAAATGAAAGCGGTTGTATTCCAAAACAACCTAGTGCACACACAGTGCATTTCAATTTTAATGATTTAAATTTCTGCCAAACTACTACTGACTTGCAATTCTGTTAAATTGTTAAACTATAACATCAACATACGATTGTATTTGTGTATAACAGACGCCTCGTCTTTTCAAAGTTTTACCCTTTCCAAAATATCTACATTTGCGTAATTTTTCCATAAATTTCTCCCAACAAGTATCTGGAAATAATGAACCAAACAACATAATTTTTTATATGCAACACTGATTAAATACCATTCAGTTCATTAATCTTTCCACTTGAAAATGAACATGACTGGGCGTCGGCAATACAGCACACGCAGAATGATTTACATTTATTATGGCATGAGGTTACTGAGTTCATTCGGGTTTCGGACTTGAGCCCATCTAATGCTAATTTAAGTTCATTAAATGAATCTAATTGTCCTTCTTCTTTAACACTTACTTTGTGGCAGAACAAAATTCTTCATTCAGATAAATCTTTTCGTCAGCAAACAGAGCGAATTAGCGTCCATATTTCGCTCCACAATCTCCGTAGTCTGCCCGCTCGAGTAACGTTCTCAATGCGACTAAAAACATGGCAAAAGCGAAGACCGTAACAAAACTTCTACTGACTGCGCATGTCCGTTATGGTGCCTCCAATAAGGTTAAACAAATGTTCCTCAAATTTTCCATGACATGAATCAACAAATCTCTTCGCTCTGCGAAACATCCTCCCGCCCAATGAGGGAAATCCCCTCATATCAAACTAACTACACGTATACAAGTTTCTTCATAACCCCTACTGGATGAATTACCAACAATTTCGTTATGGGACGTCTATATCCGCGATTGGTGTCTTAACCTTCACATTCGCACTTTACCATCTGGTCCCGGGAAACTTCTGATTACGCGGGCAATAGTTCATTTCCCACGTCATACGTTCGCGTCAGCCATCATCACGAACGTCACCTACCGACGTTGCGGCGATCGACGTCCACTTCCGCGACATGGTGCTAGTGATCGGAAGAACATCTCTGATCACAACACTTCCAGAAAGAATTTGCGATCTCTTGGATGAACTCAACAGCGATGCCTCGGTTCTGGTTCTCGAAAAGGACCTGTGCGACAATGGCTGGATGCACGCCCTACAACATGTCGTAGGACAGGGTATTTGCCGTCATCAGGATCCGTTGAGACTCTTCCAATTGGCTGGAGTTGACCAAATTGGCAACTTCAAAGAAGACAGTGTACAGTTCAAAGGTGTCAACGTGTGCTCCCAATGGCCTCTGAGACCCATTGCTTGCAGCTTTTCACCATCGATTGCACAGCCATTCATGTGTGGGGCCCCTGGTGTAGTGAATGCCATTATCTGTATTTTCTCAGCACAGAATTCTTCAGTTGTCTTTGGACCACACCTTACCATGTCTCTCAGCTCTCGCTCTGCTCCGATGAATGAGTTCCGTTGTCACTCAAGATTCGGCTGTTGGCCCTTACAGCAAAATCGCTTGAGAACCTGCATGAACTCAGGTAGAACAATCAATAGGCAAGTTCTAAGTGTACGCCCTCTGTTCAAGACAATGTGGAACAGAACTCCATAATGTTTAGCCGTTTTGTTTCGTCCAACTTCACTTGAATCGGCCCAAAATAACACATGCCGTGTAGTGAAATGTGGGGAGTTGGGAGTAGTCTCTCTATAGGCACTCTGCCATCTTTGTTCCTGCTTATGATCAAATGCCTCTGCATATTGCACCTCTGAATTTTCAGTCTTTGCAAGTTGTGTGCTTTGAGTATCCAGTACTTCCCTTCTTACTTTGCTGTGGTTGCTGCCACTCCCATATGTCCAATTTCATAACATATCTCGGATCAACCTGGATATCCATTCTCATAGGAAGGCAGGACTGGGTGTACCATATCAAAGGACATCTTAGCTCTGTCTAATCCGCCCCTACCTGATAATACCTTCGTCATCTATGTATGGACTGAGGGCTTTCATTCTCCTTTACATGCCTGCTTCTCATAGATCTCTGAGACTTCCTGATCAGATAGTTTCGCCCAGTCTGTAAGTCTCACATGAGTCAAGCGCCATTCCAATCATCATTATTTGTATCAGTCTCCTTCTGCACCTTTGCTTTAACTTCTTTGACAAACTTTAGTACATATGATCCACACGAACACGTTCTCCAACTGAGAACTTGGTACAGTCAATGATATCTCCGCTGGTTTGTTACCACCATGACTGACTGCTCTTTTCGTCTTCCTGTTCTGAGTCTCATTTCTTCTCTTCTACTACTTACTTCCTCTGCCAGTCCTGATTCCCTTCTTAAGAAGTCAGGCCCAACGATGCCATCTGTCATCACACTGATCTGCGTTCAACCCTCTGGTCAAGTCATCTGCAACATTAACGTCCCCTGGGGAATGTCGCCAATGATTAAGGATTATTGAGCCTTGAATTTCTCAACCTGGTGTGGCGCAAACATCTTGAAGCTCCTGGCTCACCTTATCCTCCAAGACAGGGTAATCAGTCACTACCCGTCATGAAGATTACTTCCAATTCAGATCATCTCACATTCAATGATTGCAAGTAATAATCTGCTTGTAGTACTGCACCTTGCAGCTCAAGACGTGGGACAGTTAGTTGTTTCAATGGTGCTACCCTGGATTTAGCTGTTAGGAATCGTACAGCATACTTCCTCCTTTACTTCCATCTGACGTAGCTACTCGCACCCAAAAGCTTCTATTGATGCATCACAAAAGATACATCTAATGTTGGTAGACCAACAGCACCTGCTGGTTATACACCTCTCAAATTTGATGGTTGATAGTTCTCCATCTCTTCAAAAAGTCTTCCTCATTCTTCTTGGCTTTCCTCTGGGAAACATCGTCCCAATCTAGTCCTTTCTCCCACATCTTTTGCAGTCCAATCCTTTGCTCGCTATTACAAATGCTGTCGTAAATCCAATCGGGTCAAACTAACGAGCTACTTGACTCAGATACCCTCTTAGTAAACTTGGTTTGAGTGAACTGCATTCTCACTCATCATAACCTTGTATGAGAAGAATATCTGTGTCGTTCTCCACCAGACAACTCCAAGCACCTTGTCATCACTGATGCTTCTAACAGTCTGGTTTTCCTTCTGTCTCATCGAGTCTCTGGAAAGACCTTGTTGCGACCTCCATCCTTTACTTTGACCCCCATCTGCTAGCACTTGGTCGATGTCACTGCTAAGCTTCTCAGCTTCAAGCTTCTGTTGGCACTGATACACAGATGTCGTCCATATAAGTTCCTTCTTGAGGCTGATGCTGCTTCCGGATACTTATTAGCCCCTTCCTCTGCTGTTTTCCTTAATGCCATCTGTGCCATAGCAGGGGCAGCTTGTCACCAAACGGTGACACTTTCATGACATATCACTCAGGCTTCCGATCTTGAATGCCAAGTTCCTCCAGAGACAGCGATGACTTTGCTGATTCCTCCTCAGGTATCATTACCTGTGACATTTTGGATATGTCGGCACACAGGGCTACTTCATGTTGTCTAAATCCAGCAAACACCCAAATATCTATGAGAAAGTTGGACCCTTCATCCAATAATCATTCAGTGAATGTCTTGATATGCGGCTGAATGAATTAAACACGATACGGACAGAGGTGCTTTTCTTCTCCGGTCTATGACAGGTGATGCGAGACATAATGCACAGGCCCGCATATGTCTTGTCTCATCCTCTGATAACTTCCGGCAAAGTTATTTTCCACCATTTCTTATCTGTTGTCGTAAGCCTTGGCAGTTGTGGATTTCTTGCAGTTCCGCCAGTGGCATACAACATCTTTCAGTTGAACATGTTGTGGGAGTTGATTAGGATCCTTACACCATGGGTAAGGGGACGAGCCACTGATTGCCAACCTTCTACAGGAATCACTGATCAGCTTACATTCATCTGCTTCCTGTCTGCTAAGACCGCTTAAGCTGGCAATGATCAGGACTTAAATCATCCCATAGACTCCGTTGTCCAAATTCTCTCAGGTCGACGGGATTGGCTAAGGACCACGTTCAGACTGTACTCACGTAGCCTGGTCATTGGTAGCTCCAAAAATCACCCATCCAAGAGGTGAATGCCCTTCGCTACCAGTTTGCCACTCTGTCTCGTTTCTCCTCCAGTATGCATCTTGGGATGGGTCTACACACATAGGTAATAGCACCAGCCACTATTGCCGATGGAAGAGTTCCTTCCTTATGTTGAATCCTCGAGCTAGATACCAACGTTCACTTCAGTGATGTCTTCAATTGATACAGTCAAGTCCGATTGCATCTACAGCATAGATTCGGTGATCTCTAGTGACGAACCTTTACCGATACAGCTTAGTTCTAACCGTTCGAGTTACACAGCCAACCTTTGTGAGGTTAATGGTGATACATTTACCTCTCAGCTCTGATCTTCGGCAACAGAGTTCTTTATCAGACTAACTTGAGCTTCCGCGAATCAGAAGACAATTCACACATTTCATCTGGCCATTTGAACTCACTAACTTCACTGTCAAGACAGGAGTAGTCCAGAATCTACTGTTACACAGAAACAATCATCAGTCCTGGGGTTGCATTTCTCGTGTAGAAGAGGGATGAAAAGCAGAGCATTGCTCTCGCATTGATCATTGCTGTACAATCTTCTCGTCTCTTGCAGGTTTAATGTTGTGATCTCTACTGCTCGTTTAAACAACCAAAGCAAGCATGATCTCTTTCATCAATTGGAATCTTTCTTGTTGACTCTTTCCAGACCTTCTTACTTGGTCAACCCAGTGCTCTCGATGTCTTACACAGCCAACATTTGAAGTCAGGTTTTCTTCGTTGCCTTGTCATCCTCTCAACATTGCTGACTGAAGCTGAAGACCGTCTATCTCTCTGTTGTGCCGAAGAGCGTCCGTCTCTCACTGGAGCAGAAGCCCTGATCCGTGCTTAAGTTCAATCTCCATCCAGAAAATAAGGCATTGAATGAAGCATCTGTCCTTTCTCGCTCTGACAAACCTCAGCCAGAGCTTCCGGTCTTCATTGCTCATCTTTTTCTCTATAAGAGAACATCAATGGTATTGTCCATCATCATAGTTCTACGCCTTCCTGTAAGCGTATTATAGCTCCTTCTGATAGATGAACTAGATCGCAAAAGCGACCATCTTCTCCCTTCCTTGAGTGGGTGAAATTTCCCAAGATCATACACAATAGCATCTGCAACCAGTCTTGGATCTCCATAAATATTATCAAGATGAGTCCAAGCTGCATCATATCATCATCCCCAAGCCGCGAATAAGGTCAAGAGGCTTTCCTATGAGAGAGGTTCTAAGGATGGTGATAGCATCTCTCTTTTCATACTAGATTCAATCAAGTGCTTTAAAGTCGACTTGAAAGTTGTTAGTCTCTGATATCACCGCTGCGTGGCAGCTTCGGCCTCTCTATCTGCACCTTGCATTGATGAAGCCCCTCTATCGTTGTTCCTTCAGGAGTACATTGCTATGTGGATCTGAATTCTCTTTTGGTTTGTCAGAACCAGTATTCCTCTTTCCATAATCCTTGACCTTTGTTCCGCATACTGAGAAGTGGTCTGACAATCTTCCAACCAGGAATCTCTTCCCAAGAATTTTCATCATCAGCAATCTTCTCGCAATTACTGCTCATGTTTGGCTTCCAGATCCGATATGCTAGACTCAAGTTCTGAAACATCTGAGTGACCTCGTCGAAATCTCTCTCCATCCAGCAAGTTTGTCAACCATTGACAACGAGTCAGCTTAGCTTTTTGCTGTGCGCCGTTTGATCTTCAGTCCTTTACTGCTTGTTCGGTAGCCATTATTCAGGATCCCTTCTACTCCAACCCAGGTCAGCATAGAAATCGATTGATGATTTGTTGACGAAGGGACATCGACTCAAGAAATTTAGTTCCACCGTAATTGAGATACAAGCCGTAAAGCTTTATATTCGATCTGCAAATCAACAAGAAAATGGATCATAAATCTTTATGCATTACTGGAATGCTTGTAATACTTCTTGACAGAACAGATACTGCCTTTAACCTCTAATAGTGTTGATTTAAATTGCATAGTCTCCTTTGACCATATTTCAAATATCCAAACAAGAAAATGGCATCAACTTAGAAATACCAAAGTAACTCAATCAGGCTTTAATGCCGTTGAGTTTGCAATAAATTGGACTGGTTCAATATAAGTAGAAAACAGTCCTTTACTTTCACTTGCACTTGTAAGAAAATATTAACCTTTCAATTGTATAAGGCCAAATAAATTCTAAATGATTTCATCTCAACATGACTTTCAGCAAATTGAATGCATGTACTTTGAAATAAATTTGAATATACATACTTCACTCAAAGCTGAATTTACTTCATTATTTCCTTTAAACTTCAGCTGACCTTGACACTGAATAAATATATAATTGAGCAATTGAGGCTCGAGCTAGAATATTTAGATAAGCTCTAGTTGTTCTGTTCTTTGGGTTATCAAATCTCAGAAAACTACATAATATATCAAAATTGCTTGATTTGTAGCAATTACAAATTCTGTTTCTCAAGTTAGTCGAGATAAATTTCATGTGACCCTGTCAACTACACTCCCTTTAGTAATCCAAAATTGACTCTCATATTAACTAAAAAAGATTGTGTAATCACAGCACTAAATAAACTAGTTTCAACTTCTACCTGAGAAATTAATACCTCATAGGAAATAATTCATCAATCTACTCCAGAACTGCCAAGTAAATCTCATTGCAACCACTAGATCAAACCTGATAATGTTCTGAAAGTGAATAGAATTTCTAAATTACCCTGGTCTTTGCATGAATTTTGCAAGACAAACATAATTTTGTGTTGTTAGTCCTCAAACCAAACTTTCTTTGGACATAATGAAAGCGTTGTATTCCAAAACAACCTAGTGACACTCTAGTGCATTTCAATTTTAAATGATATTAATTTCTGCAAACTTAGCTACTGACTTGGCAATTCTGTTAAATTGTTAACATAACATCACCATACATATGTATTATGTGATAACAGACCTCTGTCTTTCCAAAGTTTTACCTTTCCAAAATATCTATCAATTTGGTAACTCTTTTCACATAAATTTCATCCCCAAACAACTGTTGGAATATGAACCAAACAAACATAATTTTTATATGCAACACTGATTTAAATACCCATTTGTATCTAACTTTCCACTTGACACATGAACATGACTGGGCTGGCAATACTAGCACACGCAGAAATGATTTACATTATTATGCAAATGAGGTTAACTGAGTTCATTCGGGTTTCCCGACTTGAGCCCATCTATATGCTCAATTTAAGTTCATTAATTTATGAGTTCTAATGTCTT
>CALNVZ010002974.1:4804070-4864571 GCA_940671915.1 Paracentrotus lividus
CCAGGCAGCAGTCAGTTTCTTCGTTGCCTTGTCATCCTCTACAACATTGCTGACTGAAGCTGAAGACCGTCTATCTCTCTGTTGTGCCGAAGAGCGTCCGTCTCTCACTGGAGCAGAAGCCCTGATCCGTGTCTTAAGTTCAATCTCCATCCAGAAAAGTAAGGCATTGAATGAAGCATCTGTCCTTTCTCGCTCGACAAACCTCAGCCAGAGCTTCCGGTCTTCATTGCTCATCTTTCTCTATAAGAGAAATCATATGGTTATTGTCCATATCATTAGTTCTACGACTTCCTGTAGACGTATTATAGCTCCTTCTGATTAGATGAACTAGATCGCAAAAGCGACCATCTTCTCCTTCCTTGAGTGGGTGAAATTTCCCAAGATCATACACAATAGCATCTGCAACCAGTCTTGGATCTCCATAAATATTATCAAGATGAGTCCAAGCTGCATCATAATCATTCCCCAAGCCGCGAATAAGGTCAAGAGGCTTTCCTATGAGAGAGGTTCTAAGGATGGTGATAGCATCTCTCTTTCATACCTAGATTCAATCAAGTGCTTTAAAGTCGACTTGAAAGTTGTATAGTCTCTGATATCACCGCTGAACCGTGGCAGCTTCGGCCTCTCTATCTGCACCTTGCATGATGAAGCCCCTCTATCGTTGTTCCTTTCAGGAGTACCTATTGCTATGTGGATCTGAATTCTCTTTTGGTTTGTCAGAACCAGTATTCCTCTTTCCATAATCCTTGACCTTTTTCCGCATACTGAGGAAGGTGGTCTGACAATCTTCCAACCAGGAATCCTCTTCCAAGAATTCTTCATCATCAGCAATCGTCTCGCAATACTGCTCATGTTTGGCTTCCAGATCCTGATATGCTAGACTCAAGTTCTGAAACATCTGAGTGACCTCGTCGAAATCTCCTTCTCCATCCAGCAAGTTTGTCAAACCATTTGACAACCGAGTCAGCTTAGCTTTTGCTGTGCGCCGTTTGATCTTCAATCCTTTACTGCTTGTTCGGTAGCCATTACTTCAGGATCCCTTCTATCTCCAAACCCAGGTCAGCATAGAAATCGAATTGATGATTTGTTGACGAAAAGGGACATCGACTCAAGAAATTTAGTTCCCACCGTAATTGAGATACAAAGCCGTAAAGCTTTTTATTCGATCTGCAAATCAACAAAAAGAATGATCATAAATCTTTATGCATTTACTGGAATGCTTGTAAATACTTCTCTGACAGAACAGATACTGCCTTTAACCTCTTAATATGTTTGATTTAAATTTGCATAGTCTCCTTTGACCAATATTTCAAATATCCAAACAAGAAAAATGGCATCAACTTAGAAAATACCAAAGTAACTCAATCAGGCTTTAATGCCGTTGAGTTTGCAATTAAATGGACTGGTTCAATATAAGTAGAAAACAGTCCTTTACTTTCACTCTGCACTTGTAAGAAAATATTAACCTTTCAATTGTATAAGGCCAAATAAATTCTAAATGATTCATCTCAACATGACTTTCAGCAAATTGAATTGCATGTACTTTGAAATAAATTTGAATATACATAACTCACTCAAAGCTGAATTTACTTCAATTATTTTACTCCTTTAAACTTCAGCTGACCTTGACACTGAATTAAATATATATATGAGCAATTGAGGCTCGAGCTAGAATATTTAGATAAGCTCTAGTTGTTCTGTCTTGGGTAATTCAAATCTCAAGATAACTATCAAATAACTATCAAAATTGCTTGATTTGTAGCAATTACAAATTCTGTTTCTCAGAGGTTAGTCGAGATAAATTTCATGTGACCCTGTCAACTACACTCCCTTTAGTAATGCAAATTGACTCTCATATTAAACACTAAAGTATGTGTAAATCACAGCACTAAATAAACTAGTTTCAACTTCTACACTTGAGAAATTAATACCTCATATGGAAATAATTCATCAATCTACTCCAGAACTGCCAAGTAAATCTCATTGCAACCACTAGATCAAACCTGATAAATGTTCTGCAAAGTGAATAGAATTTCTAAATTACCCTGGTCTTTGCCATGAATTTTGCAAGACAAACATAATTTTTGTTGTTAGTCTCAAACCAAACTTTCTTTGGACATAAATGAAAGCGGTTGTATTCCAAAACAACCTAGTGCAGCACTCTAGTGCATTTCAATTTTAATGATATTAATTTCTGCCAACTTAGCTACTGACTTGGCAATTCTGTTAAATTGTTAACATAACATCAACATACATATGTATTATGTGTATAACAGACCCCTCGTCTTTTCAAAGTTTTACCTTTCCAAAATATCTATCAATGGTAACTCTTTTCACATAAATTTCATACCCCAAACAACTGTTGGAATATGAACCAAACAAACATAATTTTATATGCAACACTGATTTAAATACCCATTTGTTCATAACTTTTCCACTTGAACATGAACATGACTGGGCTGGCAATACTAGCACACGCAGAAATGATTTACATTATTATGCAAATGAGGTTAACTGAGTTCATTCGGGTTTCCGACTTGAGCCCATCTATATGCTCAATTTAAGTTCATTAATTTATGAGTTCTAATGTCCTTCTTTCTTAACACTTACTTCTGTGGCAGAACTAAAAGTCTTCATTCAGATAAATCTTGTTCGTAGCAAAACAGCAGCGAATTACGTCCATATTTCGGCTCCACAATCTCCGTAGTCTGCCTGCTCGAGTAACGTTCTCAATGCGACTAAAAACATGGCAAAAGCGAAGACCGTAACAAAACTTTCACTGACTGCGCATGTCCGTTATGGTGCCCCTGTGCCCTCAAATTAAAGGTTAAAGCGAATGTTCCTCAAATTTTTCCATGACATGAATTCAAACTAAATCTCTTCGCTCTGCGAAACAGTAGTTAAGGGCCGTCATATCTCTGAAGACGTTACCCGAGAGCTCTCGCAATCTGTTGCCTCCCAACAGCAGTCTCTGCACCTTCGAAAGACTTTGGAAGACGCCCTCATCTAGATGACCCAACTGATTGTCATCCAGGTACAGCATCTCAATCTGAGGGGCTTCCTGGAACACACCTGCCTCAATGGTTGCGATTTGATTGCTTGTCAGATACACCCATTTCAAACTGATGGTGTCGTTGAAGGAATGAGCAGGAAGTATCCGGATTACATTGAATATGAGGTTGATGCTTTTCAGACGCTTTGCACCGGCGAAAGAATTCGCTTGGACCTGTAAATAGGAACAAGATACTCATCAATCATATTTTACATTACATCTTGTCTTATCAAATATCTCATCTTTTTAGTAAGAAATTAGTTTTTCTCGAGTCATTTCTTCTAAATTTTAAAAGCTTGTTCAAAACTTAACTAAATATATTTAGAATAAAAATTAAGGAACGAACAATTAGAGAGAAATCTTACTCATTCTTTCTTTATTATAAAATGGTATAAGACCAGCCAACGGAAGGATACCATGATTATAATCGTTTTTAATGTCCATATATGATCTTATCTTTGAATTCATACTTTACCTTATACATGTTATAGGAGAATCTGTTGACAGTAAATGGGTTTACCTTTAGAGCATAGACCCTACTAAGAATGATTCATGATTAAAAAAGTATGAACAGCCTCAACAACAGTGAAAGCAGAAGAAGAAGAAAGTCATTAAGTGCCAGATTAATGCAATCAAAACTACAAACTTACCGACTCCACCATGTTTCCTAGTATTTGGAGATACTTGAGATGATGAAAGGAGGTGAATACACGGCTCGGCACCTCGGTGATGTTGTTCCGATTGAGGTTGAGAACCTTCGAGCCGACACACTCCTGGGGGATCTGACGAAGGTGCCTGCTAGAACAATCTGCATCCCTCGCCCAGGGGACGTAATGGCACAACTGGCTGCAGGTTACAGCTGATACAGAGGTAGCCATCATCTCGTAGGAAACGAGAATGTGGAGGACGAGGAGGAAGCAAGGCAAGGGTGTCTTCTCAAACATCATTATCTGTAAGGGTGATAAAAATAGGTATGGCTTACGTTTCACAATGGGTCATATTGTTTGCATACAGAGGTGCACTACCACCACGCTGAATGATGATTGTATATGCCTACATAAAGTTTTGGTTTCCTATTTCCTATTCGTGTCCGCAGTTTATGAAATGCACGAAAAAATTCCCAGTTCCGGGAAACCTTTTCTGCGTATGATGTAGGTACGAGTTAATGAGAAACATTTAAAGAAACAGTCAATGAACTAACAGAAATTACAACACTTTCAATAATTCAGTTAACATATAGGCCTAATTAATTACAAAATATTTAACATCCAATATCCAGATAGGCTGATAGGACTGCTTTATGCAACAAATTTGCTTTTAATTATCGATGACGAAATTTATCATCTTGGCTTGCGTTGACTCACGCTCAATTGAAAATTCAAAACTCCTCCACACAAGACACATAATGGAACTATTGGGCTCTATCGTTATTCTTACAACTATCATAATGAAATGATCACAAACAAGTATTGAGACGTAGGTAGTTAGTAAAGTGAACTTATCACAATACGATCCATACACATTTTCTGACAAGGTTTTTCCATTTACACGTATAGTCGTGGCAAAACGGAGGTGTTTTGCAAATATTTTATATATTAGTGCAAGGTTCAAATGCAGGGGCGGAACGGGATTGGAAGTAATTTGGATGTAGATTAATATCGTTGTATTGAATCTAGTTATAAATCACATTGGAAAAATAAGTATAATTAGGCATATATCAGACAATAGATACATTATATTGCAACATACATTCACAATATTGAACACTTAGTTGAGCAATATGAGCAACAACGATGCAGGCCAAGAATACTATCTAACATGCGATTGCTTTATTGATCCATTTATAATCAAATAATCTATCTTCCATTATAGCACCACTAGAATAGTTATTTGTATTCTGATCGTTGGATATGTAAAATATTAAATGTATACTTACTGGTGTTTTTAACCGCTCTTTGTTCAATCAAAGTACAGAGTAGCTTCAGTTAGCTCACCCTAACATTCAATCCATTTGCAAGTACGGCCTTGCTCGTATGCTGCTTTGAAAAAACATGATAAAGGTAATATATTTCACACAACAACAGTCCGCCTTTTTCCCACAAACAAAAGGACCACTATAACACACAAAAAACCCACGCTACTGATAAGTACGCAATGCTCTGTGATTGGACACGCTGATTTGGAATTCCCCAAATATATATAAGTGGCGCAGTCACATGTACAACGCATAACCAACGCGCAGGTTTGTATTCTAATATTTGTTACATTTAAACTAAGGACCTACTCATCAATGTGAAGTGTGTGTGTGTGTGTGTGTGTGTGTGTGTGTGTGTGTGTGCATGTTTCTGTGTTTGCATACGTGTCTCTTTGTAAATAATTACTAGTTTAGCTCAACATTTTTACCTTAAATATTCATGTTTATGTATCGCTGTTTACATTGTTTTGTGTAGATTAGTATCTTCTATATATCATGTAATTAATGTAGTTTATTTCCAGGGCCCCGCTAACAAGCCTAGCTTCCAAAGGGGTCCTAAAATCATTTCATCTATGATGTACTCTAATTTGATAAGTGCTAATGTACTCATTATATATTTTATATACACATATGTATATCAATATGATTGTATTGTGATGATTTTGGTTTTAAATAAACTTGAACTTGTGCGTTACTCAAAAGATCGTCGAGTGCGCTTTGCCAACGATGTGCATCCGTTGCGTATTTTAATACGCTCTGTGCGCCTTGTTGGCAATTTTCACAAATTTCAATGCGCTGGTCTTGCGTTGTTATGGTTGTGTGCATATGACACTGCCGCATTAAGTTATTATCGACGGTTACATTATGCCGAAGGGTCAAATACTCTGATAAGTTGTTATTGCGAAAATGAAACAGTCAAACAGTGTTTGTAAATCATCCAAATGTGAAATGTGCCTATACAGCGCGTCCAAAAAAATGTCCCTCTGATTGGGCGCTATACAGTGTGTTCCTAAAAAAAGGTAATCGGAGTTCAAAGGTTAGTCATTTCAAAAGTTTATGGTTTATTTTTATAATTTCTTTACTAAGCCACTAAGTAACTCATCAGCTTTAATTTGAGACATTGCTTACGTCTAAACTGTATTGGGTCACAGAGTTAGGGTCATTTGAAGGTGATAGGGACTACATATCAATTCTAGTTGTAAACTTAAGGGGAAGAGGGCGCTATCACTCTACGCAAAGCGAACGCGGCCATAGACATTTTGTATTTTGTGCACATGTTTTTCACTTTGTTTTCTTGATTATGGCTACCTTTTCAAAGAAATGATCAACTTGAATAAGTACGCTAAGAAAAAAAAAAAATAGGAATAACTTATTGCAAAGGGAAAAAAAAGTCCTGTCACTTGTGTCAATTCCAAATCCTAGTCAGATAAATTCCTGTACAATATGGCCAATTTTGCTCTCAAAAATAGCTCATACGCTGCATAGTCATCTTCCTCGATTAACGCATAATTATATTACACCTTAATGATCAAGCCGTTTTTAAAAGCTTGAATTCTCAGCTTTCCAAATATTGGTACATTCATTTCGATTGGTTAAAAAAGTCCTGTCACTTTGAACATTATCACAAACGAATCTTACTCGATGGGTCAATATTCCGCCATATCAATGCATATCGCATGTGGACGGCGTTTCGCAAGATGTAGACAGATCACTATTTATATCAATAATGTTAGGAACTCAATCTATGTTGAAATAAGATTTGATTACAACTTTAAGCACAATGGTGTTATGGCTTGCCAAAATGTCTTTTTCCCCAATCTGGTCTGAAGCATCTACTACGAAACTATGATAAAAGTTCAATAATTTATTTCTGCCCATGACTAATTGCTCGAACGGATCGACTGACAATACCATTTTACCACAGGGAAGTTTCTTAGCGAGTTTTTGTACGCTAAGTAATAATTGCATGCAGTCTATCCGTCGCTTCCCGCCGTTAGCGTGGGTTTGTTGACATTAATAGTAGAGCGTATAATTTCTGCCCCGCTCAGATGTATTTCACTAAACTCATGAATGTAGTTGCGTTTCCCCTCCTCAAATAATGGACCGTCTTTATGTTAAGATTTAATGTCATACGTTAGATTTACATTTACACGTGGAGTAGAATGATAATGAAACCATTTTTTTCCAAGTTTTTTCGTTTTTAGGGTATGAAACCATTTTTTAATAAAATTTGGTTTCATAATTTTGGGGTTTTGTCACACAAGTTTCAATGAAATGCAATCTCATTTGTCAAAGGACCTATCTCGCTGGCAATGACTGGGTTCTCGATTATGCATGAGTCTCTGGAGTTCTCGGAGACGCGATGCCGCGACGTCTCCTGAGTCTGCAGGAAGTCGCGAGAAAATCAAACAAATGTCAAACATGTCCCATCCTTTAGTAGACTTCTGTAATACGTGAGCAAGTTTCTTGTTAACGATTAAAATAAATCGAACGGTTTAATAATTTTGACTTGCTGCGTTAAAAGAGGTCTACTAAGAGATTGAACATATTTGACTTTTCTTCCGTTTTCCCTCGAGCCCTGAAGTCTCAGGAGACGCCACCACGAGTCTCACGACTCAAGAGACTCCTAATTGCGAACACATCTCATTGCCATTGATATAGGTCTTTGACATAATGAGATTGCATATTCATTGAAACTTTGTGTGACAAAAACTCCCACAAGCTATTAAACATTTTAAAAGGTGGTTCATAACCTAAAAATACTAAAAACTTGCGAAAAAATTGGTTTAGTTAACCTATCACTTCAAGTGACCATAAATATGTGACAACTTACAGTTTTAGATAAGCAATGTCTCAAATTAAAGCTGATTAAGAATACTTAGTAGTTTAGTAAACAATATCACAAAAATAAACCATATACTTTTGAAATGACTGACCTTTGACTTCGATTACCTTTTTTTAGGAACACACTGTATATATTCTAAGATAAAGAGTCCACTGCCAATGTTTAAGTGGCATTTTTAGAAAGCCCACATAAACTCTGCGATTCCTGTGAAAATTTCAAATGTTTCGCTTCATTGGTTTGAATACACAGGCTCTTTCGCAAGATTGTCACTTTTTAGCCCATTCCAATTTGATGAAAAGGAATACATTACAAAATGCAATATATTATATGTGCTTCACTTTTATTTCAATTTAACCTACTGGTGATGTTCATGCTTTTGTTTTCAAGGAGCAATGCCACATCTTATTGACCTTGAGTCTTGACTAGTTCACGATTTGAGTCTCTAGAGTCGTTGAGACGCCTCTTGAGTCTCCGGGGAAGTGTGTGGAAATTAAAATAAAAGTAAAAAAAAAAGAAGACTTTTTGAAGTCGCTAATTGCAGTCCACCTGACATCGCCGATACTCTTTAGTCTACTAGTGATACACAAAATCGGTCGCAACTACCAGTTGTTCGCGACTCACAGTCTCTGTAGTCTTAAAGACGTCTTCTGGGTCTCCGGGGAGTCGCGCGCAAATAAAATAAAAAAAGTTAAAAGATTAAAAAAAAAAAAAAAAAAAAAAAAAAAAAAAAAAAAAAAAGAAGAAGACATGTTTGATTTTTTTATAAAGATTTCCCCACTTTTATAATACACTGTCCGTCATAAAGGTGGAATATTTTTTTGCCGCTATAGGAACATGATTTTGCTCTGACTTTAATTTCTTGAATATGTCTGTGTCTGCTTTTACTTTTTGGGACCCTGGCTATTATCTTGGACATTCTCCCAACCCTTCATGTGGACCTTTTTCCAAAAAAGTTTTGTCAACCCCAATGGTGCCCATTTTTTGTCATTTTTTTCTCATTTTGGGACCCCTTTTTGTTTTCCCGGCCAATCAAGCCCCCCTCAGTCCTACCCCATAAAACGCGACTGAGGTGTTCTGTTTTATATTGTTCTTTAAGTTAAATCAATATTTCTGGGGACAGGCTTAGGTCTCTTGTCTAGGGAGGGGTTGAAATAAATAACGAGATTGGTGAAAATTCGGAATATTTTATTCCATCTTTATACTGAAAACAAAAGATATGAAAAACAACCTTTCACCCTTAAATATTATCATTTTCCCCTTAAATTTTGTTTAGCCTTGATGACAATTCTATAAATAGTCATTATTGATGATATTTTATTTTGATCTATGTTTGGTTGAGATTTTACAATACAATTTAGGGAAGATAGAAATTTCAATGGTGTAAAAATGAATATAATGAATGTTGAACCCCAATCAAAATAAATTTTGACCCCTCCCCTCGACAAAAGAGTAAAGCCTGTAACCATACATCTAGATTTAATTTAAAGAACAATAGCAAATCTCCACCTCAGACATGTTTCCTTGGGGGTATAGGACTGAGGGGGCCTTGATGGGTCGCGTGAACAAAAAAGGGCCCCCAAAATAAGAAAAAATGACAAAAATGGCCATCTTCTGGGGGTGACAAACTTTTTTGAAGAAAAATCCCTGGGAAGGGTTGAGGGAACGTCCAAGATATAACCAGGATCCCAGAAAGTGAAAGCGGTGACAAACACATTCAAGAAATTAATAACGGAGCAACTTAATGTCGCTTCAGCCAGAAAAAAAATATTCCACCTTTATGACTAACAGTGTACTAGCAAATCATAGCACTTGACTCTTTAGTCTACCAGTCATGTTCAAAATTAGTCACGGCCAAGCGAGGCGATTTCATGTCACGAGTGGGGGGGGGGGGGGGGGGGGGGCGGAAACACCCAAAAAAGTGAAAAAAAATAATGCACTCAAAATTCGCACACTATGCGGACACTAAATGAAAATGTTTGCGAACGCGAAGTGCGAGCCGAAATTTTTGCCGTATAAACATTTAGCATTGTATGCAGACGCGGATCCAAGAAAATCGAATTGAATGCATTTCGGGGCCCCAATTGTCTGGGGACAAAAGCAGCTCTATTATGTTTACGCATGGGCCCGGTAAATTCATTGTGTGACTCCGGTCTGCGTCCGCTACTGGTATTTGACATACATTTTTACCTCTTCATTAGCTTTAAAAGCTAATCACTACATAAAAATATGTTCAGCTTTAAAAATCGAGGGGGATCATATCAATTCTACTCCACGTGAAATGTAAATCTAACGTATGACATTAAATCTTAACATAAAGACGCGTCCATTATTTGAGGAGGGGAAACGCAACATTACATTCATGAGTTTATTGGAAATGCACGCAGCTGAAAAAACAAAACCCGCGCTAACGGCAGGAAGCGACCGATTGACAACTGCATGCAATTATTACTTAGCGCACAAAAACTCGCCTAAGAAAACTTCCTGTCGGTTAATGGAATTGTCAGTCGATCCGTTCGAGGAAATTAGTCCTGGACATGAAATAAATATAGAACTTTTATCATAGTTTCGTAGTAGATGCTTCAGACCAGATTGGGAAAAAGACATTTTGGCAAGCCTTATACACCATTGTGCTAAATTGTAATCAGAATCTTTATTTCACATAGATTGATGTTCCTAACGATTATTGATATAAATAGTGATCTTGTCACATCTTGCGAAGAGCGCCGTCCACATTCGATATGCATGTGATATGCGGGAAATATGACCCATCGATAAAGATTCGTTTGTGATAATGTTCAAAGTGACAGGACTTTTTTTAACCAATCGAGATGAATGTACCATATTGGAAAGCTGAGAATTCAAGCTTTAAAACTGCTTGATCATTAAGGTGAATATAATTATGCGTAATCGAGGAAGATGACTATGCAGCGTATGAGCTTATTTGAGAGCAAAATTGGCCATATTTACAGGAATTGATCTTACTAGGATTGGAATTGACACAAGTGACAGGACTTTTTTTCCCCTTTGCAATAAGTTATTTCCTATTTTTGAAAAATTCGGACTCTTAGCGTACTTATTCAAGTTGATCATTTCTTTGAAAAGATAGTTGCTCGCCATAATCAAGAAAAACAAAGTGAAAAAACTCGTGCAAAATACAAAAAGTCTATGGCCGCGTTCGCTTTGCGTAGAGTGGATAGCGCCCTCTTCCCTTAAGTTTACAACTAGAATTGATATGACCCCCCCCCAGAAAAACTCGAAGTGGCGGGGGGGGGGGACGTGTCCCCCCCCCCTACGGGATCGCCGCCAATGGTCACGGCGATGAGATGGCGAAGTCGCAATGATTTGTCTGCCACTGGGAAATGTCTTTAAAAATAAAACATGATAGATTTTATCCAGTCGCAAGCAAGTCGCAGCGATGTAGCAGACTTCGCCATGACTACACTGACTTAAAAATCACTCATACAGCAATTAACATTTTAAAGACTTTAAATGGGGCTTCAAAAATATGCCTCTCTGAATGCTTCAACGTGCATTTAAAGCGGAGGCCTATATTGGCCTGGCGGGGGGGGGGGGGGGGGGGGAGGGGTGCCATTTTTTGAAAAGTACACAAGTGGGACCCATCCAACCGGGGTGCGAAATCCTGGATACGCGCCTGTTATTCTTAACCCTTGCTACGCTGAAGAGGCATCTGTGCATAATCATAGAATTAAATTGAACAATCGTAATAATTGTTTTTCTCAGCTATAGTTTTGTACAAGAGAAAGTAAAAAATAGCGGATACGGAAAGTCTGTAGTACAGCAAACAGTATCAATATTGTCATTTGAAAAGCGGAATTCAGAGAAAATATCTCATTAATGATTGTCATTATTTTTCCTTCAAAATACATTCAGCGTGTAAAGAGTTAATGGCCATTTAGACGATTTTGTATCACCTACCATTTTTTTGTATAGTGATATAATACCGATGTTATTATGAGACTTATAAAGTGACAATGCATGTGATACCACAACTGACACCAGCCAATTTATTCCTCCTATTTGCGGTAGCAAGGATTAACATAACACTGTTAAAGCTAGAAATTCTATTTTAGGCCTACTGACTCATATCAAATCAAATTTATGTACCGTGGAGGCATGTGTGCTTAAATTGTCCATATCTCTCATGCATGCGTCATTTTTGTAAGTTTCAATTTCACATTAGTTTGGGATTGGGATATATTACCTAAAGCGTTAGAGATGACCGACCTTTATACGTGACATCAAGAACTCTGAGTCCAATTAGGTGAGCATTTGTGAATCGACAGTGTACTCAGAGAGTTCTGAGGAGGCTCTTGATTATGTACCCCTCTCAGCATTAGAGATTACAATTCATTTTAAATCTGGGTTATGGTTTTGGTAAGATAATATCAAATCAATATTATGAGTCTCTTTTTAAAAATCTAACCACTATTAAAAACAAAAGTGACGGGTACACCAAATTTCGCGTATCAATCTTTGAGAAAATTTGTATTTGGCCGTTATTACAGATATGGCGCCCTCTACTTGCATTGATATTATTTGCCTTTAAAAAGTTTTCTGATGATCATTTAATTGATTTAGCTAAATTAGGTCGAAGAAACATGTATGAAGATATCATCCTAAAGTTTTCATCTCAATCTGTGTCTGTAAAGTATTTTTATATCATATTGAAAAAAAAAAAAAAAAAAAAAAAAAAATATATATATATATAGGCAAATTACCGGGACCCCGGCTGTTTTTTAATAGTAACATCAGTGGCGGATCCAGGATTTCTGGACAGGGGGCGCCCGGCCCAATAGGGGGGGGGGCGCCGCCGAAATTTTCGGATTTTAACATGTACGGTCAATGAGCCTTTTTCAAATTATAGGGGGGTGCGTCCCCTACGCCCCCGCCTGGATCTGCCACTGAACATTATGCACATTTAGACTTTTAGAACTCATCTTTCAAGGGACATGTTTTTTTTTAATCTTACCTTACATTTTATTGCTAAGGAATTTCAAAATTTGAAGAAAAAAAAAGAAAGATATTTTCCAATACTAGGCTAGACATGGCCATGACTGAACGCCATGATTTATTATTTCCATCTTCAATCACAATTGCAAACATTCAGCTCCGAACTAATTGTCATAAGTGGATGATTGTAAAATATTTTTGTTAAAATGAAAACGTGGAGTCGTCTCTGGTTTGTCGAATGATCGTCCTTATTTTTGATATGTCGTGTCTATAAAGATGTCTGACCTAATATCAACCATCAATCTCAGGTTTAATAAATTTCATGAGTGACAATCATTATAAAGGGACACAACCGGTCGCTCGAAGATCTGACAGCGTGAGTCTGTGAGGGGAGGGGGTATCAAATACATTATTGGATCCGTCATGTCGATTGATATCCTTCTTACCCCCCCCCCTTTGGCGAAATCCATTATTCGCATGACCAATAAAAAGATAAATGATACTAAAGAACATATTTCACGACTACTAACCTGGGGGGGGGGCGTGGGGGGGGGTCATTATTATATTGTAAGATGCAAAGGAGGGAGGGATTATGTCCGCGGCACCCAAACAAATTCGATTAGCGCCCACGATCAATATATATTCTCCTATTCATCATTTTGATGATGAACATGATGAATAGAGCAAATATCAATACCATGGTAACAACGATTATATGATAGTCACTTATATCAAACTTTGCAGCAAAAAGGAGCTGACTTTGCAAATGAGATGTGTCGCAATTTCGATCAACATTACTGTCACATAAAATGTGTTGCGGTTGACTCACACGAGACTTGTTTTCCTCTTTTATATCTCTTCTATTATAGCATCTTTAAAAAATACAAGAGTTTGATGCTCTGAATTTTCATATTATCCAAGAGCTATTAAAAAATTAAAATAAAGCTTTCAAAATGGCACTTACGCCAGTTTCAAACACAACATTGATGTTACCCAGAGAGATAAAATCTGAAACAGCTGCCACTTTATACGGTCTGGTCATTTTAATGGCAGGTATCTTAAACACTGTCGTTCTGGCTACGATTCATCACCAAAGAGGTCTTCAAGAATACATGCGAATCCTGTACCGCATCTTGGCATTATTGGACATGCTTCTTGCTTTGGTTTGGTGCTCCTGGTCTTTTATTTGGTTCTGTTTCCCAACCCTTGAATCCTGCAGAATTTCCAGTGAGGTGTTTCCTTTCCTCATGCGCTCGCTCATCATGGCTGTTATATCTTGCCTGTGTGGGATCAGTTTCAACATGTATCTCCTCATTACAAGACCACTACGATATCACAACCTTGTGACAAGAGCAAGATTCTACTCTATTATAGCGTGTACGTCAATTATCATCGTATGTGTCTGCGCGGTCCACTTACCGATACCACACTCTTTCTTTTCAGATGTTATAGATGTAGTGATTAGTCGGTGCATGAATATCGGTGAAGAAATTCATACAGATCACAGTACTTATATTGACAGTTTAACCATTGTCATACCAATCTGCCTGGCGCTTGTGTTTACCATGATAATCTACGCAAAGCTGCTCGCAATCGCTTATAAGAAAAGACGTGTCGAGACTAGTAGAAAACAAAAGCACACAAAGACCATACATGCTGAGCCTGAAGGATGCACCATTACTCAGCCTCCACCAGTGCATCTACCCGAAGATGTAGGTGAGCCGAAGGGACAGGTGCAGCAAAATAGCACGGGATTCTACCAAAGATTCAAAGGATTCTTCACCGTTGTCCTTCTGTGGGGATCTTTCTGTGTGGCTTGGATTCCTTACGTCGTTCATCTGTTCTTGAACAACATGCCAAACTGGCTCGAGCTGTTCTTTGACGTGATAGCATTGAGCAACACATGGATGCAACCAATGGTGTATTTACTAACCAACGAGGAGGCCAGGACATTGTGTTGGAAATTTCTGCAACGCCAAATAAGGCGTTAAATGACGGACCCAAAGTGTGAATTATGCGAAACATAGAGAGAATACGCTGTGAAATGAACATGGTTAAGATCAAGTTTTAACATTCAATTTCATCTGCACATTCAATTGTGAAAACTCTGCAAACCAACCATGAGAACACTTTGTTAAAAACCACACAAAGTTGAGCTGTTGAGTATAGCCGACAATTTTTGTATATTTTGAAAAGGGAGACTTCTAAGTCTCTAAAATGTCATCCCCTAGATTCCTCCGTCTTCAAGAAATTACTAGGTGATTTCCTATTAGCTAAAAATCAATCCCAACTCGGATAAAATCGCTTTTCCACTGACCCCTGTCAGTGAATCCTTCCGTGATCATCTCCCTTGATCAATTTTTAAAAAGGATATGTCTACTTAATTAGAAATACATATATGCTCTGGTTATGAATTAGATATAAGACATAATGCAAAATAAAGGTATTTTTGGAAGAATTGCGTCCTTTTCGTGTAATGCTGCGGTCACAACTCGCCGTACCTTCGACGAACAACTCCCTACGATGGATTTCGTAGAAAATTCGTGCAGCGCAGGTACCATGCAGGCACGTTGCATGTACGACGTGCAGGAACTATTGAAACGCAGGAATCGCAACAGTTGACCCAGGACCTGTGCATGCATTGTGCATGCAACGCAGGCTATGTTGCATGCACGTGCCCCGTAGGCTATGGGCGAGTTGTGACCGCCGCATAAACTGCCTGTATCTTGTTTGTATAAAGGATGATAATGTATCGAGTGACAAGCTGACAATAAAACCTGCCATGTGGCAACTGCAACTTAATTACGCCTGTCAAACCCGTCAAACAAATTAGGAGTGTTTTACTTAATGATTCCAATTCTCCGTGATGGCAATGTCCAGTATCAAAATAATGAGAGCTAGCAATTAGAAAAATGATTGTTTTGTACGTAGTGACGTTAATCCGGCTGATCAGATGATGATAAAAAGAGGGCTGTAGACAGGCGCGGATCTAAGAAAATCGAATTGAATGCATTTCGGGGGCCCAATTGTCTGGGGACAAAAGCAGCTCTATTACGTTTACGCATGGGCCCGGTAAGTTCATTGCGTGACTCCGGTCTGCGTCGGCTACTGGTAGAATATGGGCAATCTCTTCAAATGAAAGTGTGGAATTAACTCGTTTTTAGGATTGTGTTATTATCATTTAATGTGCAAACACGGACGCTGAGGTAAATATTGTATATCTACTTTAAAACAAAAACAAAAACAAAAACAAAACTATTACCGGTTATTTGCTCTAACGAATGTGTGGGAAGTCGCTTTTTCGGATTGTGTCATTATTTCCACTTCTTTTCTGGGGAAATAGTTTCCAGTTAGCACACAAACAAAACAGGAAACATTTCTGCCATGTGCCAAATATTTCCTTGTTTGTTTGTGTGCTAACAACAAGCACAGTCGGATTTGTACACGCGTCCATGCATGTGTTGGACTCTCCTTCGTCACTAGACAATTGTTGATTTTTGTGCATCTATCGTGTTCATTACATTAATTTTCAGGGTATTATTGGGAAAAATAGGCCTACTACTTTCTTCTTTTTTTTCTCTCTCTTTACAACTTTACACAGAATTATGTTTGTTGTTTTTTCTTCTTTAAAAAGTTACAAACATAAATTTTTCATACGACCTTTATTGTAAAAAGAAAATAAAAAGTAACAAAATAAAATAGAAAAATAAATAAGATAAATAAAAGATCGTAAAAATGAGAGAGAAAATGCATTTATTCTATAAAATTTTCAATTTCAATTTTTTTTCAAAATAGCTCAAACGTTTAAGTAGTTTGATACGTTTGGCAGACGTTCAGTTTGATAAACGTGGGGTTCTTCCCTATCCTTTTCGCTATTCAGATACTGGTCGTGATGGAAAGTCAGTCTCCTACATGTAGCTGTCGGTCTATATTAAAACGGACTGGGCGTACACAGGGCTTTGATTTGAGCTGGTCGTCGAAATTCTGCTTTTATTCTTCACTGTAAAAAAAAAATACAAAAAAAAAATACAGCAAAGCGATGTCAGCAGAGTCGCCATACAAAAATGTAATTTAAGATACAGATTTGCTGTAAATTTTCCCTTAAGAATTGATGAAAGAGAAGGAAAAATATCATTAGAGTTTTATAGCATACGTATTTGGTTAAAACGGAACAAATGTGTTACTCCTGATGTGTATTTTGTATTTCTCATGTAATTATTGCAGGAGAAAATTTACAACAAAACTGTTTTTTTAATTACATTTTTTATGGCGACTCTGCTGACAGCAGATTTGCTGTAAAAATACATATATTTTTTACAATGTAAGTATACATACGTGATGTATCGTTTAAATTTAATTACTTGTTGATAAATTAATACTAGAGTAATTATTGCTTGATTCGGTAATTATTAATAGTATACTTATTGATTAATTGATCGATTGAATAAGTAGTGTTTGTTTGGATGACGTACATATTTATTATTTGACTTTTTTTTTGTTTCAATTGTGAATTATCAGTTAACTAAATTATTGATAGATGTAATAGTAATCGATTATTCTGGTTGATTTTTTTATTGATTGATTGAAATTTACAACAAAACTGTTTTTTTTAATTATATGTTTATGGCGACTCTGCTGACAGCAGATTTGCTGTAAAAAAAAAAAAAAAAGTTGTTTCAAATCCGTCTCAAAGTGTTTCAAAGTAGTTTCCGCGAAGTGAGATACCACCCTTGGTATATAGTTGGTATCTCACTTGGCGGAAACTACTTTGAAACAACTTTGAGACGGATTTGAAACAACTTAAAACGATTTCGGAGACGTCTCCGAGTGAGTTTCGGAGACGTCTCTAATACTTTTATCAGTCGCGGAGACGTCTCCGCGAATTAAAAATGACCACTCTAAATCTTGCAAGGTGGAATCGTATTATTCCTGCATTCCTTCCTTAGTCTTAGTCAATTCTATAAGTCCATGGTTCCTGGTATAAACTTGAATGAGACTGGAGAAGTCGAAATGATAACACAGGTTGTTCATATTAATAAAACTGTTGAGTTGACATATGGACATGTCTCTTATTGCTTCGATTTATAATATGCAGTCCTAGAAATCAAAGAATGGACCTTCGACTTGCACCCCCGCACTGCCAGCCTTGCATGCACATTAATCAAATATATATATATATATATAAGCTTAAGCCTACTTGGGTCCATTAAAGTTTTTTTTATGTGGGGAGGGAAGGATTGGAAAAGTTTCATTTATTTATTTTATTTTATTTATTTATTTATTTATTTATTTATTTATTTATTTATAATTAATTATTTATTTATTTTATTTATTATTATTATATTATTTATTATTTATTTATTTATTTATTTATTTATTATTATTATTATTATTTTTTGGGGGGATGCCGCGATGGGGCTCAGCAGCACTTTTGTTTGATGTCCTTTGATTTTCTCTCCCTTCTCTCTCTCTCTCTCTCTCTCTCTCTCTCTCTCTCTGTATCTCGCTCTCTCTAGTATAAAGAAGGCTATTATGTAGCAATTCCACAGTTAATGCCCGTTACCAGGCTTTCATTTAGATTATATTTTTTTGCTAAGGATATATTGCTTCTTCACATAACTCATGTGTATATTTTGCTCCAATTACACCCACATAATTATTTCAATAGCTTGGGTCTAAAAATATGATCAAAAATTCAGGTGGAGTGAATTTCGAAGATGGTGAGAAGATTGGATACATGCATCAAATCAAATTGAGAAGGATGAAAGTTGACCTGAAATGGAATTGCTGCAACTACATCATTTTTATTTATTTATTAAATTTTTTTTTTTTTTAGAATCAAAATGTGGGAAACTGACGTTGCATGGAAATTCATTCATATTGATTTTTTTTCCTTTAGTTGTTTGTACATTTTAAAGTACCATCAAATGCATTACACATGGATCATGTTTAGGCCTTCATATCTCTGAACATTTTCCATGATTTTAAAGACAACATGGCTTCTTGTTCATTCATACAAAGTGATCAAGAGAGGCTCACGTTAGGTAAGTACGGAAATTCATATCCTTTTTAACCATCATAATCATAGACAATAAGGATAAAACGACTCTCACAACTTTGTTCTCATCATTTTCTTTATGTGTAGACCCACGCGTTGATTTTGGCGTATTTTCTACTAAATAATATTTTCGTCTCTTGTCCCTCTGCAGGCAGAGGGGCACATAAATATTTTAACTCCACAAATATGCATGACGCTCGAATAATCATGTTTGCATATGAAAGACACTACTATTGTGCCTTTGAATGAACAAAACTCACGATCACTCATTGCTATGAGGTCGATACGTAGTATCGACCTTGTTAACCAAGTCCTTCATATTCGGTTGATATTTTTATGAACCACTTTTCCCACTGTTTTTATGGCAAGTGCATCCATAAAGGATGTAGAAAATGTTCTACAGTGCTTCCACAGTCCATAATATAGATTAAGCTAGGCCTAGACCCTGGAAAAAATAATAATAAAACACTAAAAAGGAGAAAAACTCACCACTCGTCAGGCAGCCTCGCTCCAGAGCGCCGTCATTCACTATGATTAGGATGCAGCTAGCTGCGTGTGGCAATTGCTATATTGTTAAAAGAGTCATCCCAGATCAACTCAGCCAATACCAAGAGTCGGCATCGCCACAGAGCAAGTTCTAGTTACATTGCTCGATAGTGTGCGAGCTAGCTACGTGCTAGCGATTGGGCTTATACTTTCTCATCGGACCTTTACCGAATCAATAATTGGTATAGGTAGAGTTGAATCAAGCTTCCGTCCATAGCCAAGATAAAGTAAACATTGTTTGGACTATTAGTCTTTTTCAGCCGTTCACATGTTTAATAAAGACGGGAAGCAAATGCACTTGATTTTGTTTGAGAATCTACTTTG
Organism: Paracentrotus lividus; assembly: GCA_940671915.1. Lineage (NCBI taxonomy): Eukaryota > Metazoa > Echinodermata > Echinoidea > Camarodonta > Echinidae > Paracentrotus > Paracentrotus lividus. The sequence continues at coordinate 4,823,842 of CALNVZ010002974.1, forward strand.
TTTCAGTTACGTTTAGCTTCTCTGTGGTTAGTATGTTGCTAATTACATTTATGTTTGTTTCATATTCGTTTCATATTTAATAACGAAATTCGATATAATATAGGGCTTGAAATAAATATATTAGCTTTGAACAAAAGACTAATTCCCAATTGAGATATCGCTGCATGATAATCATAGAAAGTTTCTTGGCGATCTCAGCAATGAAAAACTACTCTCGGAAGTAGTACTTTGACCTAACTTATATTTTGAACGAGCGCAAGGCAGATATCTTGCCCAGATTGTGTTTTCGCCATCTACGTTCATTTGAAAATAGTTGGATTTTGTTTACCGAAACTGTGTGTGTCGTCTCTGCAAATTTACACAAACGCGGCCATTCCACGGTCGGGAGGACATTTGTTGATTTCTTCTTTTTGCTTATCTCAAATTCAGGTAGTACTTTGGGCTTTAAACTTCTCTGAAATTATTATTACATTGGGGAACACAGATTAAGTTTGATTTTACCTTCAAATTGTTTGTCCTTGTAGGAGAATCAGAACTATACATAGTTTGAAGCACGTGGGACTACATGCAATTTTTAAAAGTTTTTTAAGACTTTTGACAAAAACTAAAATTCCTTTTGCAATCTTTCCAACTGGATAATCTGAAGAATATTAAGTCTCACCTAAATTAACAATGAAATTCAATCTGAAGTCACAGAAAAGCTATTCAAATTCGAAATATATCTTGACGGACAAACTGTAACGCGAGTTACCGTAACGCGAGTTACCGACATTAACGCTCCCTGTATTTTACCTGTTCATTTTTCTTCACTTTGATGCAGTTGATAGGTTAGAAATATGCTAAGTTCAGTGTATGATAGGAAATTTTTTGCCCAGTGTGGGATAGTTTAGGAACAATTCACCCTAATCTGCATCATGATTTTGATCATGTCCTTTTTTGCGTAACGCGAGTTACCGAAGTTTAACGACCCGAGAATCTGAACGAGGTTGACAAATATTTTCTTTTTTGATCCATTTGGTTATTCTATGTCTCCTTTACATATGGTGCAAAAACTAACTTGTAGATCCTAGCAGTTTGAAAGATAGGGGACTTTAATCGTGAAAGGTACCAGTTATTTGTAACGCGAGTTACCGTGGAATGGCCCAAACACTCATCAAAAGTGATTCAAAACAGAAGTTTTAGGAGTAAAAACAGGCGAAACGGAAGTTTAATAAAGACCTTGGATATCAAGAAATCATCCATCGAGAAAACGGTACGTAAAAACTGTATTTTTTACAATATTATAAATTTTAAAACGAAGTCTTCGGATTTCTAATGACAAAATGTTCTTTGCCTCGCGGGCCCGCTAAAGTTGCATGCGTGCTCACGATGAAATTTAGACTTGTCACTTATTTTTTGGTAAGTCCTCATTTTTTGCTACGTTTTATTTCCATCCACGGCCCGGAAATGCACCATTCGATTCATTGAAGTTCCTATTTAAATATCACTCTTCTTTATACTGAAAAGTATTGTAACAGCGGCTTACCGTGTACGTTTTGTGAAGTCGAGTCTTGCAGTTTTTCTTGCGAAATGGTCTCCATTTTGGTAATGATTGACGGCTGTGCGGTGCGCTGCAACGCATGCGCATTCGTTAGTATGGGCGCATGCGCATCTCACCGTATATGCAGCTCCGTGCATGTGATTGTGACGCGAAGCCCGAGTGTTTGTGATAAGCTACGCCCCCAGCTATAGTTTCCGTCTTCGTTCAATGCACAATGTGTAAATAAATATGAGTGCGTGCGCACCTTTGCACGATTAGCCAATCAGAGCAAGTACATCCTCTTTTTATCGCCCCAGAACTTTGGCTGTAAAGAATCGCGACTATTAATGTGAGGGGCAAGAGACCTCGCCCTCCACTTACACTTGTGTATGTCCGTTCAAAATTAACCTTGCACTGGGAAGGGCTGTACAGCAGTAGTTTTCTCCCAATGGAAAGTCAATGACAAAGACAAGAGTCAAAGATTGAATTGTTAATTTTAAGCACAAACCCAGGCATGTTCCAAAAAAGGGGTCTAATAATTCTACTTTAACTTAATTCAAACAAAATAAGAAATATAAATTAAAGAATTATATTGTGATATATTTCTACCCTCGATTATCCTAATTTATTTTGAGGTAGGTTTATAGCACTTACACTTAGATGCATTGTCAATCATAATTGACCTTGCACTGGGAAGTACCTTATTGCAGCAGTTTTCTTCCAATGGAAAGTCAATGCCGAAAAGTGTCTTGAGAAGCTCCCAGCCTGGCAGCCAAGTCAAGGTGGCATATCAATAAAAGGGTCTAAAAATTCTACTAAACAAATTCAAAATATCTAATGGAAAAGTTATATTGCAATGATACTAAAGATTATCTTTAATTATTTTGAGGTAGGTTAAAAGCTGGTTTCGCTAATTATTTATTGAGAAGTTTCCTCAGCAACCAAGAGGGCGACAGACAGCCATTTTCCAGTACTGACTGATGTTGGTTTGCAGCTGTATGTGGGTTTATAGCTGGTTTCACTAATTATTATTGAGAAGTTTCCTCAGCAACCAAGACAGAGGGCGAAAGGCAGTCATTTTTCAGAACAGCCTGAGTATGGTTTGAAGCCATTTGTGCTCAAAGCCTCACCCATGTACTTTGGTATGTTTTTTTTTTCCCAGAATTAATCGAGAGTTTATAAATTAAAACCAAGAATTCATTTTTTTCCAACTCAGTGTTGAATTGTATAAATTTTCATTTCGTGCATGTCCCTACCAGACTTAAAAAGGTGTCATCTGCATATATAATTGAACTGAGAATATACTCACAAACTGTAGGTCATTTATGTACAATAAAAACAGTTGCTTGCATACATGTTGCACATTGCGCACTTGTAAGCATGCACAGTATTCTACTATTCTCTGGGCTTTCCAAAACTTGATTCGGGAAATAATAGTAAGATGGAGCAAGAGTGTTTTTGAAAAAAATGTCCAAGAATCCAAAATGGGGCGACTGCAATATGAAGTTGTCCCATGCATATGTGACCCAATATCACTTATTTTCATCTGATCCCTTTCAGCTAAGTTCTCTCATGGAAGGCTTCAAAGAAATGAAGATGGGACTTGGAGAAATGCTCCTACCTTCACACTCCTCAGAAGCTCTGATACTGATGACAAAAGGAAGAATCTCAGAAGAATGTTGGTTAGTTCTGTTACATTGCTTCTTTCAAAACACGATAATAACCAATTCAAAATAGACAACTGAAACAATGCACATGCCATACTTAATCAATCTGTTGCTATTAAAATGATGTGCTCATAATCGAAAACTTTCTTATGATACATGTACATGCATGTGATCATTCTCCGCAGCATTTTAGAGTGGCATATCAAAACATGCGGGAAAGCAAAATGCATAGATGTTGAAAAAGTTGTTTTTACAGTAATGCAAAAATAAAAAAGAGTATTCAACAGTGTATGGTTAAGCCATTGTTGTCATTTTGAAGACAAGTGCCATCAGTTAATTGACTTCAGCTGATGGTAGTTTGTAAATAACTGTCTGCAGGTCAGAGTACCAAACAGACCAAACTTCATTTTACTTCTATGTTATATGCAGTCACATTGTAGTATACCTGATTGTCCCCAAGTTAGGTCATGGAAAAGATGCACAGGCCCATATTCTGAACCAAGGACTGAGTTTTAAGTGTTGATCCTTTTTGTCTGATGCATCAGTCAACATCAGACAAAAGGATCATGCAAATTTGCCAACCAATGCTTCTCAGTAAAGAAATACATAATAAGAATCTGATTTCATTTGATTTTGCATTAAAGGGGAAGTTCACCCTGGAATTTTGTTAGTTATAAAAAATGCAGAAAAATAAAGGAAAAAATATGAATGAAAGTTTGAAGGAAATAGCAAAATTATGAATATGTAAATTCTTTATTCTGTGACGTCACGTGCTAGCAGCTCTCCCATGTGTTGTGCATGTAAATTCCATAAATTTGTCTTTATTCATGGTTCTTGATGAACGAACGGTTCAATTTGATAGAGGAATGTTTAACATATGTTTGATGATTTATCGACTGCACAGGTGAAATATTTAACTTTCTTCTAAAAAAACGACATTTTATGGAATTTACACTACATAACACATAAGAGAACTGCTCGCATGTGACGTCACAAAACCAAAATTTTAAATATTCATAACTTCGCTATTTTGGGGTTGATTTTCTCCAAACTTTCACTCATATTTTTCTTTCATTTTCTGCATTTTTAAAAACCAATTTAAACCCAGGGTGAACTTTCCCTTTAACTGTTTTTCATAGAGTAGCCATAAGTCATTTGAACCGCAAAAACATGTGATTTCGTTTGCTACTGTGCAATTTGGATTGTACACTAATTTTGTTTCCTTTTTGTTCATATTTCATTATTCATTGAAAAGATAAAAAATTCTGTGATCTCCATTGTTATTTTTTTTCTTTGTTTTATAGGTTGCAGAAGCTGATTCCATGCAGTATGTTGGTCAAAATTATGGTGATCATTCTTCCAAAGCAAACTCTATGTGCAAGTACGTATGTATTGGAAAAGTAACTATTCTCATTTTGGATACTTACATATTTTTTTTGAGACTATAAACTTCATCCCAAAATTGAATATTGGAGCTTTTCCAGACACTGGCAAACTAGTCTCAGTATATTAAACATTCTGTGGTAACAGACTTTTTGTGAAAAAAATTTACACTGGTGGACTTTTGTTAGTCTTATGTAGATTAACCCTATTCAGACTGGCCTTTTCAAGAGGAGATTTTGACTGGGGGGGTCAATTTGACCCCCCCCCTGAGATCTCGGCCGCGGATGGTCCGATTGCCTTGAAATTTTGCACGAACGTCGCTGCACATGTAAAGGGTGTCGCTGATATGTTTTTTTTGAAAAAAAATTCACATATTTAATTTATGCTAATTTATGCATACTCATGTATGCAAATTAGATGCTTTTTTATTGAAATCGTTAATATTTCATTAATAAATATAGTTATGAAGCCCAAATTTTTTCTAAAAGTTGCCGAGTAGCATAGACAACAGTATTGAATTGACAAATTCAGAAATTTCAAATTAATTCTTTTGTATTCTATTGTTTTATGAATTTCTTATGTATTCTAATGTTTTTATTTCTTATGTATTTCTTTGTTTTTGTAATTTTTTATGCTTGAGAAATGGATTTTGATCAATATAAAGACAAATTTAATTAATCAAAAGGCTCAGAAGACACAATTATCAGTGTTATAAAGCAATTTAGAAAAAAGCAGTATTTTGTACACAAACGCATGCAAAATGACGATTTTCGTTCAATTTTGGCCTGACATGCGATTACATAATGTTGACAACGGAGTGTCCGATTTTTTCGAACTTGGTGTCAAAAGTTGCGGGACACCTGAAAAAAAAAAGTCATAAAGCGCCGGGTTGCGATTCGCAGCGGTTGCGCGGCAGTCGAGGATTTTGTACAAGGGGGGGGGGGTCAAATTGACCCCCCCCCCAGTCTGAATAGGGTTAAATGAAAGTTCAAAAAGTTTTTATTGAATTCAAAATTTTATGATCATTTTACTGGAGCATTTTCAATAATTTTGGTATGAGTTGTCATTTTACTTCTCCCCCTTTTCCATATATATCAATAATTGAGACAATGAGTATTTGAAATTACAAGAAAGACATATTTTAGCAATTTTTTTAGGGGATACAGAAGAACATGGAATCAAACATTGAAAGCTATAACCCAATATTTTATCATAACATCCTTATGTTTACAGGTACATGGTGGGTGTCTTTGACAAGAAGACAGGCAAGATGAAGGTTCATAATGCCCAACTTTTAGAGCTACATCCATGGCTAGGAAAGAAAGCAGAGAAAGAAGAACAAAATGAAGGACCAAATGAGTTCTCTTTAGCTGAAAAGGTTTGTACATATTTTAAGTCTGTACACGTTAGAAACAAAGAGAACTGCAAATGTGATGTGGCTCAAAAGATGTGATTTCCTTGGTTCTTTTTGTCTCGCCTGAACGAAGTTCGGCAGATCAGAGACCGAGTAATCACTTTTCCTGTTGGTCTGTTAGTCTGTTACGAAGATGTTAAAGTTTTTAGTTTTTGTTTACCTTGCTCTCATTTCTTTATTTCTTCATTATTTGTGTTCATACAAATGATACTTTGGTAATACCAAATATGTGCTGATAAGGATGATGGGTTCAAAGGTCATCTAGGGGTAAAAGGTCAAATGATACGAGGCCATCTGTTACACTGTTTCAAGAGATTTTGTTTAACTTGCTCTCATTTCTTTATTTCTCCCTCAATTGTGTTCACACTTGGTACAAATTATTCTTGGGTATTAAGGCCCGGTCCCACTGGCAGGAGGATTAATTGCGCATGAGTTGCGTATACAAATTTTGTTCATCCGCAACAAAAAACAAAAACAAAACAAACAATCCGCAATTCATGTACGCAGATCATCCAAAAAAGCCAGTGGGACCGCGCCTTTACCACACGCAGTTTTTTTCACCCCTGGTATAAATTATTCTTGTTTAATACCACTTGTGTGTTGATGAGGATGATGAGGTCAGAGGTCATCTAGGGGCCAAATGGTCACATTCGTGTTTTATTGATAGCAAAACAGGCGAGACTCGTGGTTCACGTACTACCTTGTTTTGCAAGTTGTTACAAATAATTTCTGCCCTATACATGGAAGGAATAAAGAGTACACCCTTTAAAGAATTGAAGGGTCAGTCCACCTTGATTATAAAATTTTCTTAGGCAAGCGAAAAATATGGGAGAAATCTGAAGGAGATTTGGCGAGAATCCACGAGAAGATAAACAAATTATGAATTTTTAGATGTTAAGTTTGTGACATCCCTTGCCAGCTGCTCTCCCAGTGGACTGTAAAATCCATTAATTACTATTTTTCTGAAAGAATATAGCACCTTGAACCTGTGTGTCAATATATATCAGACCATGAATGTATGTTTTTATACACTCATACAAGGGTGTAACTAAAACAACCACTTTCTTCTGTGAATTTAATTGCTGAATTGGATACCACCGAGTAATGTTTTGTGAATGAATAACTGTGGAAAACTGTTTTGATCATGGTGATTTATAAACTGTTTGGAAAAAATGTAAGCTGAAAATTCATGAATCTTTATAATTTATATGAGTTACAAAATCATATAAGCTCACTGTATGTTGTAAACCCAATAGTAGACTCATTGACCATCTCCTGGCAGTGAGTAACTAAGACTGAAATGTTGCACTCCTCTTGTGAAATAACAACAGAAAGACAGACTAACCGAAGCTTTTGGCAGCTCAAGGAAACAGAGGGCAATGGAATCTCGACTCAAGAATAAGGTCGGATCTGAAGCTCTTGAGAACTCTGCTGCAAAGGCTCTTACCCATGCTACTAATGTTTCTACTACAGGTAAGACAATGCCTCTCCTTAAGAAAAAAATCTTATTATTGTTCTGTATGTTTGTTTTAAAGCTTTTAGTAACAATAGATCTGTATCACGCTCTATTTCGAGATACATATTGTGCCAAAGAAAAAAGAAAAATGTATGTACTGTGGAAGCCTTGTACATAGATTGTATTTGAGGATTATAAGTTAGTTTTTTGTTTATATTCTGTCCAGTATGTGATACCAAATTTATACATGTCATGGCAGTCAAAAAGTATTTTGTCTGATGAATAAGTCATGAAGGCCTACCTCAAACAATGAATGAATGTTCAGGAAGCCATAGGTTGGCTTTAACCTAAATATGGTACATGATTGATTTTATGAATTAAAGGAGAATTGTCCCTTTGTAGATAGTTGGCTAACTCTGGATGCAGAAAAATCAAATAAGCACATTAGTGAAAATTTGGTGAAAATTGGATAAATGATAAGAAAGTTATGAGTATTTGAATATTGAGATCTCTAATGACATAGGAAATCTCCCATTGGCAACGCGGTCACAGTTTGTGATGTCATAAAGGGAGAACTCTCCACATGGTGTGCACAAAAACTATTCAAAATGTCTCTTTATTTTCATTCTAATGATAGAACAGCTTTTCTTTTCAGGATATATTATGACTTTCATATATTTACAAATCATCCCATAAAAAGATTCTTTATTCTCCCTTTAGAATCAAGAAAAAAGAAGATTTTAGTACAATGTGTACAATAGATATGGGAAAGATCTCCCTGCATTACATCACACATCATGGTCGCGTTGCCAATTGGAGGATCTCCATATCATAAATGATCTCAAAATCTAAAAATTGATATCTCTCTTATTCATTGCCTGATTTTTCTGAAACTTTCCCAATATGTTTTGGGGGTTTGTCTTCATTCACTGAGGCGAAATTTCTCTGAGGGGATATTTCCCCTTTAATAATAAATGATGATGTAATGATGCTTGTTTATCTTATCAGACTTGATGAATATTTACAGCACTGATTCATTAATGCACTTTTATTAAATAAAAACAGAGTGAAAATACTGAGAATCGTTGCTTTGTATATCCAGTTCTCTTGAATGCAAGCTAGGCCCACACAAACTGCTGCATGGAAATAATATTTTTGTTATGGTATCTTTTGGTTTTTGTATCTTATCCTTGTTCAGATGTTGAGGTCGATACCAGTCTGCTGCCACCTTGTGACAGAACAGCAAAGAAACCTCAAGATGTTTACAAGCTGACTGACAGTATCCTTTTGATTTTCCTCTGTGTGTTCTGTTTAGAATTTTGAAACTGGCAAAAGATTTATGTTTCTGTTCAATATTTTACAAGCTATGTTGCACACAAGATAAAAAAACTAACTTTTTTTACCTTTAAAGGTGTATAATTGGGATTGATTGAAAGATACAGTAAAGAATTAATGATCCATGACAAAATATTTGAATATTTCATTTAATTTCATTCACCTATTTATGAATCTAAGTTATTAATTTCTCTCTTAAATTTCGGAATACGACCTGAGTATTATTATTTTTATTGTGCATTCTTATCAATCACTTATACTTTAAACTAAAATGTAAGCAACAATGTTGGCTTTCTTGACCCTCTACCGTACATGCCATATGCCTATGGGCAAAACATGTGTTGATTGTATGTTGTTGAATTTATTATTATTATTTCTCTCAGTCTGTCTGCCTCTCTTTGTCTCAGTCACATACACATCCCCTCTCTCCTTCTCTTTGTTTGTCTTTGAAGGACAGCAAAATGCCTTTTTTTTTAATATTACAGTTTGCTATGAAGGGACAAATTGATTCAGCCCCAGATAAAACAAACATTTTATTTAGGAGGTATTGTGAACTTTGCTGTATGCTATATTGATTTTTCCTTGACGTAAAATTTTCAGTCATATCTGCAAGACATAAGAAAGCTCTACAAAGCCAGGCAGAGGAGTTGGTGCTTGGTTTAACAGCAAAAGCCAGTGAATGGAAAAAGACTAAGAAGTAAGAATAACTGAGTATTAAGTTGTGAATATGATATACCTGTTGCAAAGATTATCTCTGGTTTGGATGTGGAAAGACATACTGAAATTAAACCAATAGAATACAAATGAGGCCACATCATTTCTAAATTCAAAATCTCTAGAAGCATACCATTTCATGGGTTTTAAATTTATTACAAATGTATAATAAAAAAATGCTAGACTTTCGGTTGTATTTGTATATAGTATTCTTATAGGAAGAATAAGATTAGTGTTGACTCCCTTCATTTTAGTTAATTTGGGAAAGAACTGTCTGTTGAGAGCCAGAAACATATTCACTATATGATTAAAATGATCTTAATTGATCGTTTTTAGCTTCAACGGACGAAATAAAACATTTGTAATTATCTTTTCTGATGTAGAGTGTTTCAAAAGAAAAATGTTACAGTAATTTTATTGAGAATTTCAAAACTTTCTTGGCTTTCTGACTTACGGTGTTTTCCCTTTTGTCCATCTTTTGCAAAGATACCCTCAGTACGTTTTAGACCATCTGCCTACTCTGTCACGTGAGCCGGATACGGAGAGATGCGTCTCCCAGGCAACCAGTCTAGTCTTCATCACATTCCTCATGCAGCTGTATGGTGCCAGGCCAAAAGAACTGAGTGAGTCTTATGTTCATTTATCACTGCAAGCCTTGCCGGTACCATAATAATTGTTTCTTGTAAGGCGGCCTACCAACAGGCAATGCCCTCCATCAGGTTCTTACCATAATAATAATTGTTTCTCAGAAATTGGCTGACCAAAAATAAATGCTCATGGTCGGCCACATGCGGAATGCATTGCTGAATTACATACCAGATCTTCTTTTGCTTCCATTGACTTAATAGGAGTTGATTAGTACTATGATCCAGTTTGTAAACCTGTAATGAAGTCTGCCTGAACCAACTGACGGCATTACCTTTTAGGAAGCTGTGTATTAAAAGCACTTCAACATCAATAAGTAACTGCCCAATTTGTTCTCTGCGTATTATTACTTTATATCATTTTTTAGTGATAATGTGCAGGGCCCTGGTTTAAAACAGTGTTTAACCACTGAACAGGCTACCCTGGGTAAAAAAGACAAATAAATAAATAAAAAATGAAAATAAAACAAAAGTATACATTGATAAAATTGTATATAAAGATCTGTAATGAACTATATTTGCATGTTTTTATCTTGTCCGAACAGAATCATGTCTGAAATCTGCACCCCCTGGTATTAGATCTCACCTGTATGACACGTTCACTCAAATGGCACCAACACCAGATGGGAAAAGCGAAAAACAGTGAGTCATGAATAGAACCTCTCAAAAAATATTTAGCAAAATTTTTTAATCACTCTTTAATTTTGAACCATGAAAAACTTTATTTCCCTCATCATTGACACCCCATTTGCATTTTAACCATGTGATGTTTTTTCTTGTATGGACTGTGAATCAATTAAAAAAAAAAAAACTTTTCTTTAACTCTTAACGTGCCAGATGCATGATATGTAGCCTACTGTTCGGTGCCATACTCATGCTTGCTCGCCTACTACTGACTGCTTAATTCGTGCTTTGTTTCCTACCCTCCCTTGCTGCGTGCATGATTGCGCACATTCGGAATAACGTTGATTTATTATGCCGATTCTATTGTTCTGCGCACTGCACACTCACAGGTTAATCCGCTTTATTCTACGGCGGGCACATCCGGCTTTTAATTGGCCAATTTTCTCTTTACACAGTTTACATTAAACTTTTTTAGAGTAATGTAATGTGTTTGTCAACATTTTGATAGGAACCTAGTGCATAAACAATCGCACACAATAAAAAAACAAATTCATACCCTGGAACAATGCAAGTTTGATAATTGCCCTCTTATTTTTGAAAACAGAATTTGGTTTGACTTTAGAGACAAATAAGAATGCCACATATTTTAAGTAAAACATTGTTTTCGAAAGTTCTTTTAAAAAAGTTATGAGGAAGTATTGACCTTCTTATTTAAGTACAAGGGGGAAAAAAACTTGGCAGTGGGAGATATAGACCCTGGCATGGAAGGATTACCAGTGCGGCAGAGGGGTTAGGGCAGGGTGGCACGTAAAGAGTTAAGATAAGATTCTTAGATTGCATCACATTAAAATCAATTTTGTGCTTATTGTGTTCCCAGACGTTTTCCATTCAGAGCAATGTTTTATTTTGTTCTTCCTATTCAGGTTCCTGTCAAAGAGCTGCAAGGACAAGCTCTTATCCTACATTCTAGTCCTGGCTCAGCTCATTGATAGTTTTCATACAGACATTGCATCCCTTACCAAAGATCTTAACATCTCTGTCAAAAAGTAAGTCAATATTTCTTTTCTTATTTAAAGGTACTTTATTGCATTAAATAGTTCATTTAATCACATATTGTTCAAAGTCGATATTTACAGCAGTGTGATATAAGAGGGAGAGAGAGAGAGAGTGGTGGAGGGGCGGGGGGGGGGGGGGGAGGGGGTGGAGTGATGGTTTGGGGGCAGGCTTAATTAGCTTCTTTTATTTTATAATATTACTGTATGAAGACATTGCATCTTATATATCGTTCATGTTCAAACTCAGTAAAGTGCACAGATAGAGAGAGATTTTTTATCATGCCCTACGTATGATAATGACTTTATCTATATTTATGGTGTTGACCGTATGCGCGCTCTGTTGGTTGTAAGACCTCCACTCAGACCATAACACCTTCAAAACCAAGGAAGAGGAAGAAGAAAAAGAAAGGCCTTGATGACAGCGATGACGACGATGATGATGACGTTCTAGATGGTGTCACTGCAGACTCAGAATCAAGGAAAGTTGTTTTCATAGAACTGAACACGCCTATCAAGTCAGTATCTAGCTTTGTAGAGAAGCGAGGATTTGGAAAGAAGAGATGATTAAATTGGATCTCCTACCAATTGTGGTTCACTATAATATCATATATATATACATGTATATATTTTTTTTTTAATTTAATCAGTTCATTTTTATTTTCACAGCCCTTTGAGATTTTTGGATTGCCAATTGGAGGGCTGCTGTCAAAGATAGTTATTTAAAAGCATGGTTATTTTTGCAGGTGCATTATTCAAATGTTGTGCCACGAACAGAGGGTCTGCAGCTGACTCAGCACCCCACCCTCCCTGTCCCTCTCACCCTGGATTCAACTAGGTTAAATAATATCAATTAATATCATATACTCTGATATTTTAGAACATGCATGGTGCTTGTTGATATCGCAACGTGAAAATTCATTATGAGCAAATTTATAAAGCACTCTAACCAACTGTTTCAAAGGGTTATTTATACAAGATTATTAAAGAACTTAAAGATTGAATAAGTTTGAAAATTAGACAAACATAATATGATTAAATGTATATGATTTATATTATTCATAACCCTACGCTACAAAACTTAGTATTGTGAAACTAAGTGCCACACTCAGAAAGTTCTGGCAAAGCGAATGCCAAACAAAGTACATTGCATTATCACATTCAATTTGTGAAAGTACATTAACAACTTCTTCTATGTAAAGCATACAATTGAAAACAGTTTATATAATTTTTTTTTATAATTATGTATATTGCGCCCATCCATGGAAGCATGACACCATACAAAAATGTGATATTTTGGTGATAGGTACATGTACCATATTTGTAATGCACTAAAAGACAGTATTTAAAAAAAGTGATTCACTTGTTTTTAATTGTGTTTTTCTTTAACATGAAAGGACCATTGTGTCAGGCTGATTTGATGGCAATATTACATTTTTTCAGACATATTGAAATTCACCAATCTAACACATACATGTTTGCTTCTTAAAAGCCATGTGGACAATGTTGGACTATATTTAATTAGTTTCATGCCATTTCTCTCTTTGTGACCTAAACTATATCGACTTTAATCTTTAATGAGTCAGTACTTGCATATCAACAGATTGTGAAGGTATAAATAACCACTTGTATGTTCAAGTTTATAGCAATTTCTGAGCTTTGGTAATAAAGTTGCAAACTAAAAAAAAAAAAAAACAATTGATTTTGAAATTGTCATGTAGTTTACTGACTGTTTGAATCTGCTATTCATAAACAAGCATACAAAACTTGCTGAAAGTCCCATCCATAAATAATCACAACTGCATAAAGACCAAGTAGCAAGCTTATGTTGCTGAGCCGTCATTCCATAATTTTATTTTTTGCTCATGTCTAAACTTTCACAGTTATCATTTATTTTTAAGAAGAAGATGGTGTGGGTGAGTGATTGAGTGTGTGTGTGTGTGTGTGTGTGCGCGCGCGCGCTTTTACAACCAAATGGAAAATGGAACGTATGAGCCCTAGTATTAGGGATGGCCAAACAAAAGCAAAAAGCCACTAGAACGGTTTCCACTTCACTGTATGGATGTAGTCACCCATGCATTTACAATGCAAACAATAACCCATGCACTGCTTACTCAATAATACACAGGCAGAGAAACAGCAAAATTTTCAATAAAAAAACAGCTTTCGAAATTGTCTTTTGGCCAGTGGTAAATATCAATCATTTTTATTCCTAATTGGTCAGTTTCTTCCTTAGAAAATACCTCAGCAGAAAATCAACTTCTCCTGTTGGAAAAATTGATATAAAAAAAACTACAGCGTGTTCAAAGTGATGCTTCTGTGTGATGTGTGTTATGACTGGAATTTCTCATTGTTGGAATAGATTCAGATAAGGAGAAGTAGATATTTATAAAATGTAACTATTTTTGAACAAAAAATGTATTGGGGTGAAAAACAAAGAACATTGTTTACCACTGGCCATTTAAGTTTTAAAATTACTCTACCCTGTCCAACACTCAGCTCTGAGCCACACCACCATGAAATAGCCCATTGTCTAGGGTGTTCCTATTGAAACATGCCCTATGGAGTATTTTTCCACGGTGGTCATATTGGATCACATACGGTAACTTACATGTCAAACCATCAGTTTTGTACTGCCATAAATTGTATCTTTGTATAATCTACTCAATTGTGTTACTATAATCTCATTTAATGTTGATACACACATGGAAAGTGTTTGGTATGATTTGGTTTAATAAATCAAAGACAAAAGAACCATAAACTTGAGCTTTTATTGCATTTTCTGGCTTTGTCTGAAACTTGTAAAAGTGTTCTAGCAGCTCATTGGTAATCTGAGACACTCTTTGGGTCATATCTTTGAAACGGAACATCCAGTTGTGATAATTCAAGTACCAAAATGTTTCTTTTAAAATGCTCTATAAAATAAGCCTAGCAAAAACAACTTAAAAATAACTTGAAATTTTAGTGGACATCCCTACTAGTATTGACTTGTCCGACACTTCACTGAGTGCAACCTTCTTCCTGAAGGTAATAATTCATACATATAATTTAGATTATGATGAACTATAAAAATTATTTCTTTTGCCTTGTTGAGGATTCGTTTTTTACATTCTGCTGCGAGGTCTTGTTTGTTTCCTATAATTTTACTCTATCTCTTTACTACGCTTTGCATTTTCTTAAAATCATCTTTCCTGCATGACCCAAACCAAAGAAGACCGTTAAAAAGAAAAATGCTCTCCACGATAGATTTGTAAAAGAGACGTAAAATAGGTTATCAACACGTAAAGAACTCAGTTTTCCTCAGATAAAACATGGGCGGGTATGGGCTTTCGCCACGATGGACTTGCAGTCATCACGCCAGGTGAGTTTGTGATCTATTGTTGTGCTCAGGTATTTGATTTTTTAACAATGTCCATACTTTCACATTTGATCATGACTGGTTCGTGCTTTCGTGAAACAGCTATAAAGTCTTTTGTCTTAGATGGATTTAATTTAATTTATTTAATTTGATAAACCGATCAATGTTTGAGCGATAGCTACTTTCATCATCATTTTTTATCATCCCCAAAATCGCAGTGTCATCTGTGTATTTGAAAAACTGTACTTCATCATGATCAGATCTGCAGTCAGTGATGTACAAAAATAGCTGAGAGCACACACCCTTGTGGGGCACCTGTATTGATAGAAATTGTATCTGATAGGAATCTTGCTCTTTAACTCATTTTGAAATTAGCTTCCATCATATGAGGGTGGTATATCACTTTGCGGAAACAAATATGAGACAGATTTGCCAGCATGGCATTGTATTAGAGCTGTCTCCTCTTTTTCCTCGACGAAATCTTTTGTGCCACGTACAAAACAGATTACGTGGCACAAAAGAGGATTAGCCAGCATGGCATTGTACTAGATCTGTCTCCTGTGGCTCAAAAAAAAATCTGTCGCAGAGACAGAGGAGACAGATCTAGTGCAATGCCATGCTGGCAAATCTGTCTCAATTTTGTTTCCGCGAAGTGAGAAACCACCCTAAGGAGATATCTTATTGTTATTGGGTATATGTAATTGATTAGGGGTTAATTATGTTTTTCAAATAAATTTAGTTAAAAACACGCACACACACATTAAGGGGTACATGTAAAGAAAAACAACGAAAATTGTTTTAACAAAGAAATACGACTAAGTTGGAATTATGCATTTTTATGTTAAGAATTTAAGGACGTTGCACAGTTGAAACGAAGTCCATGTCATTTTCACCAAATTTTGCACAGAGTTACTTTGATATCTATGTATGCCAAAAATGCAAAAAATAATATAGGTTCATGCAGGGGCGTATCCAGGATTTCCCAATAGGGGGGGCGCAAGGAAATTTTTATCGCCGTCAGGGGAAGGGGGAGGGGGTTCTTCTAATTCATATTGTACATGAAATTCCAAATTTTTTTTCATTATCACAAAAGTTACATAGTTTCTATACCCTAAGACAATGTATGTTGCGTAGAAACCTATTTATGTGTGCATTATATACCCTTCTGAATTGGAATCTGCGAGCGCGAAACGAGAGTCGAAAATGTTTAGGTTTTTAAAGTTATATGAAATAAATAAAGGGGCATTTTCTAGTACTAGAAAATGGTAGATTATTGTGTATAATAGACCCAATTTAGTATCCGCGAGCGCGAAGCGCGAGCTGAAATTTTTAAAGGTAAAAATTGGAGTTATTATTTGTGCATTATGATTTGGTATCAGCGACGCGAAGCGCGAGCCGAAAATTTGGGGTTTAAATTTTTTAAGGTAAAATTTAGAACTATTATTGTGCATTTGATTTGGTGTCAGCGAGCGCAAGCGCGAGGCGAAAATTTGGGGTTAGAATTTTTTTAAGGTAAAATTTAGAGTTATTATTGTGCATTTGATTTGGCATCAGCGAGCGCGAAGCGCGAGCCAAAAATTTGGGGTTTCAAAAGTATTTTGAATTAATAAAGGGGTACTTTCTAATAACCCATGAGGCCAACTATGTTTCCCAGGAGGCCGAGGGCCCAGGAGGCAGAGGGTCCAAGAGGCCTCTTTCTTTGTGAAATTTTGAAACTTTAGTTTTAAATATTTTTACTTTTCGTCACTAATGTATTTCTTTTTCTTAAAAAAGGGCGTTTGAGCAATTATTGCAAAATACAATATGAGAAAAGTCGGCCTCGTGGGCCCTCCCACATTAAAGGCCTTAGTTGTGGTCGTTTAGAACCAATAAAGCCTATTTCGGCGAAAATTGTACAAGCATCGAGCCTTATTCCCTTCTCTTTCTTCTTTTTCTTCTTTTCTTTCCCTTTTTCCTTCTTTCTCCCTTTTTCTCCTCCTTTTTTTTTTTTTTTTAGTCGGCCAATAGGGGGGCCGCGCGCCTGTTGCGCCCCCTGGATACGCCCCTGTTCATGTGCTTGATTTTTTGCTACGGGACTTTGAAGTTGCCATATTTGGATGGCATGTAAAATACGCATAATTTAAGAAATTGTCCTCTGTTAGACATCGCGATTGCAACAAACGAGTTAAAATCGTCATTACTTTGTCAAAACAGTATCAAACTTTATCAAACCTTCCCGATTTGTTACGAAGTTTATACCAAAGATGGGGACATTGTTTAAACTGGCACATTTGTACTTATTTATGAGCCAACAGCGCCCTCATGTCGCAAAAATGGTGCGGAAAATGGCAAAAACCATATCTTAGAGGCTTGGAATCTACAAGAAAATAAAAAAGTATATTTTAAGGTGCACTTTTTTAAAAAACCATGACAGTCTCATCAAATTTTGCAAAGTTGTAGGGGGATTCATCATAAATATGTAGAAACTTTGAAAAAGGGGGGTCCATGTTCTCATTTTCGAACTATCGGGGCCCGAATACTCGCGAATCGTCTTGAAAAGTCACAATAACGCGCCGAAAACGTCCAAAAAGCGTGAAAATCCACTCTATATTACACTTGATTCAAAATTATGCTCCCAAACATTAAAAATCCATGTCATTTTCATAAAACTTTGCATAGTTGTAGAGAAATACATATTCAATGGGTATAAACATTAAAAAAGGGGGTCGATGTGCTCCTTTTTAAGCTATCGGAGCCCGAATAGTTGCGAATTGGCTTGAAAAGCACAAAAATGCGCCGAAAACGTCAAACAAGTCTGAGTATCCAACCTATATTACACTTGCTTCAAAATTATGCTCTCGAACATTCAAAATCCATGTCAATTTTATCAAAATTTGCCAAGTTGTAGAGAAATATAAACTAAAAGAGTAGGAACATTAAAATATGGGGGTCCATGTGCTCGTTTTCAAAATATTGGCGTTGTAATAGTGGCAAGTCGACTTGAAAACCACTGAAAAGTGCCAAAAATACGCCAAAAATTTGAAAACTCTATCTAATTTTCTACTTATTCAAAATCCTGCTCCCAAACATTTACAATTAATTTCATATCCATCGCAATCTCCAGAATAACACGAACATGCAGCAACATAAATGCTTTACATATCTCTGCAAGTAGGTAAATAATGAACAAAAAGAAGGAATAAAATAAAGTTCATTTATTTTAACTCTTTGAACGCTGGATCGCCCATGAGCGCTAACTATTTTTCCATTGTGACGTAGTAAATAATGCGCGCCCAGGATGCGCGGTCAAGATGCGCAGAAACATAACTGTGCAACGTCCTTAAAAGACGACTTCTGCAAAAAAAATGATAAAATCCATGTCTATTTGGGTGTTTTATATGTCGAAGTGTGAATTGTATGATTAAACAAATTTTCTAAAAACTAACAAAGACTCGCAATTTATTTTGCAAAGAATGTGTGCTAAATTTTACTGCAGTCCTTGGGTGGCCGAGATCTGTTGGGGGGGGGGGGGGGGGGGTGCTATTCCCCCCGTCCCAGTTTATTCTTTCCCAAAGCAGTCCTAAACGCCCCAGTGTGATAAGGGTCCAAGGCCTGTTCAAAGTGACCTATCTTTACGGCAAGTCCATCGAATTATGAAGTTATCCTATTATGAAATATTCATTCTGTTCAACCTGTGCAAAACAATAAATCAAAACGCACATTTATGTAAAAATATATACACATATATATATATATATTATTTTGAAATTTCAATCTAACATCTAAATTGATTTTTGCATGTTTAATTTCGTAAAATAATTACAGTAATTTCTACTCAAGCAAAGGCCATGTTCATGTTTTTTTTTTTTAATTCGACACAACGAGAATTTCAGACTAACAGCGCGATTCTGCAGGATGTAACTTAAATCTATCATCTCTACATTGTAATCTTGAAGTCTTTGATATCTTCCGGGGGCTCTGCTTGCGGAATATGAAGTTTTTAAACGACTGACGGAACTCCGGATTGGAGATGGCATACACGCACGGGTTCATGCACGAGTTGAGATAACCTAACCATGACAAAGCCGCTGCTGTCTTCGAGAAGAACGACTGGCAGCCCGATTGCAAAGTACACACGACAAGATCGATGAAAAATGGCATCCAGCAAATCAAGAATAAACCAATGATGACTCCAAGAACGATGGCAGCCTTGCGGTTTGATTTGCTCTGGTTATTAATCCGGAATTCCTCTCTAGAGGTTCCATTTTCCTCGGCAACTCTTCCGTTTTTGAACAGACGACCATGACGCATGTTTTTGGCGCGCGTTCGTATCAGATGAAATATCCGCGTGTACACAAAGATTATGATCGCACAAGGGATAAAGAAATCAATGATACTGGTTGCTATTATATATTTTGTCTTCAGAGCATGGTTGCAGAAAACAAACCCAGCAAGATGCCAATCTGAACGATTGGTCGTTTCATTGATGTAGTGACTTGTTATTGGTGCGAAGTTTGTGGAATTATTGACATCATACGGTCCCTCATCTTGGAATAGTCCTAAAAAGGCGGGAAGAAAGGAGGTTAAAGCTTTAAATAGCCAGCATGTCGTACTAATCAGGACAGCTCTTCTATTGGTCATCCATCGTTTGTATACGAAAGGCTTTTTGATGTGAACGTAACGATCAATGCTCACCAGGCATAAATTCAACAACGACGTCGAAGAAAACGCGAGATCGAAGGCGACCCATGCTCTGCAAAGTAAGGGACCGAAGATGTTACGGTGGATGATAGTGGTGGATAAGGAGAATGGCATGACGAGTATGGCTACCAATAGGTCAGCCAAAGCCAGAGAAGCGATAAAAACATTGCTCGGCTTGCGGAGGGCGGAATGGACACCGACAGCCACACAAACGAAGAGGTTCCCTGCAACGGATACGACGATGATGGCGATCAGAATGACATCTATTAAAACTGTAGAAAAATGCTGTCTAGAGATGTTAACTGCTGATAACTCCCTTTGGTGCGCAGATTCAAATGCTTCATCCATCATGTTCCACTCTTACTTTGTCCATTGAAGAGATCAATTCAAGTCAACATGTCTTTAGAAAATACATGAATTGCCTCCAGAATAAAAACAAAGTATTGCTGTTTGATATTACATTTAGGGGGCCCATGTGGAACAAATAGAAGGGATAATTTTGTTCCTTTTCTCTGTCACGTTTGGCTGCTGTCTGCTGCACCCAAGTAGTGTCATCGAGGTTGGATTTCTCTTGTTATTCATATTTCGTTATTCAGACAGGATAGAAATAGATTCACAATATTGGAAATGACACGTTCATGTAAACATAAATCAGTCTCATTATTGCGGTGTAAAAGTGGATTTCTAATAGTTTGCAATTAATCAGAAAGCTTTGGCGCCAAAATGTGTATCACTCGTTCGGCTCCAATGAGTGTATCATCCAGGGTAAATTGGTTGTTTGCGGAGGAGCCAATAATTTACTTCTCGATGCTGATCATTATTTGTAAAACACTCGACTCTTTATATTGTCTTTTCTTGCCTCAGGACCCTTTATGATGATACCAAATAGGCAGCAGACAATTTCCGAAAGGGGGTTCTTCAGGATTCTTCGGGTTTCAAACTTATTCCTAATTATAAACGTGACTGAAAATTGTCTATAAATTGACATTCGTTATAAGGAAACATATCGTGCATTTCGAACGCCAGAATATTTGCCTATTATATTATGCTTCGATTTGTCTGAATTACGTTGAGTGATTCAGATAAGTATAAAGGATTGAGAGAAGCAAGCAATGTGGCGTCTGCATTGAGAAAAATGATTAACTGTTCGAGTTTGAGAGCTTTTGAGACGTACTTGTAACTGCCTGATTATGCTGATTATATGGAATACAAAGTTCGATGACTGAATCGGATAAATTTATGAAAACGGATGTACTGTATGCATTTACACCCAAGTTATCTACTTCAGTAAATACAACTAATTTGATCATTTGCGCCGATTGACTTTGATAAAGCCCATATTTTAGCGCGGAAAGGCTATGACCATGTTGATTTTACTTTATGGGTTGTTTTACAATCAGGGTATGCACATCTGTCTAACTGGACTTAAAAAAAATGTTTAGTTTTTCCTCAATGTGTGTGTGTGTGTGTTGTAAAAAAAAAAGTGAAATGATATTTCTTTTTTTTAATGATGAGGCATGAGGTCACCAATTTATTATTATTAATTTTTTTTTTTTAAATAGAGGATCAAATCTTTTAATACGTATTCTGTCAATTGCTTAATTATTCTAAGAGGACATTTTTTGACAGAAATTGATTTGACAACATTGGAACGAGAACAGTCTGAAAAATAAGTGGATGTTGGCGAAATGAACATTTTAAGTTTGTTGTATATAATTATACAATTGTTGTTATAGACAAAAACGTTTTAAATCAAGTAATGTCTATATGCGTAAAAATATCGAATTCGGAGAAGACATACCCTGATTGTATAACAACCCTTATCGGTTCAATAATGTTCCATGTTTTAGAGAATGATAATATTAATTTTAAAAAAACAAAAGCAAACAAACAAACAAACAAACAAAACAAGAACAAACAAAAACAAATCAGGATGCAGTTCCTTTTTGTATCCAACAATATTTATTCAAATAAAACAGGAATTTTCGCAATTCGTCTTCTTTGTCAACTGTTGACAGTATATAAGACATAGATTTAGATAATATGACAGAAGAGATGCGATCAATCTTATGATTGAGTGTAACTATTAGTACATACTAGTTTATATTTTATGTTACAGGGCAAGAATGTCAGATTTATATAATAAAAGACATACATTATATATTCCAAATTCCTTCATACTCTTAAAACACATATCTGCAAATCCATTTCCCTCTCATAATGCCAAAGCCACATTTTCATTTTAGAAATTTATGTAATAGTCATACTGACACCTTTTCGAAGATTATAGGGATAACAAGTAATAGCTAAATTAGTGTACATTATATTCGTTGTAAAGGTATTTGTATGGAACATATTTACATATAGTAAATAGTGGTAGAAAAATACGCGTTTCAATTGGCTAGATCAGTACCACGTGACCTACTTTCAATTTGTTATATTGTACATATGTACAATATAACTTTCGGTTTTTGGAGGGTAAAGCCTGTGTTAAATGAATGGGGAGAGTATCGAATTCTATCGACCTGCCTTGTTGCGCTAGCGCTTGAATGAGTAAAATGTTGCGCACTATAGTCTCACTACAATGGCTACGCGGAGCAACAAAAACGTCACAATAGCTCAATTTGCACCAAATTTTGCCAAGAAAAAACTAGATTAGGCCAAGGTCAAAATCTAGGGGTCTACTTTACTATCATAATAATAGTGAACGCTCCAGTCTCGCAACATTACTGGACTATATTGAACCCAAATACTATATTATCCCTCGTGCAGATCTTATTTTACCTCGGCCTGTGGCCGGCAGGAGAAACAAATCTGCACTCGGGATAATTAAGTATTTGTTCGTACCTTATAATCCAGTAATATTGCGCGATAGATGTACACTATTTATATAATATTGCATAAATTTCATTTCATTTAATTTCATATATTTCATATTTCTTGTGTTACATAATAGTAGTGCATTTATAGAGCACATAAACTATCCAACAATGTATATATTCTACTATGTAAGGAATTGAGTTGGTGCGATTATACAAAGCATTAGTTTAGTTCGCACTTAATATTAAAACAATGTAAGACAACACACCGGGCACGGAAGGCAAGAATGGTATTCCCTTGCACATTACATATCCTCAAGCGTATGGCTCTGAACGTCACCTGAATGGGTCGAGGCCTGGGTCTACGTTCATGTTCATTGATTTGTTGTCATTCGGTTGAGGGTCGGGTTCAGAAATATTCCTGGGGTTGGCGACGCTCGATATTGGTTGAGTTGATTGGCTGGAGGAAGCGTGTATGACGCGCCATTAACCATTCGGGTTAGTCCATAGAGCTCCGTTGGTTGGTTCGCTGGAATCAAGAGCAAGATGAAAATTTGGAAGTATCAGCCCACTATATCAGGCCACTGTTAACCTACTGTTAACATTTTTTTTTTTTTATTTTTTTTCTTTTTTTTTTGGGGGTGGGTTACGCCCCTCTCTTTTATGTAATAATTTCTCCGCAAGAATGTGACCCATAGGGTGCCAAGACAATGGGCGGGAAAGGGCGGCGGGGCTCCGAGAGATAATTACTTATTGTGCCGATCGGGGGATTTGGCACCAAAAATCAATGGTTGCATGGACGGGTGATAGAGATGAGGCACCGTCTCTTGTTCAGGCTTGGGCAATACGGCGCTTTAACTTCCCACAACGCATCCCCCGGTCTCCCCGAAGTTTCTTTACCGGACTCCCGATTTGGCTGCCATATGAAGGCACCGTCACATGGGCATTGGTTAATTGTTAAGAAAGAACAGAAATGAAAGAAAGAAAAAGAAGAGAAAACGAAACTCATTCTATTTCCGGGGTACAAGGTTGAAGTTTTGTTCAGACGTTTGTTTCTTTCACTTAATATGATCAATGTAAATAACGGAGGGGCGCAGCCGAAAATTAAAAAAAAAATAAATAATAAAAAATAAAAAATATGGGGCGTAAGTCAAGAATTGTCCGATTTCTACCACATAGACAGCAATGAGGTGGGTCTCAAACAAATAGATGGGGGGCACTCATTTAACTCTCATATTCCAAGTTCTTTTATAAACTAACTTTTAGTAGGCTTATAATATTAGTTCTCGACTATGCTCTGAGACAGGCTTACAGGATGGGTCCAGGAGACTGAGCTATGGTATATGTAACTCCAGAAAGATTACAGAAGAGTCACAGCAGGTCAGAATTACAGATTTAGATTTTGCTGACGAACATCTGCCGTTTAAGGCAATCAGATCGACGAGGCTCAACAACTTCTGCAAGGATAGAAGTAGATGTAGCCAAGGTTGGGCTTGGACTTACTCCAGAAGAAACAGAGGTTCTTATGAACATACAACCTGTACAGGAACATACTCACTGAGACAAGGTCAGGTAATGCCCTAAAAGAGGTAGAGGATTTAAATACCTGGGATCATGGGTATATTTCAACCGAAACTGATATCAAGGATCAGGAGGGCAATAGCCTGGAAGCTCTCAATAAAATGAGTGCTGTCTGGAAGTCTCAATTGTCCGAGGTCATCAAACTAGGCTTCTTCATTGCAACTGTGAAACCAATACTGCTGTACGGCTGTGAAGCATGGACAGCACCCCAATGGCTGGCAGGTCTTCTTAATGGGTGTTACACAAGAATGGCTCAGAAACGAGTGCTCAACATCAACTGGAGACAACACATACCAAACAAGACGCTCTATGGAAACTACCCAAATAGGTGACAAGAGTAGCAAAAGAGAATGCAGCTTGGCTGGTCATTGTTTTCGACACCCAGAGTTGGCCGCAGCAGTCTTAACCCTTTGGGAAGCCCACGCATGGACGTCGGGGGCGGTGGTAGAAAACCAAGACTCTAGACATATGAAATAGGATGCGGGGTAGTTGGAACGACGAGCTGAAGAACTGCATGCACAACAGGGATAACTGGAGGATTCGTACTAGGTCTCGGCAGTTTAGCCGACCTGGTAGGTAGGTAGGTAGGTAGGTTTAGTAGGCTATTCAGCCTTTATTATAGCCTATAGTTCTATTAACAGGAGCGAACATATTTTTATAGCATCATGATATCAAATTATTATTATCATTATTTAGTCGATCAAAAAACTTTAGAGAAAATAAATTATAACTTACAGAATAAAATACAGGAAATACAAAGTAAGATAAAGATGGAATAGCATGTGGATCAGGGTACACAGAAGAGAAATTATTTATTTCCTATCCTATTTTGTAAAAAGACCTATGATCCAAGGTAAAAATGTAACTCATCTCTATAAAATTTCATGGTATTAAATTATAATGGGCCAATGCGACATGGCGGTTTGTCGTATCATCTGAAGTCCTGCATGCCTATATGGAACTTCATTGAACGTGACGTATCATTATTCAAAATTCTTACATTTCGTACACCGCTACACTCTAAAGACTGAAGCGTTGTTTCAGCTCTTTAAGGGCTGAAATCAGCACATTTTAAGTGCTTGCACAGTGACTGCACTCAAAGTGCTGTATAAGCACTTTCACGTGAGCTGAACTTTCTGCAAAAATTGGCAAAAACGGCGTGACTTCGTTGGGATTCGAACCTGGGTCCCCTGCATGAGAAGCGCTGACGAGCACGTTAGACCAATTCACATCTCACGGTATGCTAGCAGATCATATTAGGGAGCTTTCGCTGGACTACGGAGGAGATAATCTAGAACGTTAGCATTATGAAAGGCTTTATTTTCAAAATAGCTCAAACCCCAAACTACTGGCATACTGTAGTAACAGGAAAAGGAGTGTGTAAAACTGGTATTTGCTAGAAACGGCTGGAAAGGGTTTAAATTACAAGTTTTCGTGTGCACAAACGAGGGTTTCCCAGCTAGCTAAAGGAGATAGCTCCCGGGTTTCATAAAATCTACAACGCTGTTTTGGGGAAATGTACGTTCTCCCAAACGTAGAACGTATAGGTTCTCAGCGGAGAGTCAGTTATAAGCCAATAAGGCGAGCGCTTGATAGAGAATGTATACAGGCATTTCCCCCTTTGCTAAAACATAAAAGAGAGCATACTTTGAGTTGACTAATCATATGGGCAGGGCGGTAGGTTATTTCTTTTCATATCAGCAATGTTTTAGGTCAGCTGTTATAACGATAGACGCATGTTTGACACAAATAAAACCTTGGTATGAAAAAAAAGAAAGAACTAGGTATCCCCAGGTAAAGTAGCGTTTTGATTGAATTCGTATTGCAACAATAGACGTTACAAATCTCACAAGCCAAAGGAACATGTGTGCGGTTACCATTGGAAACTTTTTATTCAAGTTATTGAAGAAGTATGAAAACGAGGATTTGCAGGCATTTTTGAAAATAGTGCCCTTTTTATGCTAACGTTCTAGATAAGCTCCCCTAGTCCAGCGAAAGCTCACTATTGGTTGCATGATGAAACTTTTCTTCAAATTGCCATAATCATCTACTATGTCTGTCCACAAATTAAGCCAGTTAGGCGAGATCTCCGTTGGTCTATTGGTAAACGTCAGCGTAGCTCCTTCATGTCTAGGTGAACCCGGTTCGAAATCCCATAGCCGACCATGAACATTTTTTTGTTGATACATTAGCATTTGGTAAGTGCTAAAACAGCACTTCTAGGTGGGCTGATTTAGCACTTTCAAGTGCAGTCACTATACGAGCACCCATAAATTAGCACTTCAGTTTTTAATTGTTGAACCGTGTCCTCTCATCGACCAGAGACACTTACCATGGTAACTGCCTGATGATGAGAGAGTTCGTCCGCAGCACACATCACCAAGCAGCAAAGACAAGCAGCAACGATGCGCGACGATGAGTTCGAGAGACCAGCTATAGCCAAGAGAGAATCGAACGCGATTGGGCACGCTAAGATGAAAAGAGAGAAAAAAGAAAATTTGGTAATAGTCACGTACATTATCAGCCATCCAACCCACAACCTCCCCCCCTCCCCCCCAAAAAATAAATAAAAATACTTCTAGGAATATTAATATTTATAAATTGATGAACCTTGCATCGCCCGCTGTGTCGAAAAATGGCAGGCGTTTAAAACCTTAAGTCACACAGAATTCCTAGGGGCACATACAAAAAGCAAGAAATAAATGTTTCTCTTTATTCATTTTATTTTTTTTTTCTCGATAACTTGACAGCATGTCATGGGAGGGGCGCCAAAAATCGACAGGTCATTTGGCGAGTCTTATTGTTTTTGGAAAACAACCAAAAAACTTACCACAGACTCCACTTCCACAGCTCAAAACTGCCACACATAAAGTACAGCCACTAAACAAATATCGTCCAGAACCATCGGCTGATTTTGTATACTGCTCATATGGCTAAACCGACTGCTGCTATAAGCCCTATGGCAAGTAACATTGAATGCAAGCAATGAGCAGATATGATGGACATCACCATGTATGCCACTATCTGATGATATGAAACAGAAATTTATAATAAGGAAGTTAAATTGTTAATCAGCGATGAATGATTTTTAAAAATATTTTTCTTGTTCATTTGTTTCTCTTTTTTTCTTTATTCATTATTTGGTAGTTGTTTTAAATAATTATTTAAAAAAAAGATCGTTTCCTCCACCAAGTAACAAACTTGCACTGCACTTTTGAAAGGAACATCAAATTTTGAACATCATATATACATTTAGCTTTAAAATCAAGTAGGACACAATTGAAACGGACACGGGTACAATAAATTATTGAAGATATTGAATTGAAATGGAAGTGACACAAAACGTCAATGATGCAAAATGTATCATTCGGTTGGTTTTGATTCATCCTTATCGGCATGATAGGTGTTTTGAATATAATTCTATTTTATGAGCTTTGGAAGGCGTTATTTTTTTTTCTGCGGCACAGATTGAGGCTTTGTGCTTGTTGAGCCGTTGGGAAGATAAGGTTAAGGGTTAGGATTGTAACTGAAGACACTTTAAAAAAAGATAAATAAAGAAATTCGTGCCGCGGATAAAGGGAATGGACGTTGCAAATACTAACCACGCGGGAATTCTTCTTATGAGAATGTACTCCGAGTATTCCAGTTGGGAGAAAAATCTAAAGAAAAATGAAAATTTAATATAATTAACACTCTTATTGACTGTGTGTTATGAATAGCTATTCTTAAAATACACTTTTTAAGATAGCTATTCCCAATACAGTGTATAAATGAGCCTATAATTTGATTTGAATGGGAAAACTAAAATGTTTTGACAGAATTTTTATTTATTTATTTTTTTGTTGCTACTACTTGGTGACATTCACCTGGGCCTATATCATAAGACTACACTAGGGTACATGTAGGTAATATGGGCCACCTGAAGCAAATCATGTCGTGACCGTCGACCGGTGACCTGTGTGAGCGCCATAATGTTGTTCATATGAACTGTATACAAAAATCTATCATCGCGAGAGCATCTGATGCCGTAATTTCTCTGAGAAAATTGCTGAAAACCAACAAGGTAGGTAAAACATACGGAAATTTTTTACCCTGATGTAAAAATTTGATATTTCACAGAATGTGATGGTGAAAGAGTGTTTGAGGGGGTAACCTCAATTGTTTGTATATTTAGTAAGCTTATAGTTTCATTTTGATCATACCAGCGTGTACAGGTCAATTTGTTGTAGTGAAGGGGTGCTATGTGGCATTGAATGCTTGCCTGACATAGCAACATCAGTGCAGGTAATATGGGCCGTCCATAATGACGGAAATGATTCTGGTACTTAGTATTGGGATGAGGCACCAATCTCTTTGCTACGATTTTTTTGGGTATATTCACAGTATATAATCAATATAAATAACTTATTGTAGGCCTATATTGATTTGTATAATGAAAATAATATTAAGATAATATAACAAAAAATAATAATATACAAAATACAAAACAATGACATATATAGTCAAGGTATTTACTGAAGGGTCTTATAATTTCAAATGATATCTGAAAGTTAATGATTTTCAACATTTTAAGCAAATTCCAGACATAGTAGAGTCATTGTAGTTTTTTTTTAAATACATTAAAATACATGTGCCCGTATTACCTGCACATGCAGGTAATATGGGCACTTTGGTGATGACGTCAACATTTGAATATTGCAGACAGGGTGGTTGGTGATAATTGTTTTTCTTCACAATAAAAGTTAGAGCAGTAGTTACTGATTCATATAAACAAAGATTACACACAAAAACTAAGAACTAGTTTCCATGAGTAAAACCCGTTTGCTACTCTTGGAGGCGAGTGCTTTTATTCGTATATCACGTATTTTTACTTCAGAATCTGTGTTTCTGTTAAAAGTACACACCCGCTCTTGCAGAACATGTAAAGTTACTAAGGGATACTCAAGAAAAAAAAATTATTGAGTATATATACTCAATAAATTTTTTTCTTGAGTATCCCTTAGTAACTTTACATGATCAATTACGTAAAACAATTGTGCAAGTGTGTTTCTCTTCAACTTGGTACGGCTTGGTGGATGATCGGGTGAAAACACTAACAATCGAGTAAAGTGAGAATTGCTGAGAAATTCTATGTAGCCTGTAATTCACTAGATGAGTAAACTACGACACGTCTTCGTACGTCTCAAGTCTCGTGAAAGTCTTTGAGAGTAATTTTACTGGCTATGCGGTACTTTTACATGTTGCGCCTGGTACGCACGCCTACTCGGATCACGAGTACAGACATCGAGACTGCACACGAGGTATGTTCTACGCGTACGTACGTACATGTATAGCGGGAACCATAGCGTTACACTCTGTGAGCGGAACGGAGAAGCGGAGAGCCTGCATGCTCTTATTGTCTTTGGGTGAGTCCTATTCCTTTTTGTTTGTTTGTTTGCCTGTTTTTATAATGATATTTGGAATGTTCCGATGATATACATCGTCTGATAACACTAACAACTAGATTAACATGCATGGATTTCCCATTACTTTGTCAGTCATGTACACAGTTTGAGTAATTTGATGCATTGATCAATGCAATGTATTGGTTTGTGTGAATTGATGCACTGAAGTGAGTAATGCAGTATATTGGTTTGAGAGAATTGATGCACTGATGTGTATATGATATCATCGGAACATTCCAAATATCATTATAAAAACAGGCAAACAAACAAACAAAAAGGAATAGGACTCACCTAGTGAGTAACGCTTTACATACTCAGAGAGTCAGTAAGTAAAGGTTGCACAATCTCATCACACGCAAGTTGATGAGTTTTAAACCTTTACTTACTAACGCTCTGAGTATGTAAAGCGTTACTCACTAGATTAGTTTGTGCAATGTACTCAAAACAATTAGTTATGTTACTCAATAAAATGAGTTAATTAAATAAACTCATTTTGGTGTGTCACTATATTGTCAAATTTAAAATACTCGATTAGGTGCGTTTTCAAAGTAGCTTTATTGAGTGAAAGCACTCATGGATGTGTGTCACTATATTGTCAAAAATACTTGGATATTTGAGTGTGATCACTCATATATGCAAGTTCTCATTTTTTGTGTGTAGACTGTGTGTCATTTTGAAATTTTAAGCAAATTAGGCAAATGAGCTTAGGGGGCCCATATTACCTGCATGTACCCTATGTTATTATGGGTTAGAATTGAGTAGTTAAGGATTTGATTTAGTGCTATAGAAGACTGCTCTTTCGTATTGGATTTAAACTTCAATACAACGATCGGATGCAGGGTTGTAATCATAATATTACAAAAAGAGAAGAAAAATCTTAGTATATGTTTTCGTACCCCCAAATGAGGAACCTCATTTACTTGATAGCAGAAAATATTTTCCCCTCCGCTTTACATAATTTTCGGTTATATGAAAAACATTGTTAATAAGATCCGGTTAACGGCATATAGCGCCTCAAAGGTTAAACAAATCTTTTAATATTTTTTTTTTAAAACATGAAATACACTCTTCGTCATAAAGGTGGAATATTTTTTTCTGGCTCCAGCGACATTAAGTTGCTCCAGCTTTTATTTCTTGAAATGTGTTTGTCACCGCTTTCACTTTCCAGGATCCTGGCTATATCTTTGACGTTCCCTCAAGTAGTGTTGTAATTGTTTTTAAAGTTAGATCTAGTTTTATGTTTACAGGCTCGACTCTTTTGTCTAGGGGAGAGGTCAAAATTTATTTTGATTGGGGTTAAACATTGATTTTGGTTGAGTTCATAAAAGTTTTACCACAGCTGATATAGTAATAATTGCTCAAAATGTACATTTATTGCATATTTATGATATTTTCATTTTTGTGTACAGTTTGCTATATGTCACACACGTGACCCGACATCACAATACACATGATACAAAATAATAGATAAAAAAGGAAATTTCAGAGATGACTCCTCTCCAGTGGTATTTTTTGGTAAACAGATCCATAATGCATATCTCACAGCAATAAGAACATTTTATCATTTTAAAACTCACAGGAATTTCAAAATGAAATTGAACTTTCAAAATCATGCCGTTCTGCGAAGTCACACCCGTGACCCACTTCTTTTGACCTCTGACCTTGAACATGCGTATTGTAAACATAAAAAAATATTTCCAAATGATAGCCAACAAAATATGTTAGCATAATATAAAAATTAATTCATTATATCTTTAAAATTGTTAGAGTTATAGCCAATTAAAGTCAAGATTTTGCATAATTTCGGTCACACACGTGACCAAGAATGGTCCTACACGTGAATCAAAATAAAATATTATCTATAGTTCATTTACAACCTTGTCATCAAGGCTGAAAGAGAATTAGGGCAAAATGTTAATAATTAGGGGTTAAAGTCCCAGACCGGACCGAGAAATGAAAACCCAAATTACATATAAAAAAAAAGCTAATATTTTTTCATAATACAACAATTCCCAATTTAAGCATTTTTATCTTCCATTTGGAAAGTATTTCATTAATAATGTGATCGAACCTCAACCAGGCCATCCCTCCCAAGTACTCGAAAAAGTACCCCTATTATCATGGCGCGGCTGATGACGTCAAAAAATGTTAACGGAATGCTACATGCTGACTGAATTTTCCCTTTCATTTCATAACAATAGAATTCTAGCAGACATGGGGTCTATTGTTCTGACATAACAATACGAACGTGTTTTCTAAAGGCGAAACCCAATCATGCCTGGCAGTAGCATTCCCTTAAACTTCTTTGACGTCATCAACCGCGCCATTAAACTAGGGGTAACGTTTCGAGTATTTGGGAGGGATGGCCTGGTTGAGGTTCGATCACCTTTTTATGAATACTGTTATGAAAATTGAATTTATTTTGGTGGGTATTTATGTTATACGCCTACTTAGCTTTCAATCGATGTAAGGTTGTATTTATTCCGTCAATGGTCTTCAAAGGTTGTTTTTTATTTCTTTTGTTTTCAGCATAAAGGTGGAATAAGATATTCCGAATTTTCACCCGATCACACTTTTTACTTAAACCCCTCCCCCAAAAGACCTAAGCTAGTCACCATAAATAGGAAGCAATTCCTTGAATGCTGTGAGCACCTTGCGGGGTAGCCTAGCTAAGCCGGGTAATAATTAGTTAACACTATAAGCGCTTAGAAACACCAAGGTGGACATATGTATTAAGCGCTATATAAATGTAACTATTATTATTATTAAATCCTGATTTAACTTGGAGAACAGTATAAACAGCACACCTCAGACGCGTTTCCTAGGGGTAGGACTGAGGGGGGGGGGCTTGATTAGCCGGGTAAACAAAAAGGGGCCCCAAAATCATTGAGAAAAAATGACAAAAATGGGCATCATTTTTTGGGGGGAAAAATCCCCGTGTCGTGTTGGAAGAATGTTAAAAATATAGCCAGGTTCCTGAAAAGTAAAGGCAGGGACAAATATATTCAAAAAATTATGCAAAATCATGTTATTAGAGTGCAAAAAAAAAATATTCCACCTTTATAACGGACTGTGTAAATGGGGAAATTGCCTCTACCATCCCCGTAGCAGCAAATCAGCGTATGGAAGCACCATCTTCCAACAATAATCGTCACAATGTCTGACAAGCTAAAATGACAACCTGTGAGGTCTCATTGGCAATTTACCTTTATTCAAGAAAATAAAAACGAGTTTTGAGATATTTTGCAAATCTCGCCGTCCATATACACTAACGTCGTATACTACGTCCTTCGTCTTCCACCGAAGACCTGCAAACAGAAGAGTATAGAGGGCCTGCCAGAATCGTGTCAGAATCGTAGGTGACCGAAGATCATATACGAATCTACGACTCTGCCTACGATAGGCTACGACAACGACTTGCTTCCACGCAAACAATAGACTTACAATAGCTTATATCCGATAATACAATAGCCTCGACCTTCGCGCATCTCGCGGCTCGACTTCTCTTGTCGCAGCTTAAAATCAACCAATTATGAACTTGCGCACTGTGGCGATCCTTGCGACTGACACAGGCGATCGAGTGTTTTCTACCTGATGGTGGCCTGTCGCCTTTAGGTTCGTGATAGTCCTCTCAGTCGCGCATCATAATTGTGTCGTGAGTGATTTTTGAAAATTTCAAAAAATTGCGGCGACTGTACAGTATCTGAATTGGAGGCCGATCCTGATTTTGGTGAATGTAGATGGCGACAAAGGCCGTAGCAGCTTAAATTTCACTGACCGTTCGGTTCAGCGATGTGTGCAACGTACGCTGGAGCGCGGCAACCTACAACTGGCCGCCGTTCCGGTCCGCTATGCTAAACATGTTCTATCTGGCGACAATCTACGATAGCACCTTAACGCGACAAGAGAAGACAGGCTACGGTCCTTGACGTCAACCCAACTGACGCCGGCTATTGTTTAACTTGTTGAGAAACCAGCGGCGAACAGAATTTTGCTACGTATTTTGTGGCGACAGACGCGATAATTCACGATCTCATAGGCGATTGGACCTGCGCATGGTGGCGATGGGTACTAAAAAGTAGTTCGTAGGTTGTCGCCACAACGATCGCCTTCTGTGGGACAGGCCCTTTAAAGGGGCTGTCCCACTGGAGGCGGTCGATCGTTGCTGGGACAACTGGCGATCTTGCTGTTGTGAGTGTGGTAGCAATTTTTTGTTGTAGCCTATCTTAGGTAGAGTCGTATGTAGGTATACAGTCTGTGTCAAATAAAATGGTACAAGTGAAAATCATTTTTTTATAATATGAAGTTAAATCACAGCCTGGTATTGTTTGGTATTTTTATAAAGCAGAAAGATCAGACTTTCACCTGCAATTTTTTCATCACATTTGGTGTTGTAATTTTGAAATATGACTAGTTTTCTACAATCAAGGAAAATCCATTTTTCGCACGCCGTCCCATGCCTTTGTGTATAGGTTTCGCATAATGGCCATAAAGTGCTCATTTTCGATTTGTTCCTCGTCGCACAAAATTTAGCCTAACTTTTGTTTTACGAAAGCAAATTATACAGAACAAAACGCATCAGCAAGGAAAATCTTTTGGCTTTATTTTGGTACCACATACACACATTATCTGAAAATATTTCACACCTAAATAATTTTTTTCCGACTGTACCATTTTTTTTGGACACAGACTGTATAATCGCCTTTTTAAAGATTAACTCCTCAATTATGAAATTATCAGGTTGTCGCCACAACGATCGCCGCCTGTGAGACAGGCCCTTAAAGGGCCTGTCCCACAGAAGGCGATCGTAGTGACAACCTACGAACTACCTGTCGCCACCATTCGCAGGTCCAATCGCCTTTAAAATCGTGAATTATCGCGTCTATCGCCTAAAGAGAGGTAGCAAAATTGAATTCGTCGTTTGATTTTCAACAAGTTAAACAATAGCCGGCGTCAGCTAGGTTGACGTCAATGACCGTAGCCAGTGTTCTCTTGTCGCGACAAGGTGCTATCGTAGATTGTCGCCAGATAGAACATGTTTAGCAAAGCGGAATGGCGGCCAGTTGTTGGTTGCCGAGCAACAGCGTACGTTGCACGCACCGCTGAACCAAACGGTCAGTGAAATTTAAGCCGCTACGGCCTTTGTCGCCATCTACCATGTCTACATTCACCAAAATCAGGATCGGCCTCCAAAGCAGATACTGTACAGTCGCCGCAATTTTTTGAAATTTTCAAAAATCACTCACGACACAATTATGATGAGCGACTGAGAGAACTATCGCGAACTTAAAGGCGACAGGCCGCCATCAGGTAGAAAACACTCGATCGCCTGTGTCAGTCGCAATGATCGCCACAGTGCGCAAGTTCATATTTTGGCTGATTTTAAGCTGCGACAAGAGAAGTCGAGCCGCGAGATGCGCGAAGGTCGAGGCTATTGTATTCGCGGATACAAGCTAGAAGACGATCGTTGTGGCAACAATCTATGCCTGTTAGAACGTGCCAGAATCGTGTCAGAATCGTAGACTTCCGTAGGTCATTCTGTCTACGATAGGCTACGACAACGACTTGCTTCCACGCAAACAATAGACTAACAATAGCTTGTTTTCGATAATACAATAGCCTCGACCTTCGCGCATCTCGCTGCTCGACTTCTCTTGTCGCGGCCTAAAATAAACCCAAATATGAACTTGTGCCCCGTGGTGATCCTTGCAACTGACACAGGCGATCGAGTGTTTTTTCTACCTGATGGCGGTCGGTCGCCTTTAGGTTCGTGATTGTCCTCTCAGTCCCGCATTATAATTTGGGTCGTGAGTGATTTTTGAAAATTTCAAAAATTGGCGGCGACTGTACAGTATCCGAATGGGAGACCGATCCTGATTTTGGTGAATGTAGTTGGCGACAAAGGCCGTAGCGGCTTAAATTTTACTGGCCGTTTGGTTCAGCGGTGCGTGCAACGTACGCTGTAGCTTGGCAACCTAAAACTGGCCGCCGTTCTGCTCTGCTAAACATGTTCTATCTGGCGACAATCTACGATAGCAAATTGCCGCGACAAGGGAAGACAGGCTACGGTCATTGACGTTAACCTAGCTGATGCTGGCTATTGTTAAACTTGTTGCAAATCCAACGACGACCTAAATTTGGCTCCGTCTCTTTAGGCGATAGACGCGATAATTCACGATTTTAAAGGCGATTGGACCTGCGAATCATGGCGACAGGTAGTTCGTAGGTTGTCGCCTCAACGATCGCCTTCTGAGGGACAGGCCCTTAACAGCGACACTTACCAGTACACCGCTCCATAGTCCTGTACCAAAGAAGCCAACTGGCGAGCTGACAAGAAATTGAACGACACCGAACACGAAACAAGCTATGGCACAACTAATTTGAATCCAGCCTGTGATTATACCACTCTTAGTATTGTAATTCTCTGATCTGTTTGGGTTTTGAACCATGTACGTTGTCGATTGGTCCCCATGCTGACCCTGAATGGCCATGTGTTGTGGTGCAGGATTCGTTGTGTATTGTAGCGTCGCCATCTTTCAAAAGAAATACACATAAGCTTAATAAAACATGCTTATAAAAAGAAAACAACTAAAAATGGTTTTTTCCATTCAAATGGTAAATTATATAGAATGAAATGGAATACAGAGTTTGATTAAGTTTGTTCGTGGGGGTATTTCACTCGATCGCTTTAAAGTGGACACAAGCATTAATGTGTCCACTTACAACATTTGTGCATGGACACTATTCATGCGTCTGTAGTCCTGTAACATGAAGTTATAAACTGATTCAGCAGTCAGGTCCCCGTTGCATAAAAAGCATTAACCTTATCATCAAACATACTTATTGTCTGTTGGATTTTACACTCCTGGCGCACCATAATGTTTCCTGGTTTAAGTATGGAAAATGTAGATCTTAGTGCCTTGCCGAAGGACATTTTGTGCAGTGGCTGGAATTGGAACCACGTCAGTAGCGGATCCAGCGTCAGCTCTGACAAAGGATTGTATCGGCCTATTAGTCCATTTGAAGCTCCTATACCTTGTGTAGTGAACCTAGTAAAGTTGTTTCCACTGAAGTTTTTTTGCTGATTTGTGATGTCATGTGATACTAAAACAATTTTAAAGCAACCTTGAGCAATTTGCATAATTTGCATAAATTCAAAATGGCCGCCATGCTATATGGTGGAACTTAACTTTTGAACTATAGATCGCATGTTGAAGTATAAAACATGCATTTAGGGGTTACTTCATGCAAAGAATCTATTGCAAATGTTGCTTTTATGATTCGATGTCAATTTTATGAGCTAAAGGTCAAATAAAGGTCAAATATAGGAAAATTCATTATATATTTATTATGCTTAGAATATAAGACTTTGAATGGCTAATTAAATGTAGATCAGAGCAGGTGACATCTCTTGTGGTTCTAAAACAATTTTAGCTTGGTTGCGAAATGGACAACTTTGAGCAATTTGCATGATTAACATAAATTAAAAATGGCCGCCATGCTATATGATGAAACTTAACTGTTGAACTATAGATCAATAGTTGAAGTGTAAAACATGCATATAGGGGTTACTGTATGCGCAGAATCCATTGCAAATGTTGCTTTTATGACTCGATGTAAATTTTATGTGTTAAAGGTCAAATAAAGGTCAAATATAGGGAATTATTATATTTTTTTTTATTATACTGTGAATATAAGACTTTGAAAGGCTGAATATCCTGGTTGGGCTGGAGCATTCCCGTACACTATCTCTTCAATTTTACAAACCATATCATCAATACGAGTCATCTAAGGTCAACTTTCATTCTGGAAAATAGTGATTAAAAGTACGATTGCCATCTCAATAAACGAAAAAACTCTGATCGAGGATCAAGTATAATAGTAGATAGAGTGAGAGTAGGAAGAACGTGGAGAGAAAGATACAGACAGACAGAGAGAGGGGGAATCCGGTCGGTGGCCGCCTCTAGGGTTTTGACCCTCATGACTTTCCTAGAAATCTAGAAATCTAAATGATTAGATGTTAGTGGAGGAGTCGGAGACTTTGTCTCCATCTCCAGCTTCCTGACACCACATAGCATTTCGGATTCTGGAGGATTCCTGGTCAGTGGCGAAAAGTCCGAGATCATTCCCATATGCACTCGCATCCTATCTAGACGCAAAGTTGGACGTTCATCATCAACTAGAATGACTCAGCGGCATGGACTGTCCCTAAGAAGTTCGTGATAAGGGAGCCAAACTTTGGTTTCAACAGCTCACCAGTTTAGTCGATGTCTTGCACGATTGTCGCCTGCTGAAGAGACATTTCCAACTCCATCCCTTGGGGTTTTACAAGCCGAGAGTACGAGCTATTGCACACCATGATCCCTCTGTCAGGTTCGATCAAATGTCTTCTTCTTCTCTGGCTTCGTAGCTGTTTTCTTATTTAAGGCAAACCCTAACAGATTTCCCTAACTTCCAGAACTGTCCACATGGACGTGGCGTTTCCAGGTTCTGGGAGGGGTTATTGTCATCAGACAGTGATTTTAAGCGACTGAGGTCTTGCGCATGTTCGAGTCTCATCGTTATGTTCGTCGCCGCCTGGAAGCTACTTCGGTCCTTTTCTGACGGACTGTACATCAGTGGCGGCTTAAGTCAGACAGGAATGCACTAATTCAATGTTGGTGAATGAACTTGCCATCAAACCGTTCAATTGGTGAGGCTCGGAAGACATTTTTCTAATAGCTTCACACATCCCAGGCCAAAGTTATCTCTTAGCGGACTGCCTCTCCAGGAGAAAGAGTTGACTTTCTGTCTGGTTGTGTTCAAACAGCTATATTTTTGGTGCTCTCAATATCGACTTGTACACGCCGTTGCGCAATAGTCACTTCCCTCTGTTCTGTTCATGGGTTCAAGAACCGGAGGAATTTGCTCTGAATGCCTTCGCAAACCAGTGGAGAAAGTGGGGAGAACTCCTCCGTTCCTGCTGATTCCTCAGGTTCTCAAGAGAATTAAAGAGAATCTGGCGGCGTTGGTTTTGATACCTCGACGTTGGTTTCCCGACCTCTTGGAACGTCTAATGTGGTTTCCATAGAGTCCGGATCTGATGTCTCAGCTCCTATTAAGAATACTACACCTATGCCTATGGATTTTCCAATTGACTGCTTTGCCACTATCAGGGAGAGAGCTCGATCGTCGGGCTTCTCTGAGCGTGCCGCTCAGTTTTTAGTTCAGAGTAGGAGGGAGTCTTATAGAACACCCAACCACTCCAGTTCTGGAAGCACTGTCTTGGTGCAAGGAGATAGGTG
Organism: Paracentrotus lividus; assembly: GCA_940671915.1. Taxonomy (NCBI): domain Eukaryota; kingdom Metazoa; phylum Echinodermata; class Echinoidea; order Camarodonta; family Echinidae; genus Paracentrotus; species Paracentrotus lividus. The sequence continues at coordinate 4,862,816 of CALNVZ010002974.1, forward strand.
TTGATCCTATCGGACAGGTATTTTTACCATCCATCACTAACTTTCTGATCTGTCTTTTTTTTTTTATCTCATCTGAATTGATGACCCGAGGCTACAATTTAGTAATTGCAGCTGTTCGTGGTTCATCGGTTTCTTTTGCTCATCTACTGTCTGATCTGTTGGCTTTCTGAGTCTCAGAGAGAGCTTCTTTCCTCCATGGCTTACCTAAGCCTAGGTTCCGGATGCCTTAGTGCGTTCCATTTTTAACCGCTATCTTCTGGGGCTTTTCATATGACCATTCCAAGACAGTCTTCCTCATAGCAAATGCTTTGGAGCAACGTAAGTTTATTCTTGATACCCTCTCTAGTGCTTCAGGGCATACATATACTCTGGGAAAGACAGGATGTTCGCCTGGTTCCAAAGCAATCCTTGATATGAAACAATTTAACTCTTTTGTGTCATTGAAGGATGTCCATTATCTCCTGTCAGTTTTCTATCACCGAGGAAAGACTTTGGTCCTCATCATGCCCATGAATTTAAAGATATTTTGAAAAAGACAAAAAGAAAGTCCTTTCGCCACCCGGAATAAATTTTCCTGGTATTTTGAGATATTTCGATCACGCTGCTGCTTCTAAAGATAGGAGGCTACTGGAGGCCATCAAGGCAGCAGGCTCTGAGGCCATAATGCCTGATAAGACCCCCTCCCAATCACACATTTAGTGTTACTTGGGCTTTTTTTTTCAAGGGATCTCTATTGGTGTTATATGCAACGCAGCTTTCTGGAAGTCTTGAAATTCCTTTATCTCAGCGTACTGTGTCACTGTTTTTTTCCAGAATGAAAGTTGACCTTGGATTGACCAGCGTTGATGATATGCTTTAAAAAAAATTAAGAAATAGTGTATGGAAATGATCCTACATAACCCAAATCAATTTTCACCAATTTATCTCCATGTAATTAGCCACTCAAAGTCTCATATTCTCAGTATAATAAGAATATAATGTATTTCCATATATTTGACCTTTATTTGACCTTTAACACAAACAATTTTACATCGAGTCATAAAAGCAACATTTGCAATGGATTCTACGCATACATTAAGCTCTATATGCATGTTTTATACTTCATCATGCGATCTATAATTGAAAAGTTAAGTTTCATCATATAGCATGGCGGCCATTTTGAATTTATGCTAAAAAAATTTATGCACATTGCTCAAGGTTGTCCATTTGGCAACAAAGCTAAAATTGTTTTAAAACCACAAGAGATGTCGCCTGCTCTTATATACATGTAATTAGTCATTCAAAATCTTATATTCACAATATAATGAAAATATAATGAATTTCCCTATATTTGACCTTTATTTGACCTTTAACTCATAAAATTGACATCGAGTCATAAAAGCAACATTTACAATGGATTCTATGCATAAAGTAACCCCCTAAATGCATGTTTTATACTTCAAAATGCGATCGTTATTTCAAAAGTTAAGTTTCAAAATTTCGCATGGCGGCCATTTTGAATTTATGCTAATTATGCAAATTGCTCAAGGTTGCCCGGTTGGCAACCAAGCTAAAATTGTTTTAGAACCACAAGAGATCACAAATCAGCAAAAAAACTTCAGTGGAAACAACTTTTCTAGGTTCATAAAATTTCAAACGGACTTTATGCCCAAGCATAATAAAATACTGTAACAGCTCGTTGTCTTGAAGCGTATCAGGACAACTACCCCCCGGACAATTACCCCCGGACAATTACCCCCCAAGGACAATTACCCCC
>CALNVZ010002974.1:4864889-4882685 GCA_940671915.1 Paracentrotus lividus
GAGGACAATTAACCCCGGACAATTACCCCCGACGACAACTACCTCAAGACAATTAACCCCTGGATAATTACCCCCGGACAATTATCCATGGACAATTACCCCGAGCGACAATTACCCCCGAGGACAATTACCCCCCAAGGACAATTACCCCCCAGACAATAACCCCCGAGGACAATACCCCGGACAATTAACCCAGTCAATTACCCCCGACGACAACTACCTCAAGACAATTACCCCCGGATAATTACCCCCGGACAATTACCCATGGACAATTACCCCAAGGACAATTACCCCAGACATAACCCCCCCGAGGACAATTACCCCCGTACAATTACCCCCGACGACAACTACCCCAAGACAATTACCCCCCCCCACCTTCCTGGATAATTACCCAAGGACAATTACCCGATGACCAAGTAAGATATTGTTATATTAATATGGTCCAACGGCAATATTGAAGCATGAAGTGCTTAGTAATAATGTTTATCGTAAGAACGCTGTAAGGAGAGCAACAACAACATCAGACTAAACGGTAAATTGTTATTGCAAATTATCTATAACTTCATTTCTTCCCAATTCCATCATGTTTATTCATATCTGGTCAGGCCTAATTAATTGATTTCATTTTTGTGATACAATAAAATTTGAAAAAATCAATAAATTTGTTTGGAGAATACTACGTTGTGTTTTTTCTTTACATGTTTATTCATATCTGGTCAGGCCTAATTAATTGATTTCATTTTTGTGATACAATAAAATTTGATAAAAATCAATAAATTTGTTTGGAGAATACTACGTTGTTGTTTTTTTCTTTAACAATAATAAATTCTTGATAGTTTTATACAGTAACCACATGAATAAGGTGGTGTAAATCAAATAAAATTGAATGGTCTGAAACCATGGTTTCTATGGACGGTCATAAGGGCCATAATTAATGACTCTATAAATTAACAAATAAAGTGAAAAATAAGTAATTTATGACATTTGATTTTACGATTAACCTTATTTTTGCTTAAATTGACATTGGGCTTTAGTGTATATTTTCTTTGCTAATTTATGGAGTATGGAAAAATACTGTATTTGATTATGTCATATCGTTTACAATTTAGGAATTTTGGTACTTAATTTCTTTCTTTGACGTTTGATTGCTATCACCCTAAATGGTAAAATTACAATGTCTTATTGTGTGTAGTATCTTTGTTTTAAAGTTATAAGTTATAAGGCCACATCTTAATCTGGAATATTGGGAAGGAAAAGGGGAAAAAAGGAAGAAAGTGAGAGAGAGAGAAAAGGAGAAGGAGAAATATAAAATATAAAATAGAAAATAATTCGAAAACATGCAACACCGGGCGAGACTCACAATGGGCGCCGCTTGATTCCAACATCGATGCCGGAGAGGGGGGGGTAAATGTCCCTCGGGGGGTAATTATCCGGGGGGTTATTGTCCGGGGGGTAATCGTCCGGGGAGTTATTGTCCGGGGGTAATTGTCCCGGGGGTAATTGTCTGGGGTAATTGTCCTTGGGGGGTAATTGTCCTCGGGGGTAATTGTCCATGGATAATTGTCCGGGGGTAATTATCCAGGGGGTAATTGTCTTGAGGTAGTTGTTGTCGTCGTGTAATTGACGGGTGCAATTGTCTGGGGGTAATTGTCCGGGGGGTTATTGTCCGGGGGTTATTGTCCGGGGGGTTATTTTCCGGGGGGTAATTGTCCAGGTGGTAATTGTCGCGGGGGTTATTGTCCGGGGGGTAATTGTCCGGGGGTTATTGTCCGGGGGTAATTGTCCGGGGCGCAATTGTCCGGGGTAATTGTCCTCAGGGGGTAATTGTCCTCGGGGGGGGGTAATTGTCCGGGGGTAATTGTCCTCGGGGGTAATTGTCCGGGGGTAATTGTCCAGGGAGTAAATTGTCCTAGAACCGTCTTGAAGGGAGAGCGAGCTGAACAACACTCTCATTGACTGTGTGATATAAATAGCTAGTCTTGGCTCTATACAGCCTACACAAAGCTGTGATGAACTACCGGTCGTGAGGTTTCTCCGTTGTTTTATTAAAAAGTAAATCAACAAAAAACATTTTTTACAGTCCCAAGTGAACTTTTGACAAAAAATAAAATTTGTAATAGTTCTTACAACTAAAGGCACATGATGATAGTCTGGTATTGTGAATATAGTACATGTATGTCACTAATATACCCCTGAGCCATGCCCTGTAATTCTGCCTAATGGCTGTGCTACAGTGGATTTTATGTGTAAAATCACCCAGGGGTAGGTTGTTACAACAACCTACCCCAATTACATTACACATGTAAAGTTATTTTGTTTCAATTTTCAGGTGTTAATATTTTGATATTTCTATTATTACTTTAGTCTATTCTAGAGCTCTACTTGATCTTCTGTTAACGATACCAAGAAACTGGAAAGTTGAAAAAAAGTATGGTATAAGAGATTTACACATTGTAACAAATTACCCGTATGTTTACATATAGTAACAATTTACCCCGTATGGTGTAACAACTTACCCCGCATACGGGGTAGGTTGTTACAAAAAAAATGTCTTCATTAATTAAGCTGTAGTTAATTAGTGTCTACATGTTTTCAAGTTTTATGTGCCTCAGGTTTTAGCCAACATAATAGGCTAACTTCAGACCCAAAATGGAGTGCGTGAGTACTTCCATTAGAATTATCTGGCCCAAAATGTGAATTTTGTAACGTCCATCCCCGGTCTCCCCTACTGCACATCAAATGGAATGACTTCATAAGTAATAAAGAAGTAATAAAACGGACAATACGACCCTGGTCAAAGTATTTGATGTGGCTTCCATCTACTCCTTTGCCAATCAAGACCTCCGGTGGAACCCCATGAAATCCCATGGGAAAGGACGAAGAGACAAACCTAAAATGAACTGCCTACAGGCCATTCAACGGGATGTGAAAGGCAATCCATTAAAGTGAAATGAGCTATAAAAGACCTAACCATGGATAGATCAAGCGTAAAGGTTTCTTTATAATTGATTTATTCATTCATACGGCATGTGACATATTCTACGGCGGGTAACACCCAGTAAAAATTTTATATTTGTGAAATTCAATCACCATCCGTTAACAAAACGTTAAGGTTCCGGCCGGGGTCCCCACGACGCCCGGCCGGTGATCACCGGATGCCATGTGGTTCTTGTATATGCGATTCTGATTCTCGTATTATTTATTTTTATTTCCAAATTGTTAGAAAGAATGAGAAAATTCATAGTGATATAGTTGGATACAATAATGATAAAATACAATTCATATTGACATTTTTATTCAAATAACGAATACAACATCAGGTGTGCAGACGTAAAAAATCTTTTGAAATCCACGATCCGTGTGATGATACCGAAAGCAATTATAAAAATAATAAGAAGAATTTCTTGTATAGTGGATAACACATTAAACTGTCTCTATGACTCTGTTATTTGCGATAATGATAGAATCATGCACGTGTTTATACTACCGTTGTTTGAGTTGAATCTATTTTTTAAAGGGCTTTTTTTTTCCATACAAGAAATTAGATATGTGGATGCTGGTGGTCAAAGCTTTAGATATTCAACATGATATGAAACCCTCAAAGGAAAGGCAAAGCATATGGATACGTGCTCAGTGTTATAAGATCTTTTATACTCTGATATTAAATTTTGTTGGCACAATATGCCTACAAAATTTATATATACTTATATATGAATATGTATAAACGATATATAAGATATGCACAGATTAAGTATATTATAAAAAGTGAACATTCTGGAATACAATATATTGGATTAAATGTACGACACATACTAATTTACCCCGAGTGCATGTTTGTTTCACCAAGGCTGCAGGCCGAGGTGAAATAGATTTGCACGAGGGATACTTTAGTATGCGGAGTTCATATAGTCCAGTAGTATTGTATGACAGAACGTTCACTATTTATTATAAACTAAATAGGCCCCTAGATCTTTGACCTTCCCTAATCTGGTTTTATCTTTGCCAAATTTTTGGTGCTAATTTAGCTAGTTATAAGCTGTTGTGCGCACCATTTTACAGTTATTACGCGCGAGCGCAATAAGGCGAACGACAGAATCGATACTCCCTCTTTTCATTTAATACGGGCTTTACCCTACGAAACCGATGGTTATATTGTACAATATAACAAATTGAAGGTAGTTTACGTGCACTGTTAGAAAAAATTAAACAAGTTATTTAAAATCTTAAACAACTGCGTGTTAACTGGTGAATCGCACAGCGTTGTTCAAAAATTAAACAACCTGTAGTTGTTTAAACTTTAACACTCTTGTTGTTTAACAGTTCAAACAACCTGTTGTTTAATGGTTGTTTAAAATATCAACAGTATTGTTTAACGCTTCTCTCCAAAAATAAAAGCGCTCCAACTTTTGGCTAACGCGGCCGGGTATCGAATTCACGACCCTTTGTTTAAACAAAACTGTTTAATATCTAAACTCTAATCTCTAAACAGGTTTTTAAGGCTATAAAACCTCGCTTTTCCAGTTTTAAACAGCAATGTGTTAAATATTAAACAAGAATGTTTAACTTTTAAACCAACATTTTTTTAAACCGCGTTCTAACAGTGTGGTGCTGAGCTATCCAATTACAACGCGTATTTTTTACCACTATTTACTGTATATATATATATATATAGTAAATAGTGATAGTATTTTACGAGCTGTGATTGGTTGAAAGGGTGTCACGTGTCATTCACGTTTTTGTTATAGTGAACGGTTTTTGTTATATTGAACGGTTTTATCCTGTGTTAAAATGAATGGCGAAATCGATTGCTTTGTTGCGCTAGCGCGTAATAACAGTAAAATGGTGCGCACAAAATCGATACGCGGAGCAACAATATACGTCACAATAGCTTAATTAGCACCAAAAGTTTGGTAAACATCGGCAAAGATAAAACCAGATTAGGCAAGGTCAAAGATCTAGGGGTCTATCTACTATAATAAATAGTGCATGCATCTATTAATGCAACATTACTAACTATGTGAACTCCAAATACTAAATTATCCCTCGTGCACATCTGTTTCAACTCGGCCTACGGCCTCGGTGAAATAAATGTGCCCTCGGGATAATTTAGTATTTGTCGTGCACATAATCTAGTATGTTGCATAGTAGAGCATGCACTATTTATATAATAGTAAATAGTGGTAGTATTTTACGAGCTGTGATTGGTTGAAAGGGTGTCACGTGTCGTTCAACATTCTGGTATGTTGAACGCTTTTTTGTTATGTTGAACGTTTTTTGTGTTATGTTGAACGGTTTTTACCTGTGTTAAAATGAGTGGCGAAATCGAGTGCTTTGTTGCGCAAGCGCGTAATAACAGTAAAATGGTGCGTACAACAATAGATACGCGGAGCGACAATATACGTCACAATAGCTTAATTAGCACCAAAAGTTTGGCAAACATTTGAAAGATAAAACCAGATTAGGCAAGGTCAAAGATCTAGGGGTCTATTTACTATAATAAATCGTGCATGCATCTATTAATGCAACATTACTGACTATGTGAACTCCAAATACTAAATTATCCCTCGGGCACATCTGTTTCCCCTCGGCCTACGGCCTCGGTGAAATAAATGTGCCCTCGGGATAATTTAGTATTTGTCGTGCACATAATCTAGTATGTTGCATGGTAGAGCATGCACTATTTATATAATATATATATATATACAAACAATGTATATATATCATGTATATAAATTTGTTATAAGAAAAAAGTCTAGGACAGGTATAGACGTAGCTGAACGTTGAATCTTTAATGCATCGAGCTTTCGGCTAATTTGCCTTCATCAAGAGATCTTTAGCTGTGGAGATGTATGTTTTATATATATGTAAACAAATAATATATTTGTGGATTTTGATTGCGGTCACGTCATTTATCATGTACGTGATTGCCTATTTCAATACGGATACTGCGGGAACCTTCAGAGATCACCGCTGCAGAGATAGTGATTTGGATGCGCGCGCCGTTGGTTTAGAGGGGGAGGGGGAGGGGCATTTTTAAAAAAATTATTATTATCGATCTATAAATACACCTGTGCTTTGAATGTTATCCCCGAATGAAATAGCTAAAGAATGAAGAAATGAAATATGAAATTGATTAGATAAATCTAAACGATGTAATCATCAAAATCCCTGAGAGAACCCTATTTTATAAAATAGCATACACACTCAATGTATATCATTTTGATAGTCTAGTTTTGAAAATGTAACGAGATTAAAGTGATGTGTAAGTCATCTGAAAAGAGTGCATCTATTAGGCCTATATCGTGTATAAAAATAATATACCACACTATAATCTTTGGGAAAAAGTGCATTGTAACCAATAAGTATTATTATTATTATTATTATTATAATCGTAGCCATTATGATAGGCATATACTCGTTCTAACGATCAATACTTAAGCCTACTGGTATAATCTGAAACCGTACTCACTCTTTCATTCGCCCCTGAAATATCTGTCATTTTTTTTACAATTAAAAGGCCTAAATTAATGTTAGCTTACCTTGTATATAGTCAGTATACAAACTGTTTGAGAAAAGAACCTTTCAATCCTCGGTCTTCATTACACAGGAGCAGCCCAGTGATATCACGATGTTATAACTTAATTCTTGGTGATATCCACACCACGAATGTGTTTACAGCATTGAGAGCACTGCGCACTTCCTTCCTCCATCCTTCCTAAATCCACTATAAATATACAAAATAACTGCATTTTACCCACTCAGGCTGTCAATAGCATAATGGGTGTTTCCGAAAAAGGGAAACCCAACTTTGATCAACAATAATTTCAAAAATATTCCAATGGGGATTATGAAATTTATATCACTGTAAAGTGCAACTCATTACCATTCTAATGATACCTCTCTCACCTCACCCATAACATGCTTAGCTGAACCCCATTGTTCTGAAAAAATCTTGTGAAATTGTGCGTGGTTCACTTTCATGCACCTTGAGATGGTTTGTTTGAATGTGCCTTGAAAGGAAACCCAAATTTGATCATCAATGATTTCAAAAATATTTCGGTGGTGATTAAGAAATTTATATCACTGGAAAGTAGGGGAGACCGGGTATGGAAGTTACACGGGTCAGTTGTTACAGTTCTCAGTGCGCTAAGTTGGAACAAGAGAGTTCGTGCTAACTTGCATAACTGGCATCTATGTACAGCCTACACATAGCTGTGATGAAACTGCCGGTCGTGAGGTTTCTCCGTTGTTTTATTAAAAAGTAAATCAACAAATCCATTTTTTTACAGTTCCAAGTGAATTTCTGACAAAAATTAAATTTGTTAATAGTTTTACAACTGAAGGCACATGATGATAGTCTGGTATTGTGAATATATACATGTAATGTCATAATATACCCCTGAGCCCATGCCCTGCTGTATTTTCTGCTATGTCTTTGCTACAGTTGATTTTAATGTGTAAAATCACCCATGGGGTAGGTTGAACATAACCTACCTCATGTCGATTGTAACAACCATAACCCCAATTACATTACAACATGTTAAAGTAATTTTGTTTCAATTTCAGGGTTAAATATTTAGATATTTCTATTATTCTTTAGTCTATGCTAGAGCTCTACTTGATCTACTGTAACGATACCAGAAAACTGGAAAGTTGAAGCAAAAGTATGGTATAAGAGATTTACACATTTTAACCAAATTACCCCGTATGTTACATAGTAGCAATTACCCCGTTATGGTGTGTAACAACAGGGCGTGTTTCGCTGGACTACGGGAGGTGGAATCTGAACGTTTAGCCATATGAAGGCTATATTTTCAAAATAGCTCAAGGACTGGGTACTACTGGGCTACTACAGGGAAGAATTATCGGACTCCGCACTCTGTGTATGAACGTCAACCACTTGGGAAAATCCCCACCGCTGCGCTTCCCTTCCTGGTTCGGAGTTTAACTTTTGGCGGAATATCTGGAGGCGAATCCAGGTTTTCATATATTGATTTTTTTTATTGTGTGTTGTTGTTTTTGTTTTTGTTTTGTTTTTTGTTTGTTTTGTTTTGTTTTGTGGCAAAAAGGCTGCAGTCCAAGCGTTTTTTTTTTTGTTTTTTTTTGTTTTTCTTTTCACGTCAGCACCTGTCTGAGTGAGGGGTGGGGGGCGGTATAGGAGTTCCTTTTGTCCGGCTTTGTCAGTCAGTTCATATTTTGACTATATTACAAGCAATCGATGGGGATTGGTGGGTGAGGGCGCTGAATGGGGGGGGGAGTGATTTCTTTTTTAAGACTTTGACCGTCCAATATTTTGACTGTTTAAAAAAAATACATCTAGTTGGGAAGGAAATCCTCTTACTCGGGTATTGTTTTATACTTTTTTGGGGGTGGCGGAGGCATTCGTTGCCCCTCATAAAACTCGTTTCTATGCATTTTTTTTTTGCAAGTTCTTTCTTTGCTGGATAGAGGGAGGTGCCGACCCCCCCCACCCTCATCCACGTTCAAATGGCGAATTTACATGAGTACAGATATACTTCTCGCGCATTTGCTTACGCGTAATTGATGACGCAGAATACTTCCTCTTATGGATATGAATGCACCTAGAAACCTCAATTTTTCATTATGAGGGATTATTCGATTTAGACGATTTTTAACAACGATGGTGTTGATGGCGGTGTAGTTGCCCTAAGAGGTTGAAGGCTGAGAATTTGAGAATCGTAAAAATACCAATATATTAGAAATTTACGGATCACATACACTCTAAAAACTGAAGTGCTAATTTCTGGGTGCTCGTGTAGTGATGCACTTGAAGTGCTATATCAGCACCTGAGTGCTATTTTTAGCACTTGCCCGAGTGTTAATTTATCACAAAAAAATGTTCAATGTCGGTATGGGATTCGAAACCGGATTTCCATTGAGACATGGAAGAGTAGCGCTGACCGTTACCAATAGACCAACTGAGATCTCGCTAACTGGATGTATTATGACAGCATAATAGATGATTATGGCAAATTTGAAGAAAGTTCATCATGCAACAATATGATCTGCTAGCAATCGTGAGATGAAATGGTCTAACGTGCTCGTCAGCGTTCTCAATTAGGTGATCCAGGTTCGAATCCCAACCGTTTTTTGCCCATTTCTTGCTGAAAATTCAGCTCACATCGATATTGCTAAAACAGCACTTTGAGTGCAGTTAAACAGCACTTTGAGTGCAGTCACTATGCAGCTCTTAAAAAGTGCTGATTTCAGCCTCTGAAGACTAAAAACAGCACTTCAGTTTTTAGAGTGTTTTATGTGCCCCTATGTTGCTGGTCAATTTGGCGCCCTATGTTTCTAGGTCGCTGTGGGAACCCTATATGGCTAAGATCAATTTTGCAACCCTTAAATTTAAATAGAATCGGTGCCCCTATGCTTTAGGTCACTTTGGCTAAGATTAATGTAGAGCCCTCTAAGTTTAGATCCGTTTGGCGCACCTTGGTTTAAGGTCAATTCGGCGCCCTTAAATTTGAAATCTTATGGTTTAACTAATTTTTTGGTGCCCCCTACTTTTAAGATCAAGTTGGCGCCCTAAGTTAAAGGTGAATTGATGATGCCTTCCCCTTTTTCTCTCCACCCTTTCCCCTTTCTTTCTCTTCCTTTCTTTTAATTGTCCTCTCTCCATTTTTGTTTCCCTTTCTGTGTTTTTTTCGTTCCTTTTCTTTTACTTGATTTTATTTCTCTTCTCCCCCCCCCCCCATCTTCTCGGCGCCCCCTTCGAACATTGCCCGGTGGGCCCTCAAGAATACGGCCATAACTAAACAATTAATTTTTAAATTTAGTTGATTTTGTACAATCTAGCATAGATGTCGAGCAGTATTCAACCGAGCCCCGAAGGATTACAATTTTGAGAACATGTGGTCCCAGCATGGCCATAACAATACAGTAATTTGCATAATCAATGCAATGTTATCTTTTCGTTCTATAGACAACACATACGTGAGAATGCAGCGGAGTACTTTCACTCAACGACCAACCAAGCCACATTTCACTTCGTTCGTTTTCTGTCATAATATTATTCCTAATTAATGCCTAAATTGACCTAAACATCACCGCTATTATACGAAAAAGAACGTTTAAATAACTTATCATCGACCCCTTGAAATCTGTCTCCTCCTCCATCGTCCGCAAATCAGATTTGATCTCGTAAAATCTATGTTACTTGTAACTTATAAGCATACAAGAATCAAGTGAAAAGCGCTGCCTGGGTGTACGAGCTGGCGACATCGACAAACCACACGTGGGGAATGTTTACATTCTATTAAAGCCCTTCTGATTGGCTGGTCATTGAGAACGTAAGTCCACCCAGATAACGTTTCTGGATTCAAAGAGAACGTAATTCCACCTCAAGTTAACGTCGTAGATTTGAGTACGGGAGACCTTACACGGTAACTATGGAAACGCTCGATTTTGACAGTGCATCGATCACAATTTTGCAAGTATTTACAGAACAATGGGGTTCCAGGTGATGCGTGGCATAGGTGAGCTGAAAGAGATATCAATGAGTGATAATGAGTGGCACTTTCCAGTGATATAAACGTCATAATCACCACTGTCATGTTTTTGAAATGATTGATGATGAAAGTTGGGTTCCCTTTTTAAGGCACATTTCATAACCGATTCAATGAGCGTGAAAGTGAACCACTCACAATTTTGCAAGACATTTTCAAAACAATGGGGTTCAGGGATGGCTGACATTGGTGAGCTGAGGCGAGGTATCATAAATTGGTAATGAGTTGCCCCTCCAGTGATATAAATTTTATAATCACCATGGAAATATTTTTGAAATTATTGATAATCAAACTTGGGTTTCCTTTTTTCTTGTACACCCGTATAAGGGAAGTTATGATATTATGTTCCGGATACTGGTCAGGAAGCTGACAGGATTTGAGTAGATGAGAGACAATGAATAACATAAGAAGATAAAAAACAATGGATAAACATAAAGAAATTGAGAAAAACGATGAATTAACATAAGGAATTGATAAAAACAATGAATAACATAAGGAAAGAGAGAAATACAATAAATGAGGGTACCCGTAGGGAATACCGGACATAGGGATTACCGACGGTCACCACATGTCCAGCCGTAGCCTCCAACATAAGATCAACTGGGTGAAATACCGGCATCTAAAATTGGTCAGGTGTCTTGTCTGGGAAGTTGAATGCTGCATTCGACAACAACAAGTGAGAAATCTCCGAGAAAACTTACCACAATCTGTCAAGGTAGGAAATTTGCAGCCTGAAAAATGGCCTGCATGTAAAAATGACATTTTAGAGATGTGATGGTATTAAAATAGAATTGGGGCATGACCTCATATTTCATGCATTATGTACATGTGTGTGAGGGTGGGCAAACGTGTATGGAGTGTATGCACTGTACAAAGCCTGTGTATTGGGGTGTAGTGTGTTGAAAAGTGCTAGTCAGTCATTTCTTGTTTAGGGAATTACCGGACACACATGGACGGTTGTTGTTTTTACTTCCGGGTTAAGTTGCTAAGCATGTAGGGAAGGTGGGGCATAACGGACCCTAGGGGCAAAACGGAACTTTCTCATAGCTTGACATCAAAAGTATTTCTTTCTATAAAATGTATTGCAGTAAATGAGGCATTGCTGCACCAATTTACCACTGAAGTTTCATCAAAAAAATCAATTACATACAGAGGGGGTGCCGTTCAAAAATTTGTACCCCTCTGATGTAGGGTATTTTTGCTGGGCAAAATGGAACCCAATGGTGTGGGGCAAAAAGGACCATAATTTGGCTGACCTGGGGAGAATTTGGTGTGCTCGCATCTTCTGGAGACTTCCAAAGTACATTTATTTTGCCAACTTGAACAAATTTTTGACAAATTGTCCCCAGGAGTTGATTATTTCTTACGGGCAAAACGGTACCCCATAATTAGGGTACCATTTTGCCCCAACAAATATGCACGGAGTCAATTTTGCCCCATAGTGGGGCAAAACGGACCTTTTCCGATATTTTCAGCTTTCATTTTGCCGGAAGTATGAAAGAGATGAGAATTATTGATTCAATTGTTTAATCAACTTCAATAAGAAATCGTCAAGGAAATATCATTTTATAGTCTTGCTCCTATCTGTGACGTCACAGAAGCCACTTGAAGTTACGTGGTCGTTATGCCCCACCTTCCCCTAGATCAAATAGTAAGTTGCATATATAATGTATTATGGTTAATTTATTAAATTGTTTGACAATTTTAAAATGTCTATTTCTCTTTATTATTATTTGTGATATGTCATGATCTACATGAGATATGAAGTAAATCTGAGTGTTTTTGACATTTTGTAGTTAAATGCATATAATCTTCTAAAATGAATAATGTTATAAAGAATCAATACAAACAGTTAAGTTGATGATTTACATTCAAATCAGTGCTTCCAGACAGATCTTTTTACCAAAAAAAGGGTAAAAACATACTGTCCGGTATTTCCTACACTGTAAGGGATACCGGACAATTTACGATGACGTCATTATTTGCATATAACTGCTTTACCAAATATTGATTACCTCAATTTTTTTTGGAAAATAAAGTTGAATGGTGTAGCTAAGCAATGAGAATCTTTTTTCTTTTGTGATTTTATTGTTTTCATGTGCTAATTAAGCAAATGAGCTTAGTGGCGGTATTCCCTACATCTACCCTACATAAGGGAAAGCAGAAAGATTATCACCTTGGATATGGAAGGGATACAACGGATTACATCAGGGAATAGAGAAAACAATAAATAACGTAAGAAAAGTGAGGAAAACAATGATTGAAATAGGAAAGGGGATAAAAAGTAATGTATTACAATACATGTATAAGACTTGTATACACGGTGCAGCATTCAAGCTGGTGCAACTTTCCCTCACACTTATGACGTCATCAGAACCCCTCAAAATTTCACTTGATGTTAAGATATCAGGGAGGGGACAGTATATGTCCTCTAACTCCACTTCAGGTTGTCGGTTTTTTCACGAAATAAAAGCAAGTTGTTCTACCAACCCCACTAATTCATCCCCTTTTAATTCAACTTTAACATTACATTTTTTGTACATTTTCAAATTGACTTGAAACTAAGAGGAACCTAATTGACATTAAATATATGGACGCAAACTGTCTGATCTTTAACGCAAGGGCGCCAAATTGACCTAAACATACATGAATGGCGCCAATTCAATCTAAAATTTTAGGGGGCGCCAAATCAACCTTACAACTGAGAGGGGCGCAAATTGAGCTTAAATTATGGGAGCCAAATCTATCTTCAACTTCCATGACTTTCTGGTCTCTATACATAGTGCAAAATTTTTCGCTCGCGTTTTTGCACCCGCATAATTGTTTTCCAAGAGGTCATTACATTGTGTCTTGAGAAGCGCATAAAATGTGTCGTTTTCAGATCAATCGAATACATCGAATTTTACGCTCGCGCTTGCCTTTTTTTTTGTTTGGTTTTTTTTTCATCATCTTTATCGTACTAGTATTAGAAACTGCGGGATATTCAACATACCGAGTGAGTTTAGAAAAAAAAATAGACACCTGGAAGAAAATGTCAATAAAAGAAACCAATTTATAAACCCAAAATTATTATATATATCCGAAGAGTAACTCTCCTGCATCTGTTGTTACCAATTTTGTGTGCTTTATCGTTACGCTTGGATGAACACGGGCCATTGTTGCGAACATGTAAATTTCAAATTTGTGCAAAAGTGGAGAGTTAAATCAAAACAACAAAAAGCTATAAAAAGCAACTCTATCCTGATCAAGATAGATGACCTTTTAACAAATGACTTGCGCTTAACAACTTGGCAGGCGTGTTGTTTACATATATTGACTACATTTTTGTGAACTGGGATAGATCTGTAGAGTCAGGCATGATGCTGAGCACACTTCAAAGAAACAACAATAATCCACTTTTCAAGAAGTTATTAGAAGGCCTTTTTAAAGTCTTGTTAATGACAATTTCTCTTTGATTGTACTCATTCCTGGATTACTTTGACGATTCGAATCTAATCTTTTACACGAATCTACGTCGATAACTGTAAACAACACCCTTGCAAGTTATTTGGCTCAAAACATTTTGCATTTGAAACGTTTTTGCTAACTTTTTTCAGGATGAAGTTGCCTTTTTGTCCACATTTTGTTGTTTTAATCTCTTATCTCCCACTTCTTGCACAATTATAGAAATTTGACATGTTCGCAAACATGTTGTGCGTTTCATCAAGTTGTACGCATATAATACACAAAATTGGTACCAAAAGATGCGGGAAGATTTACTCATTTCAGGAATGTATAAATAATATTGGGGTTCATTAATTGATTTTTCTTTTTATTGACATTGTTCTATATAGGTGTCTACTAGTTTTCTGACTCACTCGGTTAGAGTTGACCGACACTTACATTTTAAAACATGTTACAAATGTAACATAATAGAATAGTACATGTCACTTTCCCTTTATCGACGTCCATTGATAATGTACTTGATAATCAACTTCAGCCACCTCTCTGCAGATTTCAGATTTATGCTATTCATCAGCCCACTGGGTTAGAGCTCTGCACGGGCACTTTCTTTTGTTACTGGGGATATCATCCCAGTAATAAAGAACCATTATATCATATCATCACTCCACCATCATCATCATCAATCTCATTCTTCATCCTCATTACGTTATAATCACTTTCATCGTCCGTTGATCATAAATATCATCACGATGGCACCCCATCTTTTATTATCACAATTTATCCTCATCATCGTTAAGCATCATCATCGTCATCATCATCATCAATATCTATGATCATTACATCCAAATTGTCATCTTCATCTTTATCATCATTCATCATCATATCATTCATCCGTCACCATTATTATTACATATCCTCATTCATTCACCATCATCAATTACCATTAAATTATCCCCTTAATCATCATCACCATTCATCATTATCCTAATCATCATAATTAAGATCATTCTTTATCATCACCTTCTTGTCATTATCGTTAGCATTGAGGAGTAAAGTTAATACAAAATGAAATAAAGTGAAAGTTGTGGATAGGGTCTCTATAGTTTTGGTGGGATTTATATTTCTTCCCTTTGGTATGAGCAACCTTTTACCATCAATCGTCGAATGCAAATTTTATTTCGTCAAAATAGTTTCTCGTCATTTCTGATATGTGTTAACATTTTAATGTACCCATCGCCTTGGATTACACCCCGCCGATATACAGAAACAACATTTCACTTGAACGGCATTTTGCTTCTGTTCATTTAAATCAACTAACTCTGGCCTATTTGCCGTTTTTTAAGTTTTTAGCTGCTGTGATGTGAGTAAACAAAGTGTAGTATCATTTAAAGAACGAATAAAGATTATTTTTTAATCAGTGTTCAAATTCAAATGAATCATCATGGAAATTAAGTAGATAATATAATATATAAAATTGGTAGCTTGCAATCTTGGATACTGTATTTCAATAATACTGAATCAAATAAAATCAATTTAAAAAATCTCAAATATACGAAATTGACATTAATTTTCGTGCACAGCATAAAAAAAGGGGAAACTATAACATAATGTATCTGGCATTCTGCATATAATTATAAGAGACGACCCCCAAAAAAAAAGCAAAGAAAAATAACTATGAGATCGAATAAAAAAAATGTTAGATTTAAAAAAAATCATCAGATAGCCATTTGTTGTGTTTCTTATACACGAGTAAGCAAAAAAAACAAAAACAAAAACAAAAACGGAATACTTTTATAATTATTACATAAAGAAAAAATAATTTCCAGTGCCTTTAATTTCGGTCATAATTAGACAATAGATTTGTTTAGTTTTAATGGGAATTTTTGTTTTAAATACCATCAAAATAAGGATAAGTTTTCAATTGTTTATTTTGGCACTTGCGATATTAATGAAATTACACACCAAAAAGGATCCATTCCTCGAATGGATCAGTAGTACAATATACATTTAACAATGTTGTAAAAAATGTTGTAAAAAGAAGAGAAAAGATCAATTTCTACTTTGGGTGCCTACATGAAACTACAAACGTGCGTTCTGTACTAAATTTTATTGTCCAAAGGTCTCATTAACATAAAATATATAAATTTCGTGTCATTCCTTGGTTCTACTAAAAATAAACCTTCATTCAATTGTCGGTGTCTGTCATCTCGTTAGTCCAAAGTGTTTATCATACGGAACGCCGAAGTTTTAATTATCCGAAAAAATAAAATACGGTTCTTTATCCAAATGAGATGTAGTTTCTTCAATCCGAAATATTATCGACTGGACCAGCACTATATATATCTGACTAATTCGGATTTAACAAACCCTATCAAGTTCGGATTTAAGAAACCTTTCATTTTTCAGAGAATCGTACTTCAGACTATTGCCATCAAAATAGTTACATAATTATGTTCGGATAAGCAACCAGAATTCGTGACAACTTCTGAACAACCTCAAATTTAAGAAATATTGAGTTCGGATTCGGACTACGGACCTTCGGAACACTGAGTGCCCCTTTTTCATCGTTCTTGACAATGCTTGAACCTTAATTCAGACAATCCCCTCCTTTCAATTCTTCCTTTAGAGGCCAGAAAGGTGACATTATGCGTTCTTGCTCTTCATATAGAAATCGTCTTTATTTGCGGGCTTGTTTTTTATGTTCTCATTAGTTTCTCTCACTTAGATCTTGATATCAGTCATGTCCTACCTGATTAGGTGTTTCCAAAAACATCAATTCAACACTTCATGGCAAACACCAAACAAAGATCGCTCTCCGGTTTTCGCTCTGCGTGAACAGATTTCACGATTTGTAGTGATTCTTCGTGACCAGTCGTGGGCGTGGCTTTCTTTCACGATTCGTTCGTTAGGATATTGCACTTCTTTACTCTCAGCTTATGACGAATTTTCTCTCCAATTAAACGCAGCGATAATATCAGTCCTGGATAATATTATGCGCGCGTCTTCTCTTCTATCAAGTTTCACACTGGCGGGTGTTTGATAATTCTGGTGCCTGGATTGAATATTTCATATCACAGCTCTTTTTTGCATCTTCAATAAGCTTCTTCCGCCGGATGTCATCAGCGCTTAGTTCCCCAGTTCAATCCGACTTCCCTTCGTTCGTATGCACCGGTTGGTGTCCACTTGAATTGTGCGTAGTAGTGTTGATCACCATCTTGGAACATCTTTTCTCGGGAATCTGGGATAAAGAAAAAAATTAGTAATTGAAGATAATATTGATGAATAATAATATGGTTATTGGTGCTAATTCCACTAACTCAATACATTTATATGAGTGATATGGAAAAAAAAAGGGGGCGGACGGGAGGGAAAAAAAAGAAAAATTAGAGAGAATGGACCAAGACAGAATTCTCACGGGAATAAACTGAATCACATGATATTTGGGATTTAAAAAAAGTAATTTTATCGATTATTATATATATGCGATATGATAACGGGAAACAGAGTAAGAGAGAGCAAGTCTAAACTAATGTAAAATGTTTTATAGTGGTTATGTGTAAGTACATTTTCATTTTCGAATAATTTATAACGCCTGTACTGTGAAAACAGTGATCGATGAAGAGTATGAAGGCCTTCTTCAAATAGAAATTAGTTTTAGATGGCACTAAGGGGGCCGTCACACTGAAGGGTAGTTCTATACGTCCTTGTCCTTTTTTAAAAAAAATTGCGTAAACGGGCTTTGCGTCGGGCTGGAACCATAACTTTGCCAAAAATTCTTATAAACGATGCTAGTCCCATTCCTAAATTAGACCTCATTTACGCA
>CALNVZ010002974.1:4882710-4894273 GCA_940671915.1 Paracentrotus lividus
GGCTTTGTCAGTCAGTTCAATATTTTGACTATATTACAAGTACATCGATGGGGATTGGTGGGTGAGGGCGCTGAATGGGGGGGGGGAGTGATTTCTTTTTTAAGACTTTGACCGTCCAATATTTTGACTGTTTAAAAAAAATACATCTAGTTGGGAAGGGAAATCCTCTTACTCGGGTATTGTTTTATACTTTTTTGGGGGGTGGCGGAGGCATCGTGCCCCTCATAAACTCGTTTCTATGCATTTTTTTTTTTGCAAGTTCTTTCTTTGCTGGATAGGGGAGGTGCCCGACCCCCCCCCCACCCTCATCCACCGTTCAAAATGGCGAATTTACATGAGGTACAGGATATACTTCTCGCAGCATTTGCTTACCGCGTAATTGATGACGCAGAACTACTCCTCCTTATGGATATGAATGCACCTAGAAACCTCAATTTTCATTATGAGGGATATCATTTCGATTTAGACGATTTTAACAACGATGAGTGTTGATGGCGGTGTAGTTGCCCTAGAGGTTGAAGGCTGAGAATTTGAGAATCGTAAAAATACCAATATATTAGAAATTTACGATCACATACACTCTAAAAACTGAAGTGCTAATTTCTGGGTGCTCGTGTAGTGACTGCACTTGAAGTGCTATATCAGCACCTGAAGTGCTATTTTAGCACTTGCCCGAGTGTTAATTTATCAACAAAAAAATGTTCAATGTCGGTATGGGATTCGAACCGGATTCCATTGAGACATGGAAGAGTAGCGCTGACCGTTACCAATAGACCAACTGAGATCTCGCTAACTGGATGTAATTATGACAGCATAATAGATGATTATGGCAAATTTGAAGAAAGTTCATCATGCAACAATATGATCTGCTAGCAATCGTGAGATGTAAAATGGTCTAACGTGCTCGTCAGCGCTTCTCAATTAGGTGATCCAGGTTCGAATCCCAACCGTTTTTGCCCATTTCTGCTGAAAATTCAGCTCACATGATATTGCTAAAACAGCACTTTGAGTGCAGTTAAACAGCACTTTGAGTGCAGTCACTATGCAAGCTCTTAAAAAGTGCTGATTTCAGCCTCTGAAGAGCTAAAAACAGCACTTCAGTTTTTAGAGTGTATTATGTGCCCCTATGTTGCTGGTCAATTTGGCGCCCCTATGTTCTAGGTCGCTGTGGGAACCCTATATGGCTAAGATCAATTTTGCAACCCTTAAATTTAAGATAGAATCGGTGCCCCTATGCTTTAGGTCACTTTGGCTAAGATTAATGTAGAGCCCTCTAAGTTTAAGATCCAGTTTGCGCACCCTTAGTTTAAGGTCAATTCGGCGCCCCTTAAATTTGAAATCTTATTGGTTTAACTTTAATTTGGTGCCCCCTACTTTTAAGATCAAGTTGGCGCCCCTAAGTTAAAGGTCGAATTGATGATGCCTTCCCCTTTTTCTCTCCACCCCTTTCCCCTTTCTTTCTCTCCCTTTCTTTTAATTGTCCTCTCTCCCATTTTTGTTTCCCTTTCTGTGTTTTTTCCGTTCCTTTTCTTTTACTTGATTTTATTTCTCTTTCTCCCCCCCCCCCCCATCTTCTCGGCGCCCCCTTCGAACATTGCCCGGTGGGCCCTCAAGAATACGCCCATAACTAAACAATTAATTTTTAAATTTAGTTGATTTTGGTACAATCTAGCATAGAATGTCGAGCAGTATTCAACCGAGCCCCCGAAGGATTACAATTTTGAGAACATGTGGCCCCAGCATGGCCATAACAATACAGTAATTTGCATAATCAATGCAATGTTATCTTTTCGTTCTATAGACAACACCATACGTGAAATGCAGCGGAGTACTTTCACTCAACGACCAACCAAGCCACATTTCACTTCGTTCGTTTTCTGTCATAAAATATTATCCTAATTAATGCCTAAATTGATCCTAAACATCACCGCTATTATACGAAAAGAACGTTAAATAACTTATCATCGACCCCTTGAAATCTGTCTCCTCCTCCATCGTCCGCAAATCAAGATTTGATCTCGTAAAATCTATGTTACTTGTAACTTATAAAGCATACAAGAATCAAGTGAAAAGCGCTGGCCTGGGTGTACGAGCTGGCGACATCGACAAACCACACGTGGGAATGTTTACATTCCTATTAAAGCCCTCTCTGATTGGCTGGTCATTGAGAACGTAAGTCCACCCAGATTAACGTTCTGGATTCAAAGAGAACGTAATTCCACCTCAAGTTAACGTCGTAGATTTGAGTACGGGAGACCTTACACCGGTAACTATGGGAAACGCTCGATTTTGACAGTGCATCGATCACAATTTTGCAAGATATTTACAGAACAATGGGGTTCAGTGATGCGTGACATAGGTGAGCTGAAAGAGATATCAATAGAGTGATAATGAGTGGCACTTTCCAGTGATATAAACGTCATAATCACCACTGTCATGTTTTTGAAATGATTGATGATGAAAGTTGGGTTCCCTTTTTAAGGCACATTTCATCAACCGATCTCAATGAGCGTGAAAGTGAACCACTCACAATTTTGCAAGACATTTTCAAAACAATGGGGTTCAGGGATGCGTGACATTGGTGAGCTGAGCGAGGTATCATTAAAATGGTAATGAGTTGCCCTTTCCAGTGATATAAATTTTATAATCACCATGGTAATATTTTTGAAATTATTGATAATCAAACTTGGGTTTCCTTTTTTCTTGTACACCCAGTATAAGGGAAGTTATGATATTATGTTCCGGATACTGGTCAGGAAGCTGACAGGATTTTGAGTAGATGAGAGACAATGAATAACATAAGGAAAGATAGAAAAACAATGGATAACATAAAGAAATTGAGAAAAACGATGAATAACATAAGGAAATTGATAAAAACAATGAATAACATAAGGAAAGAGAGAAATACAATAAATAGGGTACCCGTAGGGAATACCGGACAGTAGGGATTACCGGACGGTCACCACATGTCCAGCCGTAGCCTCCAACATAAGATCAACTGAGTTGAAATACCGGCATCTAAAATTGGTCAGGTGGTCTGTCTGGGAAGGTTGAATGCTGCATTCGACAACAACAAGTGAGAAATCTCCGAGAAAACTACCACAATCTGTCAAGGTAGGAAAATTTGCAGCCTGAAAAATGGCCTGATGTAAAAATTGACATTTTAGAGAATGTGATGGTATAAAAATAGAATTGGGGCATGACCTCTATTTCATGCATTATGTACATGTGTGGAGGGTGGGCCAAACGTGTATGGAGTGTATGCACTGTACAAAGCCTGTGTATTGGGGTGGTAGTGTGTTGAAAAGTGCTAGTCAGTCATTTCTTGTTTAGGGAATACCGGACACCACATGGACGGTTGTTTGTTTTACTTCCGGGTTAAGTTGCTAAGCATGTAGGGGAAGGTGGGGCATAACGGACCCTAGGGGCAAAACGGAACTTTCTCATAGCTTGACATCAAAAGTATTTCTTTCTATAAAATGTATTGCAGTAAATGAGGCATTGCTGCACCAATTTACCACTGAAGTTTCATCGAAAAAAATCAATACATACAGAGGGGGTGCCGTTCAAAAATTTGTACCCCCTCTGATGTAGGGTATTTCTGCTTGGGGCAAAATGGAACCCAATGGTGTGGGGCAAAAAGGACCATAATTTGGCTGACCCTGGGGAGAATTTGGTGTGCTCGCATCCCTTCTGGAGACTTCCAAAAGTACATTTATTTTGCCAACTTGAACAAATTTTGACAAATTAGTCCCCAGGAGTTGATTATTTCTTACGGGGCAAAACGGTACCCCATAATAGGGTACCATTTTGCCCCAACAAAATATGCACGGAGTCAATTTTGCCCCACTAGTGGGGCAAAACGGACCTTTTCCGATATTTTTTCAGCTTCATTTTGCCGGAAGTATGAAAGAGATGAGAATTATTGATCAATTGTTTATCAAACTTCAATAAGAACTCGTCAAGGAAATATCATTTTTATAGTCTTGCTCCTATCTGTGACGTCACAGAAGCCACTTGAAGTTACGTGGTCCGTTATGCCCCACCTTCCCCTAGATCAAATAGTAAGTTGCATATATAATGTATTATGTTAATTTATTAAATTGTTTGACAATTTTAAAATGTCTATTTCTCTTTATTATTATTGTGATATGTCATGATCTACATGAGATATGAAGTAAATCTGAGTGTTTTGACATTTTGTAGTTAAATGCATATAATCTTCTAAAAATGAATAATGTTATAAAGAATCAATACAAACATGTTAAGTTGATGATTTACATTCAAATCAGTGCTTCCAGACAGATCTTTTTACCAAAAAAAGGGTAAAAACATACTGTCCGGTATTTCCTACACTGTAGGGAATACCGGACAATTTACGATGACGTCATTATTTGCATATAACTGCTTTACCAAATATTTGATTACCTCAATTTTTTTGGAAAATAAAGTTGAATGGTGTAGCTAAGCAATGAGAATCTTTTTTCTTTTGTGATTTTATTGTTTTCATGTGCTAATTAAGCAAATGAGCTTAAGTGGCCGGTATTCCCTACATCTACCCTAACATAAGGAAAGCAGAAAGATTATCACCTTGGATATGGAAGGAGATACAACGGATTACATCAGGAAATAGAGAAACAATAAATAACGTAAGAAAAGTGAGGAAAACAATGAATGAAATAAGGAAAGGGATAAAAAGTAATGTATTACAATACATGTATAAGACTTGTATACACGGTGCAGCATTCAAGCTGTGCAACTTTCCCTCACACTTATGACGTCATCAAGAACCCCTCAAAATTTCACTTGATGTTTAAGATATCAGGGAGGGGACAGATAATGTCCTCTAACTCCACTTCAGGTTGTCGGTTTTTCACGAAATAAAAGCAAGTTGTTCTACACACCCCACTAATTCATCCCCTTCTTAATTCAACTTTAACATTACATTTTTGTACATTTCAAATTGACTTGAAACTAAGAGGCACCTAATTGACATTAAATATATGGACGCAAAACTGTCTGATCTTTAACGCAAGGGCGCCAAATTGACCTAAAACATACATGAATGGCGCCAATTCAATCTAAAATTTAGGGGGCGCCAAATCAACCTTACACTGAGGGGCGCCAAATTGAGCTTAAATTATGGGAGCCAAATCTATCTTCAACTTCCATGACTTCTGGTCTCTATACATAGTGCAAAATTTTCGCTCGCGTTTCGCACCCGCATAATTGTTTTCCAAAGAGTCATTACATTGTGTTCTTGAAGAGCGCATAAAATGTGTCGTTTTCAGATCAATCGAATACATCGAATTTACGCTCGCGCTTGCCTTTTTTTTTGTTTGGTTTTTTTTTCATCATCTTTATCGTACTAGTATTAGAAACTGCGGGATATTTCAACATACCGAGTGAGTTAGAAAAAAAAATAGACACCTGGAAAAATGTCAATAAAAAGAAAACCAATTTATAAACCCAAAATTATTATATATATTCCGAAAGAGTAACTCTCCCTGCATCTGTTGGTACCAATTTTGTGTGCTTTATCGTTACGCTTGGATGAACACGGCGCATTGTTTGCGAACATGTAAATTTCAAATTGTGCAAAAGTGGGAGTAAAATCAAAACAACAAAAAGCTATAAAAAAGCAACTCTATCCTGATCAAGATAGTATGACCTTTTAACAAAATGACTTGCGCTTAACAACTTGGCAGGCGTGTTGTTACATATATTGACTACATTTTTTGTGAAACTGGGATAGATCTGTAGAGTCAGGCATGAGTGAGCACACTTCAAAGACAAAATAATCACTTTTCAAAAGTATTAGAAGGCCTTTTTTAAAGTCTGTTAATGACAATTTACTCTTTGATGTGTACTCATTCCTGGATTACTTGACGAATCGATCTAATCTTTACACAGAATCTAGTCGATAACTGTAACAACACCCTTGCAAAGTTATTTGGCTCAAAACATTTTGATTGAAACGTTATGCTAACTTTTTCAGGATGAAGTTGCTTTTTTGTCCACATTTTGTTGTTTTAATCTTATCCCCACTCTTGCACAATTATTAGAAATTGACATGTTCGCAAACAATGTGTCGCGTTCATCCAAGTGTAACGATATAATACACAAAATTGGTACCAAAAGATGCGGGAAGATTTACTCTTTCAGAATGTATAATAATTTGGGGTTCATTAATTGATTTTCTTTTTATTGACATTGTTCTATATAGGTGTCTAACTTAGTTTTTTCTGACTCACTCGGTAGAGTGACCGACACTTACTTTTAAACATGTTACAAAATGTAACATAATAGAATAGTACATGTCACTTTCCCTTTATCGACGTCCATGATAATGTACTGATAATCAACTTCAGCCACCTCCTCCTGCAGATTTCAGATTTAATGCTATTCACTCAGCCCACTGGAGTAGAGCTGCACGGAGCACTTTCTTTTGTTACTGGGGAGATATCATCCCCAGTAATAAAAGAACCATTAATATCATCATCATCACCCTCCACATCATCATCATCATCATCATTCTCATCCTCATTACCGTTATAATCACATTTTATCATCGTCGTGATCATAAAACATAATCATCACGATGGCAACCCCATCTTTATTATCACAATTATCCTCATCATCGTTAAGCATCATCATCGTCATCATCATCATCAATATCATGATCATTATCATCCAAATCTGTCATCTTCATCTTTATCATCATCATCATCATCATCATCATCCGTCACCATTATCATTACAATCCTCATCATCACCATCATCATTACCATAAATATCCCCATAATCATCATCACCATCATCATTATCCTAATCATCATAATTAAGCATCATCTTTATCATCACCTTCTTGTCATTATCGTTAGCATTGAGGAGGAAAGTTAATACAAAATGAATAAAAGTGAAAGTGTGATAGGGTCTCTATAGTTGGTGGGATTTATATTCTCTCCTTTGGTATGAAGCAACTCTTTTACCATCAAATCGTCGAATACAAATTTATTCGTCAAAATAGTTTCTCGTCATTCTGTATGTGTAACATTTTACATGTACCATCGCCTTGATTACAACCCCGCGTATACAGAAACAACATTTCACTTGAACGGCATTTGCTTCTGTTCATTAAATCAACTAACTCTGGCCTATTGCCGTTTTTAAGTTTTAGCTGCTGTGATGTGAGTAAACAAAGTGTAGTATCATTTAAAGAAAACGAATAAAGATTATTTTTTAATCAGTGTTCAAAATTCAAATGAATCATTCATGGAAATTAAGTAAGATAAATATAATTATGATAAAATTGTTAGCTGCAATCTTGGATACTGTTCAATAATACTGAATCAAATAAAATCAAATTTAAAAAAATCTCAAATATACGAAAGGAACATTTTAATTTATACGTGCACAGCATAAAAAAGGGGAAACTATAACATAATGTATCTGCATTCTGCAATATAATTATAAAGACGACGACCAAAGCAAAGAAAATACTATGAGATCGAAAAAAAATGTAGATTTAAAAAAAATCATCAGATAGCCATTTTTGTGTTTCTTATACACGAGTAAGCAAAAACAAAAAACAAAAAACAAAAACAAAAAACGGAATACTTTTATAAATTATACATGAAAGAAAAATAATTTCAGTGCCTTTAATTTCGGTCATAATTAGACAATAGATTTGTTATAGTTAAATGGAATTTTGTTTTAAATACCATCAAAATAAGGATAAGTTTCAATTGTTTATTTTTGGCAAAACCTTGCGATTATTAATGAAATTACACACCAAAAAGGATCCATTCCTCGAATGGATCAGTAGTACAATATACAATTTAACAATGTTGTAAAAAATGTTGTAAAAAAAGAAGAAGAAAAGATCAATTTCTTACTTTGGGTGCTACATTGATAACTACAAACGTGCGTTCTGTACTAATTTTATTGTCCAAAGGTCTCATTAACATAAAATATATAATTTCGTGTCATCCTTGCTTCTATGAAAAAATAAACCTTCATCAATTGTCGTGTCTGTCATCTCGTTAGTCCAAAGGTTTATCATACCGAACGCCGAAGTTTTAATTATCCGAAAAATAAAATACGGTTCTTTAATCCAAATGAGATGTAGTGTTCTTCAATCCGAAAATATTATCGACTGGACCAGCACTATATATATCTGACTAATTCGGATTAACAAACCCTATTTCAAGTTCGGATTAAAGAACCTTTCATTTTCAGAGAATCGTACTTTCAGACTATTGCATCAAAATAGTTACATAATTATGTTCGGATAAGCAAACCAGGAATTTGTGACAACTTCCTGAACAAACCTTCAAATTTAAGAAATATTTGAGTTCGGAGTTCGGACTAACGGACCTTCGGAACACTGAGTAGCCCCTTTTTCATCGTCTTGACAATGCTGACAACCTAATCAGATCAATCCCCTCCTTCAATCCTCCTTTAGAGAGCCAGAAAGGCTGAACATCATATGCGTTCTTGCTCTTCATATAGAAATCGATCTTTATTTGCGGGCTTGTTTTTTATGTTCTCATTAGTTTCTCTCACTTAGAATCCTTGATATCAGTCATGTCCATACCTGATAGGTGTCCAAAAACATCAATTCAACACTTCATGGCAAACACCAAACAAGAATCGCTCTCCGTGTTTCGCCTCTGCGGAACAAGATTTCACGATTTGTAGTGATTCTTCGTGACCAGTCGTGGCCGTGGCTCTTTCACGATTCGTCGTAGAATATTGCACTTCTTTACTCTCAGCTATGACGAATTTTCTCTCCATTAAAACGCAGCGATAATATCAGTCCTGGATAATATTATGCGCGCGTCTTCATCTTCTATCAAGTTTCACACTGGGGTGTTTGATAATTCTGGTGCTGGATCGATATTCATATCACCAGCATCTTCTTCATGATCTTTGCACTCTTCAATAGCTTCTTCCGCCGGATGTACATCAGCGCTTAGTTCCCCAAGTTCATCTCGACTCCCTTCGTCTCGTATGCACCGGTGGTGTCCACTTGAATTGTGCGTAGTACGTGTGATCACCATCTTGGAACATCTTTCTCGGAATCTGGGATAAAGAAAAAAATAGTAATTGAAGATAATATTGATGATAATGAATATGGTATTGGTGCTAATCCACTAACTCAATACATTTATATGAGTGGTATGGAAAAAAAAGGGGGCGGACGGGAGGGGAAAAAAAAGAAAAATAGAGAGATGGACCAAGACAGGAATTCTCACGGGAATAAACTGGGAATCACATGATATTTGGATTTAAAAAAAAGTAATTTTATGCGATTATTATTATATGCGATATGATAACGGAGAAACAGAGGAAGAGAGAGCAAGTCTAAACTAATGTAAATGTTTTATAGTGGTTATGGTAAGTACATTTTCATTTCGAATAATTTTATAACGCTGTACATGTGAAACAGTTGATCATGAAGAGTATGAAGGCCTCTTCAAATAGAAAATTTAGTTTAGATGGCACTAAGGGGGCCGTCACACTGAGGTAGTTCTATTACGTCCTTGTCCTTTTTTAAAAAAATTGGTAAACGGGCTTTGGTCGGGCTGGAACGCATAACTTTTGCCAAAAAATTCTTATAAACGATGCTAGTCCATTCCTAAATAGACCTCATTACGTCAATCACGTCTTTATCTCGTCCACAATCCGTTGTTATCCAGTTCAGACCGAATGAACCGCTCGTTCACTTTATACCGTTCGTCGCACGTTCAAACGGTCACTAAGAGTGCCCATGTTTGCATGATAAAAGTTAGGTAACATGTTCGTAGTACGTTCCTTTTCGTTTAAAGTAAGTCCTTCCCGTTTAAAGTACGTTGTCACTCCGTTTAATTTGAGAACTGGAAGCCAGCCCGATTTTTTTTTAACATGTTCAAAAATATCGGACTGCCTTTCCGTTTTCTCCGTCCGAGCCCGTCCGTCAAGTTCGTTAACAGATTGTATAAGGGGGCCGTCACACTGAGGTCGTTCTAAAACGTCCTATAACGTTCTTGCCCGTTCTTTAAAAAATTGCTGAACGGGCTTTGGTCGAGTTGGAACTTATAACTTTGAAAAATAATTTCTTGAATACGATACTAGGCAGTTCAAATAGTTCTCGTTACGTCATACCGTCTTTATTCGCGACGGTTGTTATCAGTTCAGGACAGAGTAAACGGCTCGTTCACATCTATACGCCGTTCGTAGCACGTCAAACCGTCACTGAAAGTGCCTATGGCGAGCATGATAAAAGTTGATAACCATGTTCGTAGTACGTTCCTTCTCGTTCAGAGTAAGTCCTACCCGTTTAAGGAACGATGTCACTACGTTCTATGTTTAGAACTTGAGAGCCAGTATCGAGATTTTTTTTTTAAACATGTTCAAAAAAATCGGAATGCCTTTCGTTCTCTCCGTTCGGCGCCCGTTCGCCAAGTTCGTAAACAGATTGTAAACGGTCTGTACTAGATTCTAAAAGGTCCTCCACGACGTCAGTCCGTGTGTAACACAGATTGAGCCCTTCACCAAGACTACATAGATCGCAGTGAGAACTAGCTCAGTGTGACGGGAATTAATTACATGCCGTTCTGTTTAAAAAGTGAAACGTATGTTCGTAGTACGTCCTTCTCGTTCAGAGTAAGTCCTACCTCGTTAAGGAACGTTGTCACTATCGTTCGTTAATAATTTTAGAACTTGAATAATTAATATACAATGCTGTTTTGTATGAGTCTCAGCATCTCTTAGAACGATTTTAAGTAGCTGGCAATTTCCGTTCGTAGTACGTCCATCTGCGTTACAGGTACGTTGCCACCCGGCTCCGTTTAAATTTTAGGCGAGATGGGCGCCCGATTTTTTTGAACACTTTTTGGAAGAATCCGCGCGGCGGTCCATGAAGTTTCGTACAGGAGCGTAGAAGTTGTACTTAGACAGTCCACGGCAGCTCTTACATCACAGACCTATGCCGTTAGAGCGGGCAAAATTTTGCAGAAGAGACGTTAGTAGAACGGAGACTGATTGTGACGGCGGGTATAAGGTCTGAACTACGTTCAATCCGTGTGTAAACAGTGGTAAACAGATTGAGCCCGTTTATCACTTGACCCAAGTGAGGTGAATGGGTACCGGTAGGAAGCAATTCCTTGAATGCTGTGAGCACCTTTCGGGGTAGCCTAGCTAAGCCGGGTAATAATTAGTTAATACTAAAAGCGCTTAGAAACACCAAGGTGGATATATGCTATATATAAATGTAACTATTATTATTATTATTATTATCAAGAACGTAGTGAGAACTAGTTCAGTGTGACGGGGATTATTGCATGCCGTTTTATTAAAATATGGAAGCGTCTTGCCGCCCAAGCTCGTCTGCCATATCTAACAAGTTCTTAAGCAGATTGAAATAGGTCTGTAGTACGTCCACTCCGTGTGTACATATATTATGCCCGTTCTTCAATATTTTCAAGAATATTACCCAGGGAGCAAAACCCCATATTTTTGAAGGAGCTGACATGTCGAGATATAAAAAGTAGTCCTATCTAGGATGGTTGTATGGACC
>CALNVZ010002974.1:4897437-4924454 GCA_940671915.1 Paracentrotus lividus
AATGATGATTAAATATTAAATATTTTTATTTTTTTATTATTCTTACAAACTCTTTTTTGTACTAGTAAATTTGATCATGAGGCATTTAGAGCTATTTCCCAGGCAAGAATTCCGTAATTTAAGTAAGGGAGAATTAATGTATTGGTATAGAGTAATTAGACATGAGAGGAAAGATTTTTTTTAGTTTACCAATGACTCCTGTGTTTCTGGAAATGAGTTTGCTGATATAATGTACATGTGTTTCCAAGTTAATTTGTTATCAATGTGTATTCCTAAAAATTTTGTTGTTTCAATTGGGCAATATTCTTATGATTTAGGAGAACAGGTCCAGGTAAAACTTCTAGAGTGTTGCTGAATAAAATAAAAATTTGTTTTGTTTATATTAAGTGATAACTTATTTGCTGATCCAATTTATACAAGATGCAATTCATTTATTTACATTATTAAGTAAGATTTGGGGATTCTATTAGAAAGAAAGATATTAGAGTCATCAGAACGAATAAAAGAAAAGAAAGTTTATCTGAACAATTTTGGAAATCATTTAAATAAATAATAAACAATAGCGGCCAAGTAAGGATCCCTGAGAGTACTCGCCAAGTACACTTTTTGTTCAGATTCATGGCCATTATTACAACGAATTGATTGCGATTAGAAAGGTAACTCTGAACCACTCAAGGCCTTCCCACGATTCCGTAATGCGATAATTTAAAAAGAAGAAGTCATGGTCTATTGGTGTCGAAGGCCTTGGAGAATCCAGGAAAATACCCATGGTGTGGGGTAGTCGTCAAAAGATTTGCAACTTTATTATAACATAGTAAGGGCATGGACTGTTGAATGTTTTTTCGGAAACCAAATTGTGATTTGGACAAAATATTTAGTTGTTAAAAAATCATTGTGCGGGAATAGACTATTTTTTTCAAGGATTGGAGAATGAAGTTAAAGAGAAATGGGACGTAATTTCCTATATCTTGCTTACTACCTTTTTATGAATTGGAATTATTTTAGCTATTTTGAAATTATCTGGAACATAACCAACTTGTTAAGG
This sequence comes from Paracentrotus lividus, assembly GCA_940671915.1. Classification (NCBI taxonomy): domain Eukaryota; kingdom Metazoa; phylum Echinodermata; class Echinoidea; order Camarodonta; family Echinidae; genus Paracentrotus; species Paracentrotus lividus. The sequence goes on from CALNVZ010002974.1 coordinate 4,898,483, forward strand.
ATACATTAAGTATATGTGTAAGGGGTTCAATGATTTCATTAATGATTTTTTTTTATAAGAAAATTTGAAATGCCGTCAAATCCGGAACTTTTTTTTCGGTTTCATCCTATTTACTAATGAAAGGACTCATCTGCAGTTACTGGAGAGAAAACATAGTCTGAAGTTCTGGGTTTTCTAAAATGTGCGTACATCTACTTAGTATTTGGAATAGCATGGGCAAGATTGTGGGCCAATATTGACAAAGTAGTGATTGAATATTTCAGCTATTATTTTAGGTCCTGTACTTCAGAATTGTTTAAATGTTATGTTATTGATAGAGTGATTTAGATTTGTTATTCAAACATTAGTTATTGACCTTCCACGTACTCTTAGCATCAGATTTGTTGTATTTCAAATGGTTTGAAAGAATTCTTTTTGCAATTCCGTACAAGGAAGTAAGGATATTACGGTAGGTGAGTATTTTGTTTATCATGCTCGGTTTTAAGTTTTCTTGTATTTATAGAAAACAAACGATTTTTTTATTTATGGACCGAAGGAGAGAATTTGTAATCCACGGAGACGGGGAACTTTTTGTATTTTTGTTCGAGAAGACTGTAAGGGCAAGGCGTATTAAACCGATTCATGAACAAGTTGATAAAGACATTAAAAGCTTCGTTTGCATTGCCTTTGTTATACACCTGGGACCAATCAGTCTGGGCGAGAGATCTTTTAGTCTTGAGATGTTGTTTTTTCAGAAAAGGTTCGGGTCAATGCTGGTGAGGAAGATACGGTTTTCATTGTAAGGGTGAAAATACATAGACTGGGAAATTGGTCCGAATGTCACTTATTATTATACCAGAATCGTGAATTCTAGTGAATTTGAGAAAATGTTATCAATGAGAGTTGAGGAATTATTGGCTATTCGGGTTGTCTATTAATCAGGGGATACAAATGATTTAGCGAGCATATATCACAAAAACTTTGACAATGTATACATGATTACATTTCAAGAGGTCAAGGTTGAAATCTCCATATATAACAAGTTTTATTTTTCAAAGAGAAGGGGCGTAATAAATTTTCAAGAATAGTAAGAAAGTCATGTGGCGTTCGATTGTGGTGGTTTGTAAATTTCTCCATTATTATGTTTTTTTTTCCAGGAAGAATCAGTTCGTATAAAACAGTTTCGACAACATTTGACATATGATTTAAGTCCTCTAAACTTGAGATTGAATTTGTTTGATGTGTAAATACCCACACCCACCATGTTTTTCCAACTCTAAATCCCGATAGGAATAATTGTTAAGCAAATGTAAGGGATAAATATCGTCCACGACCAAGTTTCACATACCCATTATTGCAAATTCAAAAGACAGCTGTCAAGAAAGTTTTGAAGTAGTCCATATTTTTGTTCAGACTTCTTATGTTAAAATGAAGATTGAAAATTCGTACTAGAGTGCAAGACTCCTTTGACAAACTGACCCTTCTGTAAATATTTAATTCTGAAATACGTGGTGAAGGATCGTTAGGGTCATGGTTTATAAAGAATGGAATTGTTTCCGAATAAAATATTCACCAATTTCTTTTCTCGAAATTATCTGCACCTTCTGAATTACAAATAGGATAACAATTATCTTGAGGTTCATTGAATAAAGCATCGAATCAGTATCATCTAAATCACATAATGGCAAAACACTCATTGGAATTGCATAGAAGTAGGGTAATTATTCATCGTGGTAACATATACAGATGTTTCAGATAGGGTGTACCAGTTATTCAGATAAGGATATATTTGCATAAGAAAGAACATTACATGACAAGCAAGTAAAAGCAGAATTTGAACTGTATGTGAGTTGTCTAAAAGAATTCTAGTGTAGCGTGGCCACTAGATAAACAAATGTTATAGGCCCAAAATGCATTACATAACATGTACTCGAAAGAAAAGAATAAATCTTAAGACAATTAGCATGTAAATGGATATTTACTTAATGTCTCGAAAACAATTTCAAATAGAACCTCACTAAAAGGACATGAAACCAAGATACGATCTCACTGCCAACACCCTATACTAAAGAGCATAACTTGTACATTTACCTTTAAGTCTAAACAAAATGCTCAGACCAATCTGGTATCATGGGTATCATGAGAGGAGGGAAAAGAGGGAATAATCCAAGTTATGACAAGTTGAATTAGACTTATCCTTTCTTCGTCTTCATTTCATGATTTTGTTTACTCTTTCTCTTTCTCATTCGCTCCTTTATTACCCACTAAACAAACCAGATTTGGAGTTTTATATTTTAAGCAAAAAATAATAATAGTTAGTGCAACCTTGCACAAACAAAACTGTTTCTTTATGCTCAACAGGCATTTACGATAGCATTATGCTTACATAAAATAATTCATGATTATATAGCTTAAAGGGAGCAAAACCAAAAATCCCTTGCCTTCATGAAAGTATGCTGCATTTTATATTTTTTTTTCTTAATTTTTTCCTTTCCATCACTTCTTTAAAGCGAGCTAAGCGGAAAGAATACAGTCTTTATAATGTGAAATTAGTGTATAACTTTCCAAAATAGGAAATGTGCGATACAATATCATAAACTTTTAAATAGATAAAAGTACATGTAGCTCTGAGGAAACAAGAGAATATTTTCTAATTTAGGGTTTTTAAGCGCCATGTGCACTATAGAAGTAGCCAATATTATTATTATGCCACTATTATTATTATTATTATAATAATATTTATTATTATTATTATTATATTGTTGATCTTCTCTTTAAATATAATTATATTAGCCAAGAGCACGTCACTTCATAGACTTATGTGCTAATTATGTGATATTATATCATACAATCAATTATTCAATCATTCTGCTATAAGGGTTACTTTGGAAATTCGGCCCAGATGAATGGGTTGCAAAGCTAAAAATCAGTTGTTTTTGTTTAATAATTTTTTTTAATATTTTTTTTTTAAGTGCCCCTTTAAGCATGCAATACTCTATTCAATGCATGAACTGGACACTGCAGGATGTGATCAAATTTGGGTTAGGCATGATTCTATGAGTATGGGCAATATGAATTTATTGACTGACAAATGACTCCTTTTGGTTGGTTAATACTAGGCACATTGAAGGAGGGGAAAGAAAGGTTAGACCTCTTTATCATATTTTTATTTGAACAGGTTCGCCATTATTGTAACCTGCTTTACTGCAATTATGAGTCAAGTACATGAATTAAGCAATCGGGATATTGTAGATCAAACTTGAAAATAGAGAGGGGGCACAAGGGAAAGGGGCGGGCACTTTTTCTGAAATGGTGGGTACTTTCAGCAAGTGGCGTAAAGAGCGGAATATTAAAATTGGGAATAGACTGTGAACCAGAACCAGAAATTAGTCAAGAACTTTTTTTTTAGCTTTAGTCCTTACCGGTGGCGGATCCAGGATTTCATTACAGGGGCCCTTTTTTTGGCCTTCGGTCATCAAAGAGGTCATCTCGAATCAGCCATAGGGGTAAGGTTAGGGGCTCAATCGGCCCGCCTGTCCGTTTTTCTTTTCCCCCCCTTTTTTTTTTGTTGTTAGGGGGGGGGCGGGCCCGCTGGGTTCCCCCTGGATCCGCGCCAGCATACTCCCCTACCCGAGCACTCTCATGACGACACTGTTGATTTCAATTGTCGACAACACACCTGAAATATATTTGTCTCTTGCATAGCAACAAGCGGAAGTTTGTTTAATTCAACCATGATGCTTGTGACCTCTTCATGCGAGGTTGAGGAAAATTTTGGGTTTGAAAATGTATCAAAAAGTGCCCTTTTTTAGATTTTTAGATTTTTAAAATTTCACAAGGTTTTTTTTTAGAAAAAAAAGGAGCACTGTTAATTTAGAAAAAGGGGGCACGATATATTACTATTGAAAGAGGCACATTTGTCATGTTTGTGATGCCTGAAAAAGTGGGTTGCACTGTACAACCTGCCCCTCCCCAGTTTCGCTTGTAGGCACCCTCCTTCAGCTGGCCTATCGAAACAATCCGAAGAATATCGGTTTGGGTATACAACCATTCCATATAAGCCATTCACGAAAACCAACGATTTATCTTACCATCGGATACCAAAAAGATACATTGTAAATATATGCAAAGTACACGGTTTAATGTGGTCATAAAGGTTGGATTTATTATTATTATTGTTATTATTATTATTATTATTATTAAGCTTCAGCCACATAATTTTGCTCTGGTTTGAATCCAACCAAAGGAGAGAATCTACCTTACAGAGGTAGAATGAGGAAAAATGAGAGGAGCAATCTAAAAAAAAAAGTTTAATCAAAATCGGTTATAAAATAAGAGAGTTATGGAGGTTTGAAAAGTCTAGTTGTTCCTTCTATGGGGATCCTCAAATTGGCATCATCTGCTTCAAAATGGCCGATCTCATGGACAAACTGAGTATGGACAACTCTCCATTCATTTTGTACACAAATTTTCAGATTTTCCCCATTTTCTTTCAAAATTTGTCTTCTTTACTTTTGAGCTCAAAATTGTCATGGGAAAATACATTTCACACAACATATGTTAGCTCAGAAGGAGGTAAGATATATTTCGAAAGAAAATGGGGAAAATCTGAAAATTTGTGTACAAAATGAATGGAGAGTTGTCCATAAGATCGGCCATTCTCCATTCATTTTGTACACAAATTTTCAGATTTTCCCCATTTTCTTTCAAAAATTGTCTTCTTTACTTTTGAGCTCAAAATATGTCATGGGAAATACATTTCACACAACATATGTTGAGCTCAGAAGGAGGTAAGATATATTTCGAAAGAAAATGGGGAAAATCTGAAAATTTGTGTACAAAATGAATGGAGAGTTGTCCATAAGATCGGCCATTTTGAAGCCGATGATGCCAATTTGAGGATCCCATAGACGGAAGAACTAGACTTTTCAAACCTCCATAACTCTCTTATTTTATAACGATTTTGATGAAACTTTTTTTAGATTGCTCCTCTCATTTTCTCTTTCCTGTAGGTTGATTCTCTCCTTGGGTGGATTCCCCTTTAAGTTTTAATCCCAAATCTGTTTGATCACATCCTGTAAGAAAAACTTCTATATTCAAAATGCACATCCAACCAGGTATGGGGAGGGCAGGGGCGGGAAGCGTTTTTGAAAAATGAGGGGCTGAGCCGAAATGGGGGGGGGGGGGCTGAACAGCTTAAAAATCACAAATCTATGGCCATTATCGCGTTTTTGTACACGTTTACTGACAAAAGTGGAGGGATGCAGCCCCCAGCCAACCCCTGGCTCCGCGGCCATCTGCCGCCCAAAATTGGTCCCGTGTTCATGTCCCCCCCCCATTCCATCACCCTTTCGCAACAAATGGTCGAGAAGTCTATTCTTTATTCACCTTTATATTAATTATTCATGTAATTAATACTTGTTAGGTCACGCCGTGTAATACACATGCGCGCACGGTAATAGGGTATTACAAGTGTATGTATGGGTTATCCACATAAATTGGGCAAAAACGTCGTTTTTCCGTATATTGCAGTCGTAAATTTATAGCGTTATATCTTTTTATTGGAAAAATGTATTGCTTTTTCTTTTTCACATACTCTTGTCCATGCATTGGGGCACATTTCTGAAAAGTTTCGCGCATAAGGTCTGGACATAATTATTACACGAGGTAAAACAATAAATAGATAAAAATTAATTTTTTGAAAAAAATGAGAAAATTCAAGTTTAACGCTTAAAATTTTACCTTTACTGAATATGATTCTTATCAAAAATAGTACCAAGTTATAGGAAATTTTATTATCTTTAATTTGATACCAAACTCAATGTATTTGAAACTTTGCTTCAAACATTATTGTTCAGAATACTAATTTTTGTAAAAGGGGCGGTTATTTTGGACGCCCCCACCTGTAGGGACCCTCCTGCAGCTGATCTGAAAAGTAGTCCGCCCTAGCGATGTTAGTTGGGGATCATGCAACCATCCTAGATAGGACTACTTTTTATATCTCGACATGTCAGGTCCACCCTACTTGCTCCCTGGGTATATGGTAAGAACTTGTTCGGCGAGATGATGGTATAAGCGAATAAATAATTTTCACCCATAATGAGAGAAATCTAACAATTTTTGGGGAAAATATGACAAATTGGCATTGGTCTGAGTAGAACGTGTGAATTTGACCAAATTATTTCTGAATTAAGATGCCCATGCCTTCGTAAGCAGCCCCCAATACGTCCATCACGTCTTTATCTCGTCTGCAGTTCGTTGGTATCTCGTTAGGAACGGATGAAAATTTCTGTTCCCACGTTGCAGACCCCGTTTCAAAGAAAACCATTTCAAACAATGAGAACCCGTCCGCAGTTATTAGAACGATCGAGAACGATCGAAGTACGGCGATTTCGTTTGTTGTACGTCCATCTCGTTTCAAGTACGTTGCCAGTGCGTTGAATTTTAGAACGGGTTGGAGGCCCGATTTTTTAAAACACTTTTCAAAAGTCTGGCATCTGTCCGACGGAGCTCGTCCATGAAGTTCGTAAACAGATCGCAAAAAGTCTTTAGCACGTCCACTCGGTTTACACACAGACTAAGCCCGTTCGACAAAATTTGCCAGGACGTATACCGTGTGCAATAAGTATTGTCGCCCCCTTATATAAAGTACACACAAGTGCAGATAAGTCATATTTGACTGAATTTTATTGGTATAAACATGTTATATTTACTTATAATATATCAGTTAACATGAATATTATCTGAAATAGCCATTAACAGAAATTGTTTCACCCCTGGGGATCAATAACGCTGGACCCACGATCTGGCCAATTTTTCTAAGGTTGACCCAGTAAAGCGCTAACGATCGATGCTTATCTTCACCCATCTTTCCTGGCATTACTCCATTTGTAAACCCATCTTGTTGACCCGCCAAGTAGACTTGCTATCTCCTGTTTACTTTCCCTTCTTTTCTCCAAGTTTTAGCTAATTTATTTGACTTTTGATGTCGCTTTCAGTACTTTCCTTCTTCTTCAAGTTATCATTGTCCACCATTTTTCAATGTCAAAAAGGAGGTTTGAATCTCTAAATTCTTGGTGAAAGTTCAAACCAGCATAGCTTTACTTATACATATCACACAAAGTTCATCTAGGCAGCATAAAAAAGGTAATTTCGACAGCTAAGCTAATATATTGTTTTGAAAGTCGAAATCATTACTACCTTAAGTACATATTCAATACAAGCACGACATAGGGGGTGACAATACTTATTGCACACGGTATAATAAGATCGAGCTCAGTGTGACGGGGGTATAAGACGCAATAGCGCCATCATTGATTGGAAACCTTTCTAAATCAGGGATCAGGAGTTGGTCGAGCGGTAAACGCTCATTGTCAACCCTCTGCATCAGCCTACAAACTGACGGAGCAGACCCTGGTTCGAAACCCAGTCACGTCTCTCGGATGGTGACGTTAAAGGTTGGTCTTAGACTTAAATAATCATATCTGATTGATACACGTCTGTCAAAAACCCAATACTCTCCCTCCTCCTCCTCCAGTTTCACTATGACCATGCTGACGCAGAACTATTATTAGCACACGATCCATTTCACTAAACTACGAAGTATGCACTGGTGCTTATCACTGTAAGGTAAGCACCATAAGGAAAACTACAAAAACTTTCGGGGTTTTTTTAAGTGAGAGAGAGAGAGAGAGAGAGACGTGGTAAGGAGGATAATTTCAGACATCGAAGGTACTTAGCTATTGTTTAGCCGTCGCATCGATCTGATTTCGAACATGGACCTCCATGATTGTGTCGATAACACTTCTATTTCTCGATGAGCTACACCTCATTTGGGCGATTACATGACTTTTGTTAGTGTTTCTTTGTTTCTTTCTGTTATTTATGAGTCCTATACGACACAGTACTGTTTTTAATTCTTATTGTCAAGTTCAATCTTGGTTCTTGTACCCTTTCTGGTTCTACTTGAGGATAACTATCAATCACAAAAACTATTTTCTTTTCATGTCGAAAAGATGTGAAATGTTGTTAAAATGTCCTATTCGACACAAAATGGAATCACCCATTTCAGGGATTTCTGATGGTAATTCTGTCAACATACCTGTTCACTTTTGTGCTCCATAGCTTACATGTGCCTCTATTACAGGTGAATGCTGTGAGAATGTAGACTCCTTGAAGACTGTTTAGTAATATGAAGACATACCAGAGCACAGTGATGGCTGCCCAGGCTGCGATGTAGGCGAACAACCAGGTGAAACCCATTAACAAGGCGATCTATGTAGGTCAAACATAATTATAATTACGACAACCATTATTATGAAATATAATTTGGAGAAGGGTGTGATTTCAGCTGAGGTTCAAACTCTTCAGCAAATCTAGAAAACGGGAGCTAGGTGATATTAGTAAATTTTACACAATGTAATGCAACATTATTCGTCAAAGTTGCATCGATATTTAATTTTCAGTTATTGAACATTGTCAAAATCTTGTTTTCAATTTTCAATAATTTTCTATATCATAAAAGATTATGGTCTGGCGTTAACATTATTTCGGGTTCAAGGCGTCATAAAGATGTAAATAATTTTGCCTACAAATGACGCCTATTATCTGCACAAAATAGGTAATTTAGCCCCTCCCCTAAACATATGCTTAATATGAACAATAGATCACTCTATCCGCTTTCCATATTAAAGTGATTTGTTGTGGTATATCTATTAGGATATTAGGCTTTACATCACAGTTTCCATATTCACGCTTTATATTATTGACTATCCAGAGTTAACTGCAATACAAAAAACAAACAAAGCAAAACATGGAAATCGGCTAAATAAGTTGTTTTAGTGAATAAGCCCTACAAGATGGATTCTTCATCAAAGGAAATCGAACCCCAAGGAAATAATCACTTTAATATGAAAGAGCATAATGAGAGGAGCAATTTAAAATAGTTTCATCAAAATCGGTTATAAGATAAGAAAGTTATGGAAGTTTGAAAAGTCTCATTGTAACTTCTATGGGTATCCTCAAATTGGCAACATCAGCTTCAAAATAGCAGATTTTGTGAACAACTCTCCATTCATTTTGTATACAAATTTTCAGATTTTCCTTAAGTTTCAAAAGAATGTCATCGGAAAATATATTTCAAAAAACATATGTAAAGATTAGAAGGAGGTAAGATTTATTTTGTAAGAAAATTGGGAAAATCTGAAAATTTGTGTACAAACCGAATGGAGAGTTGTTCACAAAATCGGCCATTTCGAAGCTGATGTTGCCAATTTGAGGATACCCATACAAGTTACCATGAGACTTTTCAAACTTCCATAACTTTCTTATTTTATAACCGATTTTGATGAAACTTTTTTTAGATTGCTCCTCTCATTATGCTCTTTCCTATAAAAGTGATTATGTTCTTGGGGTTCGGTTTCCTTCAACACAAACCTTAAATGAAACCATGGTATCTCGCCTGCTTTTTCTTCTCCTCCGTCGCTCGTCATCCATACCGGTGCTCGCTGGTGTTCTTCTGGACAAGAATCCACTTACAATGTTTGTAAACATAGCAACGTTGACCAGCAACGTTAAACCAACGGGTACCCCAAAAGCTAAGAGGTTCGCAAGACCTCCAGTGATCCAACAGCTCAGTTGGGTCCCATACTGGAAGTCCGCATTGCTCCAGAAATCGACTGCGACACTGAGAAGGACGACGATTAGAGGAGCGCCCCAGCCATAGGCGCAGTAAAGTAGGAATGTCTTGGAGATCTGGGAGCTCATCGCGAAACGCTTGCGCATGGATCCAGCTCTAGTACCGAGGCTCTGAGACAGATGAAAGGCAAGGACATTGGTCCAGGTGAAAGCACTGAGCCAGGCGTAATGCAGGATGATGGCTATTACGGTGCAGATGGTGTCGTTCTGCGTCTCTCCGACTCCGAACAAGAACAATCCTTGACCTACGAAGAGCGCGACGATGAGCGACATCACGGTCTTACCGGGAAGGTTCCGCATGGAAGGAAATACAAGATAGGTGGTGAAGGTGATAAGCATACTGATGAGGGATAGTCCTAACCCGAAGCAGCTCACCAGGATCTCGGCAGAAGAAAAACTAAAGATCGGCATCCTATCCGCGGCAACGGACGCTGAGGTGTTCCCAAGGACACCATGGCACACCAATACGGTTCCGTTCGCTGTTATCTCATATTGATTCGCTTTAATGACTTTCTCCGTTGGTAGGTATTTCAGTCGTTCTTTTCCGTTCTTCATAGGCACTACTATAAAGTCACTATAAGGAGCCGAGTCGACGGGACAAGGCACGTGGTCCAATGCCAGGCGGTTACATGCCATGACTCTCTGTCTCGTTAGTAGCTGGTTGCCGTATTCCGTAAAGCTCGTCACGTAGATCAGGTTCTGGAGGATCTTGGCCTGGTAATTAACGTTGAGATTCGTCGTAACCTGCGTCTGGTTTCCAGTGACGTTAAATTGGACAGAACTTGACGAGTTCATTGTGACGTCACGACACTTCCCCGCACCAATGAGGTCCCGATGGAGCGGCAAACACCCTTGTTGGAAATCCACGTTCAGAGTGTGACACGGCATTGATTGCGATTCTAAATGCGAGTTGAATATTTGAATGAGACCAAGTAACGCCGCCGACACCCTTGGGTTACTGGTGTTCTTGACGGTAATAGACATATTAGCTATCCCGTACATGTCATTAACAGAGCACTCCCCGACGAGATCATTTAAAGTAAAAGACGGTCGTACCTTCCTCGCTTCCGATACGCATGCAAGCCACCAGTCTATCATATCAGAGCACTCGTTAGCTGTAAATCCAAACTTGTTGGAGACCTGGGTATGGATGCGGACATTCTTTGATCTCTTCCTTGGTCCGCATGATACCGGGATTGTCGAGGGAATCTTGATGCAATCACCAAAGGGTGTGAGGTACCCCTTAGCGCAGTTGACGACACGGCATTTCTCAAGAAAGATGTCAAAGATTTGATCCTGGTTCGGACAAGGTGGAAATCCCAGCGACCTTTCACCCTCATGGTTGATGACGTAGTAGTCACCTTTCGAGAAATCAGCAACAATTCTCAAGGAATAGAACCTGATACGAGATGGGTCGTACCTCACGATGTTACACCTTACCTGGACACCAAGGTTACATTGGGCGCAGTACTTGTTTCTGTAGTATCTTCCATTTGCTGCTATGACGGACTGATACCTCTGGCAAAGTGACCGTATCCGCTGATCATAAAATGTACTTGGACAATCCGATACTAGGTCTGGGAAGCATCGGCGAAGAGGTTTTGCTTCAGTTGGCTTGGTCACGCTAACAATACAGTGTTTTGTTGCTTGTGTCACCCATTCTGCAAATCCACCCGGTGCAGCTTGGCTATCATAGGGGTTTACCGTCCATAGCCCAGTACTGTTGAAAGACGAATTACAATTAGAGAACTCCACGTTCCAAGATTTGATGTTCTGAATATTTAAACCATTGCAGAGCGCGCAAAACATGTTCTTGTATGTTAATCCCTGATGATCATACACAGGGGTGTTTAATATTGTATCTTGGTGATCATCCTCACACATCTTGCGGTAGTTCCGACCAATGTCCGAAGACATCTTAGTAGGACATGTTGCGATTATGTAATGCCCATGTCGCATCTTCTCCACCCTACCAGCACTAATGATCTGCCACTCCTTTTTATCCACATAGTTCTGCAACTTGGTGCAGCTGTACGTTGCAGATGTGTTCGTCACTGCGGACGCCTGTTGTTGTGTTGCGTAACCTCTGTAGCGACTGCATTGGATGTGATCCTTGCAGCAATCGTTGAAGAACTGGCAATCGTGGTCGCAGAAGCATAGTGGAGCTAGGCCTTGACCTCGTTCAGTCCATGGGCACTGGCCGTTACAGGTCTGTTCCGGTGTACATGTTCCTGCGATGTTGGCAGGAAAACCTGCAAGGGGGAGGGAGAATGAAAAAAGTTGATAAATAAGGCTCCCATGATTCATCATTAAAATTGTGAAATTTGATCTAATTTCAATTTTTTTTTGTAGGTGATACATTAAACTATGGTATAAAAGCTTTGTTTATTTTGTTATTTATTGTCCATGCCCGATTCAACTGCATTAATTCGGAAAAAAACAAAAACAAACAAACAAACAAACGAACAAACTTCTAAGCACGTCTGCCGTTAATATTGTATTTATGTGCACGTGTTTCAATAGGTAATAATCGGATACCCTGGAAACTGAAAAGTTTCACAAACGAAAAGTGACAAGTCAACATTTCTTGCTTCATAATGTTGACAATCACATTTTTTTTTTTCATCTGACGTTTTCCTTACACTTATCTTCAGATCACAAAACTACGAGGTACACGAATCGACCTTTCGATGTGTTTTCTTTTTCTTTTTGTTTAAGTTAGTTGTTGCTTGATTCGATAGCGATTGCTTATAGTTATACATTACTTTTTTTTTAAGGTCCATACTTTTGAATTCATGAAATCCGATAGATAATTTATCATACGAATTATGAAAAAGGAGAGCTTTTTGTTAGTTTCAAATTTTGTGTGTGTGTGTTCTATTGAACGATACTCGGGGTTCAGTGTGCTATTATTATTTTGTAGAACTGTATGATAATTCATGTTTCTAAATTACAATTTATCACCGGTGGCTCCACGATTTGGAACGTTGGGGAAGGTTTAGGGGCAAAATATCACTACAGGAGCCGGTAATATGAACGGGAAAGACTTCCTAGTCCTCAAGTACTTACGGTATGCGATAGAATAACCATCTATCCCTGTCTACATGGTGCACACTGTCTAGCGACCTTGACTATGATTTTGATCAGTTTCCGTTGATCAGAAAGTGGAGCCCTATTTTCGGTCAAGCGAGGTAAGCATGAGAGCCTACCCGACATCGTGTTATCAGATTTTTAGCAAGGCCTTTACAAACGACCATCGGACTATTAAGACAATCTCTCTTGTTTTTATTGCTAAATTGACTGTTGTCGTAATTTATTGTGACATGTGGCAATAGAAATAGAAGGATGTATGAGGATTAGACATTCTCAATTATTTTGATTAAAAATGATAAATGGACAACACAAGAACATCCTAATTTTTTGAAATTCCTCTTATCTTTCTAAGCCATTTCTATTTTTTATTTATACACGACACGCTTATTATGTTGTGTGTATTAATGAATAATGAATATCAATGTAAAATTCATAGAGGGGCCAACTGCCCCCTTCCACTCAGAACCCATTTTCAGAGTTAGTCAAAATGTTTTTTTGTTTTTTTTATATCAAAATCGTCACTCCCGCAGCTGCCACTCTTTGTGTATGAATTTTAAAAATTAACTTGCATCATCATCATAATGATAGTAGTAAACGTATTGGTCTGCATTCGAGTATTTTCCTTCAGCATAATCGTTGTAAGCAAACTCGTTACAGTCATGGTAGTGGCGGATCCAGGATCTCAGGATAGGGGGCGCCAGGCCCCATAGGAGGGGGGGGCGCCGCAATTTTTCGATTTCAACATGTACAGTCAATGAGCGGTTTTCAAATTATAGGAGGCGCGTCCCCTGCGCCCCAGCCTGGATCCGCCACTATGTAGATATGACGAATCAACACAAAAATAACACACTAAAACCTCGAGGGCACTATGTGTCATTTCGCTTGTTTGTCAATAGAGAACTTGGATTATTTCATCATGGGAAATGTACGGACCCATCCAAGGGTAACATGAGCACGGTTATACGATGAATTTTTCAGGATTATTTGTCGAATATGTTTCTTAAAGGCACAAGTCAGATCCTGTCGTCCTAACATAAGGATGACACCGATGAAAACTTGATGAGTCGATGGTATTTTGGCTTATTACAGTATGCAATCTTCCTAGAAAGCTTTGATAATATTTTTGGTAAATAAACGGTTTTATTCCTTACCAATGTCGTGCGACATGAGGCCCCCATAAAGTGAAAATTTGGACTTGGAAAAAACAACAAAAAAAAAAAAAAAAACCCACCACGAACAAAAATTGGATTCAACATTTAATGATCGTTTCCAAGAACAGAATATATTTGATAGCCCAATCGTATAATTTTTTTGAAATTAATGTGGGGACAAAAATACAACTATAATCCTTCAACACCCCCCCCCCCCCTTCATGTAAATGAGCAAACGTATGCCACCGTGTTTACCTTTAGATATTAATTCCAGGCCCGCAATAATTTGAGCGACACAATGGGGTCAAAATACCGGTCTATATTGAGATCATAGATCATATAGATGAGATTATAATCTCACTAATCCGCAGTTGGGCTAGAAATCAAGATCGCCATATTGAGAGAACGATGAGGGGTACATTACAATAAACTTTTGGCAACATTATTAATTGAATCAACCCCGTAGAAAGAAATTACAACATAATAAATCATTCGCGAGATTGCAATCTGAGAGAGATGACAAGATAAAATGAGGCCACAGTTTAATTGGCAAACATAACTATGATAAATGATAACTAAATGTGTAATGATAAAATGTAATAATAGACAAGAAACTTATCTTTGGTCTCTTTGTCGCATCTTAAAGACGAAGCCTATAATTCTTTTTTCTTCAAATATTCAATTTAAATATGTTGAGTTAATTCCAAGAGAAATTGTAAAGGGATCTTTATCATCTCATTTGAAGAAAAAAAAATGAGAAAATGGGAGATTATCATCTACTTATTTTGTACTCCTGATATTGGCAATAATGCTTGCCATTTTGACAGATTGCTCTTAGCCTATAGATAAATGTTGTATTTGTTATCGATCATTTAAAGTATATACATCCATAACCATGATAACTGGTTTAAATTGATATATACAATTGATATCTAAAATATATATTAACATGTAAACCTTATTTTGTATACTATAGTACGGCATTGTATCATAGTTCTCTTCTGAAAATAAATTTTATAGTTTCATTTTAACCAAATACATTTGGTTTTATTTTCCTGTTTGGAAATGGGGGGGGGGGCAGGGCAGCAGACCCAAATTTTGCTAACGGTCGCCTCATAATCGGATAATGAGCAGATATCTTGGCGAATTCTCATTATAATCTTCCCGCCTAAATATCATGTGAAATTTTAAAGATACTTCAATAAATAATGATATAGAAATGTCATCCGTCACAATACAGAAGAAGGAGAAAAAATATCATCGAATTTTGCTCCTTTCGCCAGCTGATAATCGGAAAGAAGAGACCAGCCCTACCCCCTTCAGTAGAAGTGTTGGTATTTTCTAATGTTGATCAAAATTGAAATATTTTCTTAAAACATTAATTTGGGAGTCTGTAAATGACTGACAACACTCTATAGAACGAGATTCAGAATTGTCCACTCCCAAATGATCTTAATCATTGCACTCTAATCACACCCTAATCACGAGATATTTATTTAACATTTTCATCTTGCCAAACTTTATCTAAAATAGAAACATATCCTGGCAATAGTGAAGCTGATTTTGGCAAAAACGTAATTATTTCCTCAGTTGATTTGGGTGGGCCGATACTAAACATGGAATGGGCTGATTGTTATTTCTAATAATTAAAGTCCGTAAAAATAAATAAAATGTTCTCGTTTACTTTCTTAGCTCCATAGGCCCCCGTCAGAAAGATAAGAAATTTTTACTTTTTATTGAAAGGCAAAAGATCATAGGGAATTTTAGATTGATTTCAAACCTGATGATATTCATATACGAATATAGATCTATCTATCTATATAAAAATCTGCGTTAAGGCAATAAACATGTGGGGAACAAAACTAGAAAAAGAAAAAGAAAGAAAGAAAGAAAGAAAAGTACATAAGTATTCTGCTCAATTAATGTAAAATGCTACATAATATTTGCTTGTTACAATTATATCTTAGGTTGGCAAATATATTCTTTGATCTCCTTTCAAAGAAGAAGAAGAAAAATAAAACAGAGAGAAAAAATCTTCAACTATATATAAAGGCTGTGTTTGGTCAAGCATCGAAATAGATATTGGGTTTTGAAGAGGAGACTCGAATCTAGATAATTATACTGACAGAGCGCCATTTTATATGTACAACAGCTGAATTGACTTGGATTTAAACTCTACTATAATTGGTGCTAACACTTCGTCTCCCTAGAGCCAAAAAGGACTTCAAATCATGCCAATCCATTCAGCAGATGAGAGCTAATACCCTTGTAGCTCTCAAGACACATGTTATCAGTTGAAGCAGGAACGATGAGAAGATCTTAAGGCATTTCAGTTTCCAGTCAGAGACTTCTTACACTAATCCTCCAACTATTCACAATGATCATCTACCGGCATTACAAGTTCTCTTGAATTTCTTTCTTGTCATTTATCTTCTCTCAACAAAGTTTTGGACCACTATTACCATGATTGCGCCAATAACCCGTCTTGACTGTAATAAGTTTTGAATTATAAGTTTGTCTATCTGATTATTAGTATATTTCTCATGTAGTACAGGCCTACATCATTAGAAAAACAAGAATTTTCTATTCAAATATGAAACAAAATGCATACCCTGACATGGCTACACACAAAAACGAAAGAACTAGTTTCCATGAGTAAAACCGTTTGCTACTCTTGCAGGTGAGTGCTTTTATTCGTATATCACGTATTTTACTTCAGAATCTGTGTTTCTGTTAAAAGTACACACCCGCTCTTCCGAAACATGTAAGTTACTAAGGGATACTCAAGAAAAAAATTATTGAGTATATATACTTTTTTCTTGAGTATCCCTTAGTGAACTTTACATGTTCAATTACGTAATAATTGTGCAAGTGAGTTTCTCTTCAACTTGGTACGGCTTGGTGGATGATCGGGTGAAAACACTAACAATCGATGGTAAAGTGAGAATTGCTGAGAAATTCTATATAGCCTGTAATTCACTAGATGAGTAAACTACGACACGTCTTCGTTCAGCCCCCCCCCCCTTCGGCTCAGCTCATCTACTTTCAAAAACGCTCCACGCCCTGCCTTGTGATTGCATAAAAAAGCAGTACAAAAGAAACATGCCAATACCATACAATATAACCCACCTGTACTTGCCTAACAAGCAGTAGGCCTACAAAAGAAAACATGCCATGATCATTCAGTACAACCCCTTTGTGCTTGCCTAACAAGGCAGTACTAAAAAGAAAACATGCCATGTTGATACAGTTAGATAACCCTATTGAGCTTGCCTAACTAAGCAGCACAAAAGAATATATGGAATTCTTATACAACGAGAAAACCCCTTTGAGCTTGGCTTACAAAGCATCGCTAAAGAAAACATGCCATTCTCTGATACAACGAGATAACCCCTTTATGCTTGTCTAACAAGCAGCACAAAGAACGTTGGTAGATCCTCTATATATATAACACTCTGTAAATTCGCTCTGGGTTCGCAACCAGTGAGATACCCCCTTAAGTGCGTACATGTTTAGCGGAACCATATAGAGTTACACTCTGTGAGCAGAACGGATCCGAGAGCGGAGAGCCTGCATGCTCTTATTGTCTTTGGGTGAGTCCTTTCCCTTTTGTCTGTTTGTTTGCCTGTTTTATAATGATATTTGGAATGTTCCGATGATATACATCGTCTGATAACACTAACAACTAGATTAACATGCATGGATTTCCCATTACTTTGTCAGTCATGTTCACAGTTTGAGTAATTGATGCATTGGTCAATGCAATGTGTTGGTTTGTGTGAATTGATGCACTGAAGTGAGTAATGCAGTGTATTGGTTTGAGAGAATTGATGCACTGATGTGCATATCATCCTAACATTCCAAATATCATTATAAAAACAGGCAAACAAACAAAAAGGAATAGGACTCACCTAGTGAGTAACGCTTTACATACTCAGAGAGTCAGTAAGTAAAGGTTGCACAAACTCATCACACGCAAGTTGATGAGCTTTACTAACTCTCTGAGTATGTAAAGCGTTACTCACTAGATTAGTTTGTGCAATGTACTCAAAACAATTAGTTACGTTACTCAATGAAATGAGTTAATTAAATAAACTCATTTTGGTGTGTCACTATATTGTCAAATTTAAAATACTCGATTAGGTGCGTTTTCAAAGTAGCTTTATTGAGTGAAAGCACTCATGGATGTGTGTCACTATATTGTCAAAAATACATGGATATTTGAGTGTGATCACTCATATATGCAAGTTCTCATTTTTTGTGTGTATACATCAAAACTGACATGAAACAGTATATCTTATTCTGTATATTATCTCATCATTATGTTCATATCTATAAGCATTTGATCAACATTTTATATCACCAATATTTCCCTTTTTTTTACCACAGCGATTAACTTCATAGGTCCCGACCCACCCCTGGGGTTCCAAGACATTAATTGACACCGCGTTATTAAATATTGTCGCCATTACCGACAAAATAATGATTTAGACCTCGGCTCATCTCTTTCACCGAAAATAGTGATTTCTTTTAAAACTTTAGTATGGTTGGATGGGATTAAAGAGCTCTTGAGTTACCGGTTGATATCCAAGAGCGGCGTCACTTGGCTTTAGGCTTAGATTAAGAGGGTAGCAACGAGGTGAGAAATGATACCCATCCCAATATCCTTATTTGAAGAAAAAAGCAAGTTCGTATGGAAAAAGAATGTCTTAACTAAATGTAATTATGAATCCTACTAATTTTAGCATAAAATACCATAATGATAGGTTTTATGCCCATTTTGCAGTACAAACAAGACAACCTCAAAAGGATTCGAAACAACACCAATTTACATCACTTGGGTCGTGTGTGGAAAATTTATTGCAGATCATTGAGAAGTAAATTGACCGGGATTTGACCCCTGTACCTTGTGATCGACAGTCTGTGACTTCGTCCACTAGACCACATCACGTCAACGTCTAAAGATTCTTAAGATTGTTAATGACAATTAACCCAGTTAAATCACAAAGATGCTACAAGTCCATCTGATCCAACGTTTAACAGCAAAAGCCGAATGATTTAGATAAAGTAAAGTAATCCTCATAATAGTTCACCAGAGACACATCCAACAGACTGAATATATTATTAAGTTCCACTTGGTTACACATGAACTGCTAATGCAGCGGTCACAACTCGCCGTACCTTCGACGTGCAACTCCCTACGATGGATTTCGTAGAAAAATCGTGCAGCGCAGGTACCTCGCAGGCACGTCGCATGTACGACGTGCAGGAATTTTTTCCAAAACCCTTACTACAGAAACGCAGGAATCGCAGAAATTGACCAACGACCTGTGCATGCATTGTGCATGCAACGCAGGCTACGTTGATGGCACGTGTCCCGTAGCCTACGACGAGTTGTGAGCGCCGCATAAAGTAATCTTCCTAATAGTTCACTAGAGACACATCCAACAGACTGAATATATTATTAAGTCCCACTTGGTTACACATGAACTGCTAACCCATATGTCGCGGTTGAACAAACTCTCAATTATCCAAGGAGTCAGACGTTAGTTCAATAACCTCATTATTCTGGATTTTGAGGAGGGATGGGTTGTCGAAAGGTTGTCTGAGATGTAGTGTTTTCGTTCATTTTCATATTACATAATCAATTATCATACAAAGGTAAATTAAAATTATATCTGTATTATCCAGGCTACTTCTATCCCAACGAGTTAAAAACAACCACCAAAAAGAAAAGAAAGCAAAACAAAACGAAAAAAATTCAAGAATCATAATGATAGAAAATAAAAACAAATGCTACTGTTATATCGCTATACAAAAATCAAAGTATCTCGCTATTTATTCATATTGTGACTCATCATATCAAAATCAGACACAAGTCGCTAGAAAAAGTCAAAGATTGCAACAAAACAATCCATTTTTAAAAGGCTTTCCCTTTATCATTTCTACTCATGTTTTTTTTTTTTTTTTTTTTTTTTTTTTTTTTTTTACAGAGCATAAAAAACATTGAAAATTCAGAAAATCAAACAAATATTTCCCCCAACTAAGACAATTTTTATTATTTTGCCAATTTCCTCTACATTGTGCTGAATTTGCTTGGTGACTTGTGTCTGATTTCGATGTGATGCATCACATATGCTCTCCACTTTTGTTTCTATTTGGGAAATAATAATTCATGAAAAAAAATTATTATTGGTCATGCAATAAAATAAAATAAACGCCCAAGTATGTCTATTAATATATGTGCCTAAGTTATTTTTATTGGATAGAGGGTGTGTATTGTGTGTGACTGGCTTATTAAAATCACCTGTCTGGGCTTATACAGTGATGTATTAATTAAATGGACGTCCATATAGGGCATATGACACGGGTTTAATTGAACTCATCAATAATAGGAGTACACCTATAGGGCGTGTAACCATCGGATTTACCACAACCACTAAGAATTGAAAAGCAACGATAATATCCCCTCTTTTCAGAAAAAAAATGCATGTACGCTGTAAAAATATCTGTATTTTTACAGCAAAATGCTGTCAGCAGGATTACAGAAATTGTGGTTTATTTCTTTTCCTGCAAAAGTATAAATCATACATCAGGACTAACACATTTGTTCTGTTTTACCTAAATATTTAAGCTACGCTACAGAAACTCTGATTTTCCCCCTTCTATCCCATAAAATTAACAGAAAATCTGTTTTTCAAAAAACACATTTATGGCGACTCTGCTGACATCACTTTGGTGTCAAAATACAGATTTCTTTATATATATATATATATATATATATTACAGTGTTAGGCTTCCTACATTTTCGAACTGTCTTTAAGACCACTCAAGAGATCAGCTCCCAAATATGCCACTTTCTGCATAAAATATCTGATCTGTTTCTGATCTGTTCCAGGGGTATTTTTGAATTATTAGCAAACAAGATTCTAGATCTTTCATTATACCTGACTGCATTTTCAATGAGGCCTCTGTTTATTTTGTTGTTGTATAGTAAGGAATTAAAACGTATATTATTAATTATACTTTATATATTATTTTTGCGTACAGTTCTATGGAAGCATAATATATAACGTATAATTCATTATTCAGACAGTAATTCATTCACAGTAAAAATATAATAATCCATTTTTGACATTGATTAATAATACTTTGAATATTGTTTTCAAAAGCGTACTTCATGTAAAAGCTTGTGAAGTATATACATTCAAAATGCTCATATCAGGTCACGTCCAAATTTGACATTATTTTTTCTTCTTCGTGCCAGAGAGCTAGAACCGGGTATGTTCCTAATTTCAGGATGATGTGAAGCTCTAGCAAGGAAATCCCCTTAATCAACACTTGGTTCGAAATGATGGTGCCGCCCTGTCGACGGCTCTGTCAGGGCATAAAGCCCGAAAGTTTTTTTTTTCTTTTTTTTCTTTTTTTTGCACCATGTTTATGAGAACGCGATATGCAAGCGTTAGTAAAAGCAAAAGCGAAAGATGATTTATGAGTTTAATTA
Organism: Paracentrotus lividus; assembly: GCA_940671915.1. Classification (NCBI taxonomy): domain Eukaryota; kingdom Metazoa; phylum Echinodermata; class Echinoidea; order Camarodonta; family Echinidae; genus Paracentrotus; species Paracentrotus lividus. The sequence goes on from CALNVZ010002974.1 coordinate 4,919,906, forward strand.
TAATTTGGGATGGGACACCATATACGAGGAACATAAAAATTAAAAATGGGATTTTATGAGTTGAAATTTTTGATTGGAATGGTAGACTATGAGAAAGGCTGCAATGTGTTTTTCTCCGCGACGGATAAAAAGTATTAGATACGTCTCCGAGATATCTCCGCGACATTGTTAAAAAAACTGTGACAAAGCAGTTACAAAGAACCGTCTCAAAGTTGTTTCCGCAACTCATGAAACGTCCCCGAGACGTCTCCGCGACAAATTTTTGAAACGTGTCGCGGAGACGTCTCCGGGACGTCTCCGAGACGTCTCCGCGACGTTTCATGAGTCGCGGAAACTACATTGAGACGGTTCTTTGAAACTGCTTTGTCACAGTTTTTAAAAACTGTCGCGGAGACGTCTCTAATACTTTTTATCCGTCGCGGAGACGTCTCCGCGAAGTGAGATACCACCCTAAGGTATAGCATGGATAGTATATCCATTCAAGATAGAGACGGGATTACCGGAAAGGTCTGACTTTAGGAATACTAAAATATTACAATATTTGTTATCAACATAACAGGCTTGAAAACAAAACACTTAAATTAATTTTTCCTGTTTTGAAAAGAAATGAATCCATTCACTTTAAGTACAATGGTTGATAATATTGTAGTACGAGATTTAAAATGCAATTTGAACCTGAATGGATGGTTCTTATCTGTTTTACAAGCATCAATCATTATCACCTGTGAATTGGCAATTAATTTCGAAAGCATATTTATATTCATCAATTTCTATGACTTGTGATAGTCAATCTGATATACTGAAGTTAAACTCGTTGATCTGGGTGCAGGTAATATTCTTGCAATAACGAAAAAAAATAAAAATAAAACTAAAGCAAATCATTATGCACTTTCTAAATGAAACATTGAACCATTTGTTTTTCCTTCTAATTTCAAATGCTTTTTAATGGCAGGTATAATTCTAAACATTCACGTCGCGTTGATTATAGAAAATAGAGAGATCACCTTTACAGTAAAAACAAGGCAGTAGCCAGATAGTGTCTCGCCCACCCGTGATTACATAGTAAAGTGTGACGGACGGACGACGGACGACGGACGAACGGACGTATGCCATTTGGATCCCTATGTCTCGCCTTTACCTCCGGTGGGCGAGGCAATAAAAAAGAAGAAACTTTGGAGCAAAAGATATAAGAAGTTTTGAGCAGATGCCGAATTATCGCCCAATACCTCCGCTCGTGTATATGGGTTGAATATGACCCCTTTTGAACATTTTGCATTAACCCAACGAGGGAAAAGCTTTACCCTTCCCCTCACTTTTAGAGGTACTTCCCTTTCCATTAAAATCTGAACCTAGGCTTACCAAGCTAATCCCAGTCAGTTCTTTTCATTCCTGGGGTCAATGTCTATGCATCTCATCTTCACATAAGCTTTTACTCGTGGATAGGATAAACAACGAATATAAGAAATATTTACTGCTATACCCTCCAAACTGAAATTTTCTGATTAGTTCTCATCAGCTTTCCAGTATACACTTTTACATCTTTCTGAATATTCAAAATTTCTGTTTGCTCTCGCTTATATACTTTATAAATTAGAATTTTTTACGAAAGTTTTGTTTTAATTGTTACTCCCATGAAAGAGTACTGAACGACCCCAGCGTGAATGTAATCCTGGACAATATAGTATTTGAACTTTCTATTCTGCCTTGATAATTGCTATTGTAAAAAAAAAAAATAAAAATGATTAAGACTGTTTAGAATGTTCATTGACATAATCATTATCATAGTCTCCCCACCATCTCTTTAATTCCCTCACAACCCTCTCGCCTACCCCTGGCCTTTTTTCACCTTTTTCCCAATTTCCCAGTTTCCCTTCACCTTTAGTTGATCCATGCAGATGAGGATACTCAGGATACCAATTTAACTGCCATAATTATTACCCGTAGCCTACATTCTTTATTCGATTCCACTATAAAATAGGTAATTAACGTTTTTACGTCAATCTATTTCTCTATTATTGATATTTCTATCTCCCTCCCCACAGTCTTTCATGGTTCTCCATCTCTTTATGATTCCTTTATGACCCCCCCCCCCTTTCCCGTTTCTCTTCACCTATACGTGATTCAGGCGAGGATATCGCGGGTTGAATTAAAAAAAAAAACATATATTCTTTCTTCTGTTTCAATTTAAAGGTAATTATCGATTTTCTGGCACTCTATCTCTCTATTTTTAATGTGTCTATTTCACTCTCGACAATGTTTCATTGGCTCTTCTTCTCTAATCCCCTCCTTATATTCACTGCTCCTCCCCCTTTCCCGTTTCCCTTCACCTTTACTTCATCCAGGTGAGGATATCAGGGGGGCATTTCATGAAAGGACTTGTCGGACGTTTTATCCGACATACTGTTATAAGCTACTGAAATGCTTGCATCTGATTGGCTGAGAGCAAATTTGTCGGATAAAATATCTGACAAGTCCTTTGATGAAATGCTCCCCAGAGGTTCATCGGTGTTACGTTGATAGGGTAAGGTGTGTGATGAAGTGGAACCAGGAAGGGGATTCAATGTCGAATTTCATTTTAATTCTCACTCTGACTCACATCCAATCAAAACATAGCCGGTATATTTAGGATTAGGAAGACGAGGGGGAAATGATCATGCTGTATTAAGCGCAGAGCTTCAAATGCCATGTTTATTTCCACATCTTATCGACTTTTTACATGATAATACAGGGATCCTGAGTTTCAAATGACTGCTACAACGTGTAATATGTACGTCCAGGGTAATTTACCCTAGCTCGTACATTTTATTTTTAATATTTCATAATTCGTAGATTTTAGAATACCGGACGGTTGTATCAAGTTGGTATAGTCTTTTGGAATCAAGGTTTTCCGTCATGCATTTTCAACCAAATTATACAAATCAAGTGGAAATAGCTGTACATGTATTAGAATGGTTTCCAGGTCAATTCCTGCCTGATTAAAGATTTTCAACTGGCCTGGGTATTTTAATAATGATGCAGCAAAACTACTCCCCCCCCCCCCACAAAAAAAAAATGAAAATAAATAAATAAATAAGTAATAAAATAAAATAATAATAATAGGCCTAAAGGCCTAATAATAAAAGAATGAAAGCTCCTAAACTTGAGAATAAATTTCCTCCACGTAAATATGGCACAATTTATAAACAATTTCAAAGGGAACTGTCGGAGCAAAACGATTACTGATCTATACTAAAGCAAAATGATTATAAACTGTTCCTGAAACTAACCACATTGATTAAATTTCACGAAAATTAGGGAGTGGTTGAGTCGTACCTGCTTTCAATTTTCTTGACCTAAATTGCCTTCCTGGTCAAATTTCTTTCATCATCACCAATGATATACAAACTAGGACAATTTTAGTGAATGCTTTTTATCAGTAGACATGACTTGTCAGAATAGAACAACATTGAACACAATTACGACTAATGGTTTAAGCGGTTTAAGGTCAAGTTACAATTCGAGCAGTACATTGCACTTTAATGTCTTCTAAGATTAACACAAGACATTTTTTTTTTATAATAAAAGAACTGTTGCTCAGTTATGTTTGGTAAAAATATGTATTAAATGAAAAAAAAAATGCCATCAAGATAACGATTGACGGAAATTTAATGTGAAATTTTCTCTTAAGTATCGTGCAAAATATTCCAAGGTTCGAAAGCTTAATATTGTAATTGCAATACCAAACCACGCGATGAAAATCCAATTGCAATCAAATTTTAGAAGAAATTATTGCAATTTTGTAAAAATTGTCAACTCGCCCTGACTTTTAAAAAGTATAATTTTATAAATTTGGGGCCATCTATTAAAGAGTTTGGATGGAGCGTTATCATTGTGTATAGTGGAGTGGCAATTGTTATTATTTTATCTCATTTCCAATTTATTGGGCTCGGTCATCGTAATGATTATTTTGCTATTGGAATGTGTTTTCATCTTGATTTCCAAAGGTTCTATCATTTAAAAAAAATCCCCCTAACAAAAAAAAAAACAACAAAAAAACAACAACAACAAAAATTAATAGGCCTACTGATAGTAAAAAGCTGTCAATATCTAAATCCATATATCATGATGCAAGACGGTATAAACTGTAAAAAGTGTTGTTTAAGCCGGTTTCTCCAACAACTTCTGTTTAAAATATTAAATAACGTCGTTAAAGTTTTAAACATCCGAGGTAATAAAATTAAATTTGAAGCCCGATTTTCAACGGTAGCTGTTTAAAATTTCATCAAATTCTTCGATCATCCTAATTTAAAATTTTACAGTACACTGTAAAAACATCGTTTTTACAGTGTACGATGGAGATTTTTAAAAAGTGCAAATTCAACAAAAAAAAACAAAAAAAAAAAACAAAAAGCTAGATGCGCTCATCACTCGAAGACGAGTTTTTCCTTGAAAAGAAGCCAACAAGATAAATGGTTGTGCTGATTCTAAAGAAATGAAATAATTTAATCAACGCCAAGGTCCTCAGGGGCTCAACGTTTCCTTGCGGTTTTTGAGAGATGTACAGATTATC
>CALNVZ010002974.1:4924514-4941125 GCA_940671915.1 Paracentrotus lividus
GCGGCAGTCACATGTACATAACGCAAGTCCAGTGCATCGAAATTTAGAAAATTGCCGTTAAAGCGCACACAGATCGTATACAATACATAGACAACACATATAAAAATACGCAACGAATGTACAGCGTTGGTCCAGCGCGCTCAACGCATGAGTAACGCACACACAGCTCATACTATGCGTCGTTCATGCGTTGTACATGTGACTGCACCATCATGCTTAAAATGACAGAAAATGAATAAACTTCCTTGAGATGACACGTGAATTTCCTATGTTTTATCAATAAAATTCTAAATAGAAACATGCGTAGAGATATAAACACGTGTTGTGTATTTTGCATCTGTGACGTGTTGTTGTCCCAATACCATGAGGAATTATGAACTAATATTTTATTCGGAAATTACTTGTTGATCATTTTCTCATGATGTGGCTTTAAATACTCTCTCATGGACTATAAATAGTTTTCAGTTTTTTTTTTTTAGTGTAGACCTTTCATATAATTTGTATACATATATATAAATATGTATACAAATTATATGAAAGGTCTACAAATAAAAAAAAAAATTATATATATATATATAATAAAATATTGTCCCTTGTTGAACGTGTTGTGCAGTGATTCATCTTTTTTATTACAGGCGAAATAAATAACGATAGACGGATCGAGATGTAGCTCTCCTTAATCCCTTTTATTACGAGCTTTCTGCCATCATCAGGCCTACAAAATGAAACGAAATTTGAAACTAACATAAGTTGCCTGACCCCCAAACAAAAAAAAAAATTATTTTTTTTTTCTGTTTTGGGGGAAAATTTTCGGGATTTGTTATATGAACACCTTCGTTGTCAACAACTTATGTTAGTTTCAAATTTCGTTTACTTTTGTAGGCCTGATGAAGGCCGTATTGATGGCCGAAATCTCGTAATGAAAGAATTAAGGACAGCTTCGTCTCGATCCGTCTATTGTTATTATTTTGCCTTATATATATATATATATATATATATCCGTCTATTGTATATTATATATATATATATATATATTATATATATTATATATATATATATATATATATAATTTCAATATGATTCTTTGATGCTTTGATTAGATTGATTCTTTGATTGACGTAACATAAAACGAAACATTTCCAAAAAACTTGAGGCATACATAGTCCCTTGAAAGCACACAATGCTTGTGGTGTCATCTATTTTTTTTTTTTTTTTTACAAAATGTGATTTAGAATTATCGACATAACTCAAACACATGTACATAAATCTCTACAATCCTATATCAAATAAAAACATGAAATAAATCAGCTTAGTTGAATATAGAATTTTGTTTTGTGTTTCTTATATTATATCTATTGTTCAGGGCTTTGAGTTCATAAAGCTTTGCTCATGCTGTATCCCTAATGCGGCGGTCACAACTCGCCGTACCTTCGACGTGCAACTCCCTACGATGGATTTCGTAGAAAATTCGTGCAGCGTATGTACCATGCAGGCACGTTGCCTGTACGACGTGCAGGAAGTTTTTCCAATAACCTTACTACAGAAACGCAGGAATCGCAGAAATTGACCCACAACCTGTGCGTGCCATGCAACGCAGGCTACGTTGATGGCACGTGCCCCGTAGCCTACGACGAGTTGTGACCGCCGCATGACTACAGAAACGCAGGAATCGCAGAAGTTGACCCAGGACATGTGCGTGCATTGTAGATGCAACGCAGGCTACGTTGATGGCACGTGCCCCGTAGCCTACGACGAGTTGTGACCGCCGCATAACTACAGAAACGTAGAAATCGCAGAAGTTGACCCAGGACCTGTGCGTGCATTGCACATGCAACGCAGGCTACGGTGATAGCACGTGCCCCGTAGCCTACGACGAGTTGTGACCGCCGCATATAAAGTATGATGTCAATGTTAATTTTCTAAGCTATAAATATGATTGAATATTATTACATTAAATGTCACGTATTTTTTATTGTTATGGTAAGTAAACCAATAAAATCTAATCAAATCTAATCAAATCAACTTTGAAAACTCTTGATAAAGGCGGAAATTGCATAAGGTGTTTTCAAATACATGCAAATTGTGCCAACTGGCGTTTGTACCCCAACTTTTCTTGGAGTTTTGCCCTCCATGGCTAAAAAAAAGTGTCGATTCAGGATCAGGCTTGATAGATTTGTGCAAAGTCAAACCGGTAATACGAAGTATGACCCTAATATTTCCGCGGTTACTATAGTGTAAATTGAATAGATTAGTAATTCTACTATCTTCGATGAAGGAGACATGGTGACGAGAAGGGGGGGGGGTCATTGATTGAAAAGTCAAGGTGAGATTGGCTTGAATTTTAAAAATACAGATGATTTTTCCCCTAAATATTGCGAAGAGGATGGGCTGCAACTCAAATTCAAGTTCGAATTTCTTAATTTCTATCAGAATGAATACCAAAAATATTTAATATATACGTGTCATTACAAAACAGATGATGGATATCGATTGTTTTCTTTTGTACATGTACATCAAAAGGAAATTTATCTGTAAAGTGGAAATTGAGGGATCCACTAATAAGCAGTGTTTGTAATTTTGTGGACCACAATTGTTCAATATTACACCAAGTAAAGTAAAATATGTACCAAAATATTCCAGAAAATTACATATCGATATTAAGATATTCATATCCAGTGAAATAAATTTATTCAGTCCAGTGAGCGATTTGAGGATTATATATCTTCAAAAGAGCGTGCAGGACTAGGGGAGACCGGGTATGGACGTTACAAAATTCACATTTTGGGCCAGATAATTCTAATGAAAGAACTCACGCACTCCATATTGGGTCTGTAGTTAGTGCTATTATGGTTGGCTAACCTGAGGCATATAAAACTTGAAACATGTAACACTAATTAACTACAGCTTAATTAGTGAAGACATTTTTGTAAACAACCTACCCCATATACGGGGTAGGTTGTTACACCATCACGGGTCAATTGTTACAATATGTAAACATACGGGTAAGTTGACAATGTGTAAATCTCTTATACCATACTTTAATTTCAACTTTCCAGTTTCTTGACATCGTTACAGTAGATCAAGTGAGCTCTAGAATAGACAAAAGTAATAATAGAAAAATAAAAATATTAACAACTGAAATTGAGACAAAATGTAATTTTACATATGTAATGTAAATTGGGGTGAGTTGTTATCAACATGGGGTAGGTTGTTGTTAACAACCTACCCCATGGTGATTTTAACATAATAAATCAACTGTAGCAAAGCCATTAGGCAAGAATTACAGGGAATGGCTCAGGGTATATTAGTGACATAATTTTCTATTTTCACAATACCAGACCTATCATCAATGTGCCTTCAGTTGTAAGAACGATTACAAATTTAAATTTTGTCAAAAATTCACTTGGAACTGTAAAAAAGGTTTTTGTTGATTTACTTTTTAATAAAACAACGGAGAAACTCACGACCGGCAGTTCATCACAGCTATGTGTAGGCTGTATATAGATGCCAGTTTAGAGCATCCTCTCTTGTTCCATCTTAGCACACTGAGAACTGTAACAACTGACCCGTGTAACTTCCATACCCGGTCTCCCCTATAGACTCAATGTACAAAAATGTTAGCTTTTTAATTATGATGTCACTATAAGTCATGTAAGATACCTGATAAGTGTAATCTGTAATTATTTAATTTATATGAACAATGTTTTTAGTTTATAAAATATATTTCTCTGAGAGCTGGCATTTAGAGGTGGATCATGGAATAAGAACTAAATGCACCCCAAAACAACTCCTATCTTTGGTAATCACGTGGTTTATTAGGATTAAAATTAATCTCATTAATCCATGTCTCACAGGTACCATAATCATATAAGGCAAAATACGTGACATCCCACTGCTAAAAAAAAAATCAAAGACCAGGAAGAATGTTGGTAAATCTGAGCTAGAATTTTAGAAATCAAATCGATATCATAAATAAAGTATATAATAGTAATCGATAATGAAACGAATTAATACGATGCTTGTGTGGTTGGATATTTTCGCGCCCTTCCTGATGTGCTCGACATAAAAATTCAAGACCGCGAAAAAGTCCACTGCCTGCAAGTTTTGTCTGTTAGTGGATACACCTCTGTGCTTTAGGAGGCGGGCAATATTTTTCAATCAATACTCGATCAATGTCTCCTAATGGTTCGTGATATAAGCCTGAGTAATACCTGAATACAAAACTCATATTCATCACAATCTTGAGCCCTATCATGAATGAACCTGGCTATGAAAGATTGTATCTTTTGGCGGGCAATAATAAGTTATTTCCGAGGGGCAGGGAGGGCATCATGGAGTGCGTGTCGATTGCTACTTGTCAAAATCGTCTGACAGAGGGTGGGTCTATAGAAGTGAAAACAATATGGCAAAGTAACGGAACCCGATGTCCTTGACTTTAAATGATGCACCCCAAAGGTACCTCATAACTTCTTTACCTTTCCCTTCGTAACAAGTAGACACTGGGGTTAAACAAAAACAAGAATGTTATGTTTTGTTTTTGTTTTTTTATTTAAAAGAAGGATTGCTAGCAAACAAATATAGAGGTTTTGACTTTTATTTGATGGGATATAACGAAATGTGCATCAATTGCAGGAAATAAGTTTAGCCACGAAAGGAAGTTTTAAAGCATACTTACAATCTAAGATTGAAGATGAAAAAAATTATGTAATTTTTATTTAATTAGACATCAGAGGGATGGGAGCGGTTGCAGTCCCATATTCTTTTTAGTAAAAACGTATAAAAACATGGAAATGACCAACATTAGATTATGTTGTTGTTTTTTTTCGCAGCTGCTCAGCCCCCCCCCCCCCTCCCCCTCACCTTACGAAACTCCCCGCTTCCTCTGGATGGGCTTGGAGGAAAGCTTCCTCCAAGGGATAGGGTAGGCAGGTAGGTCGGGGATGACCATTTATCCATAAAACATGCCTTTACCTGGATGGAAGTGTTTCCTCATCAAAACAATACGTCAACCATCTCTGACTTGACTCGAGTGATGGCCGAAACTTGAAGACCCACGAGGGAAAACCTGATCAGGTCCAATTCCCATGTGGGAATAACACGGTAAAGTTAATGGAATAGATACTGTACTTCAAAAGTCTAATACTGTAGGCCTATTGGCATGATGGGGGGGGGGGGCCAAAAATGACCCAGTTGTAGTACCATGGTCTCTCATAACAGAAGTCCATGGTTCAAAACCAAGTAGATATAGTGCACTATGGTAAGGCGTTTAAAAAATCCTCTTTGCCAAGTCCCTCGGACGGGAATTAAAGTCTAATATCCACTGTAAACTTGTCATTTACTTCTTAGCAATCGATCTGATACACTTTCAGGTATTTTCATAAAATAATGTTTCCCTTTGGGAAATTAAGTGTGTTGAGGACCATGCTTGTTATAAACCACTTTATCTCTAATATAAGAAATTATCTCTTTTGCATAGTTTAAAATTTTAGGCAAATTTTTTTTAAAGAGGGAAACTTTTTAGTGGCCACCATACTAACTCATACTGTCATCTACAAAAATTTACTGAAGAACATGAAAACGTATAGGCAAGTTAGAAAAATTCGACAGTCAAAAAGGTCTAGCAAAAAAAAAAAAAAAAGAAAAAGAAAAAAAGAAAAATGAAAATGAATTCGGAGGGAATCGATTAATCGAGGCCATGGTGACAAGAGAAATACCTTTCATAACCCAATTCAAGACCGATTCATAACATTCAGAATAGCAAATCAAGACAATTTTAAATTGAACTTTTTCTGGGTTCAGTCTCATTTTGATCAATAAAGACAATCAATTTCTCTGACCCTACCTCAAATTGGACCTTGTCTTCGGACATTAGAGCAGCTGTAGATTTAACAGTTTCTAACCCTGACTAAATTTGAGCCCTTTGGCAATGATAAACTTGACCTCTACGATTATAGGGAACGTCTTAAAAGGGGTTGTTCAGATTATTGATTATTATGACTTCTGATATATCTGTAAGATTTATATTTACATTGTTTTTAGCAGGGCAGTATTCTAAATAATGCATGGTTGATAATATTTTTCATCTTTTACATGTTCATTGCTGAAAAACAGTATTAATTCAGTTCAGAGGCGGTGGAACGAATTTGAAACGATGGAAATAAGGACGCAGTTGAGATCAGAGGCATAAAGAGGAAGGTATTCTGATAAATAGGGATGCGCAGAAAATTTGCCATTAAATTTATGCTTTTGAGAATCTTAATAGATTTGTATTTTAGTAATGATAAATGAAGCAATGCAAGCGCGAAGCGCGCGAGCCGAAATTTTGACATAATTGTGCATTATAGACCCTATTAAGTATCCGTGAGAGCGGAATTTTTTAAAAGCTGAAAATGAGAGTTAATTGTGCATTATTTACCCTATTTTTTTTCCTCGAGTGCGAAGCGCGAGCCGAAAATTTTAGCTCGAAATTGGAGTTAATGGTTTGGAGTTAATGGTGCATTATAGACCCCATCCGCGAGCGCGAAGCGCGAGTTGAAAATTTTGAGTTTATTGTGCATTATAGACCCTATTTAGTATCCGCGAGCGTGAAACGCGAGCCAAAAAATTGGGGTTTAAAATACATATAGAGTAACAAGGGAGCACTTTTATACTCAAAAGTGCCCCCTTTAAAACAGCAGTGGTCCACTGGAATTTTCAAAGCTCTGAAAGCCTTCTTTTTAGTGTAAAAATGGCATTTTTTAGCTAAGAAAAGGGGTACTTTTTTGGTCATGAAGAGGGCCACTCTTAGGGTGGACGAAAAATTGGGTCACTGTGCCCCCCCCCCCCTGGTTCCGCCGCCTCTGATTCAATTCATTGAAAATCGAAGCATGTAATTAAAAACGTCGGTATTTCATACAAATTTTCAAACATAAACTTTAAAAAAAGTTTAAACAAAAATAAAAGGTGATTAAAGGTGATTAAAATCCTTATCATTATCCTACCGTGTTCCTAAACATGCTAAACAAAATGTCAAGTAAGCATTGTGATGCCTTTCGATGGATGCGGAAGAGTGAGATTCAGAGAACCCCATCTCCTCAAAAACAAGATATAAGTAAGAAAAGGAACAAAAATAGAGTGAAATTTAGCCAGTGGGAGAAACAAAAGCAAACGTCAATGTGTTAGTCCGTGGCTTCTCACTCACCCTTCCCTAGAAACGATGCCAAGAAAAAGCAATGAATCACCATAAACATCATATCCATCCTATACAACCAGTTCCCTTGACAGTTAGGAATAAGGGGTGTATAACCCCCCACCCCCCCCCCTTCCCACCCGGCGCCCGCGCCCCCTCTTTGGGAATACCCACAAAAAGAATAAAAATGATGATCCTAAAATTCCTAATTGTGAGGATTTTATGTCAATAAAGATTGATTTGATTTGATTTAATTAGATTATAAAAATCTAAGATTTAATATGGATCACAGGGGGTGTACGAATGACAGCGGGTGGGGGTCGATTTCATTTTTGTCTTGGTTACCAGCTCCCCCCCCCCCCCCGTTGTGCATAATAATCCTGCATATTTTGAGCTCCAGCCGGTTGAAAAAAAAATACAATATCACCTTAATTCCCCGGTGAAACAAAGTCGGGACCCATCGCCCCTTTCAGTGTCTTGGATATTATACCCCCCCCCCCCTCCTCTCTCTCTCTCTCTTCTTATTATCTCTCCCTTCGTTGTTTACGAAATGTCACTTGTCCGGCTGACTGAATCTTTCATCGCGAATATGAAAATAGAATTCTTTTTCATCGGTCAGAAAATACTGGACAGAAAAATATATGACAGTTCCTCTTAGATTATGGCACACCTCTCTGTGATCCGTTCCGAAATACGAAAAAGTCTCTGTAAATTTCACTTTATTATAACTCAATTTAATATAGCATCTCAATTATCATTTTTTTTTGTTTTTTGGTATAATTTGTTTTAATAAAAAAGATAAAATGCAACCAACTACACGAGATGATCATTAAGAACCATTTGTTGTAAACGATTTCCGAGAAAATAGAATAAAACTCTGAACCTGCTGAAAGCTCCCATTCGCATAACATTTACAAGTTTTAATGGTTTTATAAAGTAAAAGCATGTTCATTCTAACTTAACTAACGAATAGCCCATTTCTTTTTAAGTATTCCCATTTTACAATCCAATTATTGCATAATTGTTCAATCATAATTCTATTCTCTCTCTCATCTTAGCTTAAATTGATCCCTCTTCATTTTGTAAGCAAATCAATTTAGTGACTGAAAGTGCCCTTTACTGCTTAAATTACAGATATTATATGGCATATGATTTAATTGACCCAATTTAGCGCTGACAAATATTTCAGACATTACACCATTATAATATACATGTACAGCTGTTTTCACTTATCTTCCCGGAGAAACTTCATTTCATTTTCCGACTGACATTTAAAATTACGTTTGGGGAAAATATGATACATATAGTTCATATACTATCTGAATTTAATATATATTTTTTTTAAATTTCAACAATAATCACGTACCGAGTGACAACATTGAACAGGTGTTTTATTCGTGGTTTGAAGTATACCTTCCAATTGCCTAGCTTCCTTATCTGTGTTGATACCTTACTTAGTACAGATTATTTATAGTATTAAGCCATTTATAATTTCAAATTTCATATATCATTGTTCTTTAGGTTAACTTGCCTCGACACTGGATGTTCCCCCTTCCGCTAAGGACATCCGTCACACCTGTCAGCATTGTAACATTCTAGCTGACACCGTGATGTTGGGCTAATTTTAGTCTTAGTATTTTAGTTGATAATCGCTGCTGTCATGAATGACAACCTTCAAATTTCAAGAGTTTTTGACAAATGTGCCGGGTTCTGGGGAAATTGTATATTATTCTTGAAACTACCCACAGAATTAGACGTTCGTATACGCGTTAACACCGCTCACGTTCGCGTTCACATTTCCCATAGCACCATGGGGTGGTAAGGTATTATTGTCTATATTATGGCCAATTTGCAGATAATGATCTTGACAATGAACCAAAATTCTTAAAAATGAGTATAACATTTCTTATTTTTTTCTAAAACGGTTTATTCACCGAGCGCAGTTTTGGGGAGAGGTAGGCAAGACAGAACCGTTCCGTTCTATATCAACCCCCCCCCCCCAAAAAAAAAAAAAATAAATAAATAAATAAAAATAAATAAAAATAAATAAATACATTTTTAAAAAATGAATAAATAATAATAATAATAATAATAATAATAATAATAGTAATAATATTTTTTTTAATGAACAAATTAATAAATAAATCAATCAATAAAATTAAAAAATGAATAAAAAAAACAAAAACAAAAAAACAATTAAATAAATAAAAACCATCCTGTTCCCGCAGGAATCTTGGGTTCATTGAAACCTGTACAGAATGAATGGACCAACCAATTCATTAAACGTAATTGATTGTAAGTAATTAAAATCACCTTTATAATTGATTACATAACAATGTAACACGTACGTCCTTTTCACACATTAAACAAGGAGCGGTGATGAACGATTTATGAACGAAATCAGGTCAAGCATCGTTGTTCTATCGTTATCCATGCCACGACACAATTAAGTTCTAATGAGTAATCAGTTGCATTTAATTCAATTGCCTTTGGAGGTTGTGCTCTATTTTACGAATATACTGTACATGTAGATAATTCAAGGTATATACCGACGAGGGGACTCACAATGCACTTCAATTATTACAATTGTGGTTTGGTTTGAATGAGAAACAGAGTTCATGAGTTATTTTGTGACTCAGGAAACTTTGTTTGTGCAATGAGGATTTTGCTTTGTGATGAGCAAGTCCCTATAATTTCAATGTAATAATCATACTATTTGGATGTAAAGGACGTTTTATAATAAAACCCATATAGGCTGTAAAAGAACGGAATGTTATTATTAGTTTACATATTTTTCCTTTTTACAAGCTATAATTTCATAATTTCATGTTTGGCATTCAGACATACAGTCTTCCACATTTAACTTAACATTAATACTTTAAATCATTTAATGATTTTGAATCACACTATTGACATAATTAAACTATGATGGCCTTTAAATTCAGTCCGGCGAGTTGTGCCATATATGCCTACTTTGCTCACAAATATATTTTTTTTATTGGAAGTATTCTGTCTGTTATCCTATTCGGCATAATATCAATAAAATATATGATTTGTAATGCGCAAAATCCAATCTGAGGAGTGCTCAAAGCGCAATAGAAAAAGGAGGAGAGGGGAGAATGAAAGAATACATATAACAGACATAAATTCAATCAAAAAACGAAGCGAATAATAAATTTGTACAAAATGATATTCAGTGTTGTTACTGCCACCTCGGCCCCTTCTTCGTACCTCCGAAATTTGTGGAAAATGCGATAAGCTGACTAGAATAAGGTGATAATGCTTCCCTGCAACGACCACCTGCTAAATATCCGTTTTCGATGATTATACACTGGCCTTAAAATTAGAATCTTTAATTTCATATTCTTCATGCCTTCCCGAGGCCTCTCATCATGCTCATTATACAGCTAACGAGCAAGTGGACATCCAATGTCCACTAACACGTCATCATGGTCATCCAATCTGCCGAAATAAATTGGATTCCATTAATAGGGCACATTTCAGTAGGGGCACCCTTTTATACTGAGGGCAAAGTATAAACTTTATGCAATAAACCTATTTTCGCATAATTTTGTTGTTTGTCTGACGATGTTAGGCCTACATCAAATCTACCTGTTACTTTAATTGTATTTCAATTGCTAGAATATAATTCATATACCTGTAGTTAGAAATGGTACAGGCAAAACTTCTACCTTTCCAATCTCGAAACAGACAAATTATGATTGCAGAAATAGCAAAATATATATGTTTATTTTTTGTTAATTTTTTTTTGCTATTTATTTTTTTTTTTTTTTGCTATACACTTGACGAAGTTTTTTGTTGTTGTTGTTGCTATACACTTGACGATTTTTTTTTTTTTTAAAGAAGTAATGCATTAAAATTGGATGCATAACGATACCAGGACACGTACCAGAAGATGAGGGGCGGATACCAACTCGATACAAAATACATTATAAAAAACTTTGAAACTGGACGTTGGAAAGTGAGTACTGCATCAATATCCAAATTGTCAGATGATATAATGGACTGCATTGCAAACACAGAAGATCAATAAGTAGAAGTCGTAACAAAATCAAATAGTGGCAGCAAGGTTATGTATAATGCATACAATCTTGAATGCACTTAGTGTAGCAAATGGGAGGTCATAAAAATACGCAAAAATGCGCAACATCATTATCATTCATTATGCCTTTTCCAAAAATCATCACTACATATATTTTTACTTCGCGACATGGACTTCTAAAGGTCAGTCAGTCAATTTTGTTCCCGAATAACTATCTCTAACACTCATTTATCATGTAATTTGATATCTTAATGTTGTCCCATTTGATATAAATATAAATATATATATATATATATATATATATATATATATATATATATATATATATAACTTTTAAAAAACAGAATGGTGAATATTACTAAAAGCATACAAGGTCATTCATACCCCCCCCCCCATCAAAAAGGAGGGAAACAGAGAAAAATTACATCATGGGTATCTTCAAGCTATATACAAGATATGAATATGATATAATATGCAAGGTTGCATGATGGAATGTACATCTGCGACGCGGCATAGATCAAACAAAAAAGAGATATATTATTCATATCTTCGTTATGACTTTTTCCTGTGTCCATATTGAGTTTTTATTTTTGTTTGAAACGAAGAAGGTCATCGCGAAAACCATTTGGATGATCTTGTACACTGTTAGAACGCGGTTTAAAACTTTCGCTGTTTAAAAAAATTAAGGTTTAAAAGTTAAACAGTCTTGTTTGATATTAAAACATTGTTGTTTAAAACCGGAAAAGCGCGGTTTCACAGCTTTAAACAAGCACCTGTTTAGAGATTATTAAAAAGGTTTTTGTTTAAAAAGGTCACGTGATAGTCATGAGAGAATAGCATCACTTGTTACGTGCAAGGTAAATCGGCGCAAAATTTCAATCATGGAGAACGACTTATGCCTCACACATTAAAAAAAAAAAGTATACAGATGTGTTGGCTCAGTGGATAGAGCGTCTGCCTTATAATCGAAAGGTCGTGAGTTCGATACCCGACCGCGTTAACCAAAATAAAAGTTGGAGCGTTTTCATTTTTGGAGCGGAGCGTTAAAAAATACTGTTGATATTTTAAACAACCATTAAACAACAGGTTGTTTAAACTTTTAAACAGGAAGAGTGTTAAAGTTTTAAACAACTACAGGTTGTTTAATTTTTAAACAACGCTGTGTGATTCACCGGTCAACACGCAGTTGTTTAAGATTTTAAACAACTTGTTTAATTTTTTCTAACCAAGGCATGCTGGCAGTGTAATATCTATCAGAAAAGGGAGGACTACCTGCAGAACCGAGAAAATTGAACGTGTTAACACTTTATTTCAATTTCCTGCTAACCCAAAGAAGTTTACCTTTTTGTTTGATGTACTTCTTTGAAGAAAAGGTATATAAATATTATAGAACAATTAAAAAAACCCGGAAAAATACTGATATACTAATATCAAAGTAACAGAAAAACCAAACATGATAAGGAGTTTTAGTAACAACAAAAATGTAATTTGCTAATCAGAATAATCTTTCCAAATAGAAAGGAGAAATTAAGAGTAATAATCATTAAAAATAACATTTAGGAACATTTTCAAAATTGACCCCCCAAGAAAATGACAAAGCCAGTAAAGGCAAATTAACAATAAAAACATCAATATTTTTAATTCGATCACTATTTTGTAACTATGAAGTTCAGCCGTTTTGTCTTTAAAGTCGGATGTTTCTCAGAAGAGGGTCTACTCATCATCATCACACCTGAAAGTGTTTGTTGACCCTAATCAGACCATCGGATCTTATTTTCTCTGTGAGACCGTTTAAACCTCATATCCAACAATTTCCGAAATCATTATCACACAGGAAAACCGTTGGCAATTAGATCGCTATGATAATTGAAAGAAGGTATACCTGTAATATCCACACAAAAACCTTCTTGAGTGGCTAATGAGTGGTTGTCCGATGACAGAATGGAATTATGTCAATTCTTTCTGCACGAGGGCAGTGATCTGATATTCTAAATTTCCTGTTTTAATGAGAGATTTGTGTTGATTTCAAGAGGATCGCTAGTAGTTTAGACAATTGATTTGATGTTGGAGTGATGACCCCCCCCCCCCCGGCGGTCAACTATACACGTATTATCGCTCCCGATTTCCCCGGGAAAAGGGGTATATTTCAAGGGCCTGTGAAAATGGGTAATTTTGCTGGTTCCCCCTTAGTCTCCCCTTCAAACACCTGTAATAGGGGGATAATTTTGATGCAGCTTCCCTTCCAAAAACCTGTAATAGGGGGTAATTTTAACACGGCTTCCCCTACCAATAGGGGTTATCTCCAAGAATCGGGAACAAGCATACGTGTATGGTTGACCCCCTGAGTTTGGGGGGGGGGCGGGGTGATGACCAAACTGAAAGATATAACTCGGAGGCAATAAGGCCATTCCGAGTTCAAGGCATCTTTCCATGAAAATCAAATTCGATCAATTTATTAATTCGATGGTGCTGTGAGAGACGTGATCACTTTTCTTCAAAGGTTGCAATATAATTCAAAAGGCCATTTCCACAAGTATTTCATTTACATCTTTTAAAATGATATTAATTCGAACCATTACAAATAATTTTCTAAGCACTTGTAAGAATGCAATATTGCATGTCGTGTAAATTATGTCGAAAACGAAATAATTCTTGTTCGTCCCGACCACAACTAAATGGATCAGTGGTCACATATTTCTTTTTATTTTGAATATCTGATGTGTTCATTGTCTTGTTTTACGGCCTATACTTGTATAAGGGAAAGATATAGACGTCATTGGTAATTTTAAGATAACTAATCAAATATGGAACATCATTTAATTTCATTGCATCAAACAGAATAATACCAATCAATCAATAAGTAATAAAAAAATGCTTAGTCGACAGAAGATGTCCAGTTGAATCTGAATACAAATGTGAACACCAAATATCAAACAAACTCATTACTTTCTCGTCTGATGCACCGACCTTAATATTACTGGCTAGCAGACTGTCAATATTGATATTCACAATCTATCCAGCTCTTCATGTAATTGAAATTATATGTATCAAGGAGTTACATTTATATTTTCAGGCCAGCAGCGACAGCAAATATTTAACTTATTTATCAGGTAAAAGGTATAAAGCAATAACTCGAGTATTTACAAAATGAGATACGAAAAGAAACAGACCAAGTGGATACAGCTTCAATGATTAAAATTCAATTTAAATGAGCACGTTTGACGATACAATAATAGTGTATGGAATTTTGAAGAGGTCTCTGTGCGCTTTCTGTTTAGCATTTCAACATGATAATTTACGGGATGCATTTTTCGTAAATTGATATAACACTGGGTTACATTAATACACAGTTTGTAAGTGGTTGAAATGTATCGCGATATCTTTAGAAGATAGTAATTAATCATTTTTGAAGGATTAGAGAGTGCATACAATTTATTTATCAAAATTGTCATAAAATTGTCATAAACCTTTTATCTAAAAACAAAGTTATATATCATATTCCAGATTTATAGCAATTTTAATCAATTCTTCTTGATTCAAGGTCAAAAAGGAATATAATTCGATATTAATCGCAAAAGAAAAAAACTGAAATATTATGAGTAATAAACAAACAAAATAATAAACAAAGTACACTCTCATCAATAAAGTCCTCTTTTTTGTCATTGATTGCAAAGTTTTGTCATTATTTGTTATTGTCTGAGCTTTGTTGAAATGGATCCAACCATTGTCTTAGTGCATTTACTATACTCCAAACAGTACACATCATGGCCTTTCGCCAAGTACCTTCACACAGTCTCTGAGGCCTCGTGCGCTCTTTATTACTTGTCTCAACAAATTCACATTACATAAAACATAAGTCAAGAAACCGAAAAGACATTTACATTAACGGCATGAACGAGACCGACACTATACCGCAAACATTTTTTTTTAAAATCTTATATTAAAGGGACGTATAATTGATAAAACATGGGGAATTCACCTTATCTCGGGTGAAATGATAACATTCCAATCAGAGCCTGAGGCGTGTTGCGTAATCTCCAGCGTCAGGGTGTCTGGAATATAATCCTTTATGAGTAGACTAACTAACCAGAAGTCCGAAGTAAATCTAACCTATGTTTTGTTTTTGAAATGGAGCATTATACAAGTCCTCTCTTTGAATTAATACGAAGAGACCCGTTGAGAGTCTATAAACTAATCCGAAGCTATTGACCCTATTGAATGACTGAATTCGGTCAACTTCGTCATGTTCGTGCTGTCCGAATGTTAATCCCCAGTAGGCCGACCCTTGCGTAAGCCTCACTGTAGATTGTGTATGAGTCAATGGAGCTCAAGAAAAACGCGCATTCCCCACGATCTCCGACTTGCGAGGGCCTTTAACCCGAACATCCAAGATAGTGTCAATTAGCGGCCAGGTTGAGTTTTAGGTGAAAGTGTGACTGAACTGAATTTTTGTGATGTTTCATTGTTCGTTATGATAATCAATATTATGTTGTTCCACCTTTGCATTTCTCGGGAGGTCACAGCTCAGGACAAACTTTGCGTCATCGAAGACAGACTCATAAACAATTATAATTTCAATAAAGCAAGTGGTTTAATCCATGCATGTTTAAAACAAAATTAAATACGAATGTTTGATTTATACCCATTTATTATTCCGATTTAGTGCCTGGTAACCGTGATAGTATTCATTTAACAATTCCCTCAATTATAATAGATAAATTCACAAAAGAATTTCCCTCTTAAAGCATCATAAATGTCTATTTTGTTATAATTTCTAGCCTATTTATCTATTTAGCAAAACAAAACAAAACAAAACAAAAGCAAAAAAAAAAAAAAAAAAAAAAAAAAAAAAAAAAAAACAACCTGCCATTTATCATGTTTAGCTTTGTCCATAATCTATATCCGGTCTCTCTCCATACAAGTTTAATTATACATGTTTACAAATAAATATGTATATAAACACAACACAAAAAGAAAGTTCCCCCTATTTCAAATATCAGTATTCAATATTCAATGTCCTATACAGTGCGTATCAATAAAAACGGGACAGTTTTGAAAAGTCTGTCAAAATTTTGTTTCAAATCATGATGTCTATATTTTTATGTTAATAGATGCTCTGAAGTCTTATCTTTCAAATGCAATTAAAAATAATAAGTTTCGTTCATGCTTGAGTACACACAGAACATTTTTGTCGGGGGCTCAAAAAACGACTTGCGCACAAATGGAAAAATTGAGAATTACGATCATCAGAATTCTTGCTAATCAGCAGTCTTCCTCTAATTTTTTCTTTATCTTTGCCTTTTCTTTTTTTCGAATTATGATTTGAAAATCACTTTCAAAGCTATTTATTTACTTTAATTGTTTTGTTTTCATTTTAATA
>CALNVZ010002974.1:4952560-4974692 GCA_940671915.1 Paracentrotus lividus
AAAAATTTTGAACATGTTCAAAATCAAAAATTGACCTCAGCGTTCCTCTGCGTTTCTTTGCGTATACCAACAAATAGCAAACGCTTTCCTACGTTTGCCAAGCGATTTTCGAACGACAGTCCGCGCTCATGAACGTACGCGAAAATGCAATTAATATTCCACGAACGTCGGGCAGTCGTTACTCAATACGCACATGTTTGGCGTTTCCTAACGTTCTTTAACACGTCCAAACACGCTAGACATAAGTTGGACATCGCTGTTCAGTCGTTGCTAACGCTAGGCAATCGTTTAGGTGGACGCTAAGCGCGCGCAGTCATCGTTACCCTGACGCTATTTATTCGCTTCTCAGTCGTTTAGAGCTCATTAAAAATTCCATTTTGGACAGGGAAAATGGAGCGTTCTTGAGCGTATTTTGGACATAGTCAAATTTCGAGTGAAAATCGTGAACGCTAGACACACGTTACCTCAACACGCTCTAGTGTGAGGGCACCATAAGGAAAAATCATGTTGTCATGCTTCAGTGAGTAATGGTGGAATGCAAAAATGTCATTTTTTGAAGTTCGCAAGCCTAAAATCACAACTTTGATTCAATGATATCGGACCAATTTTTAGATTTTAAACATTTCACGCATCAGAATGTAAGCAAAACGTGCTTCCAAACATACGGAAAGGACATTTGTGTAAAATTTCACGGTTGAGTGAGCATGCAGCAGAAAATGCCAAAACTGCGATTTTTACATTTTATCCATTGTAAAATTGATCAATTATGATGCGTGGGATTCATGTCTAGGAAGAGTGTTTTTAACTTTTGCAAAAAATTTAAATCAATTCACGGTTGAATGAACACCATAAAATACCATGTGAAAAACACTAAGTAAGTATTCTTTCCATTTTGTACACTAAAAATCATGTGAATATCTGTTTTTGTATTATTTTTATGACCGGTGCACGTGTGTACATGATCATATTGCATTTGTTTAAAATTTCATGCTTCGGTGAGCATGTGGCACTGGAAAAGCTGTTTTTTAGTTTAGAGACCAAAATTAAATTGCTTACTTTGCTTAACCATAACAATTCGTTTGAAAGTATTCATTTGATTTCATTTTCGCAAAAATCCCGACTTTTCATGCTTCAGAGAACACAAGATATGAGAAAAACATGAAAAAAGGAAGAAAGTTTACGGCCCTGGCACAGCCTAATGGTATAGGTCCGATTCTCAATTTGACCTAAGTTCCTGTTAGTTAATGACTTCTTAAAGATTTGTGCCAAGTTTCAAGAATTAACTCAAAGTATAACGAACAAAAAAATGACAATGAAAATGGGCAATATTTGACGTTTGTTCACTTTTTGTTCAAACTCTATACGTAAAGTCAATGGGGAGGAAATCAATAGTGAACAAAAGTCAAATATTACCCATTTTCATTGTAATTTTTTTGGTCGTTACACTGTGAGTTAATTCTTGAAACTTGGCACAAATCTCTAAGAAGTTATTAACTAACAGGAACTTAGGTCAAATTAAGAATCGGACGTGCCATTAGGCCGTGGCAGGGCCGCAAACTTTCTTCCTTTTTTCATGTTTTTCTCATATCCTGTGTTCACTGAAGCATGAAAAATCGCGATTTTTGCGAAAATGAAATCAAATGAATACTTTCAAACAAATTGTTATGGTTAAGCAAAGTAAGCAATTTAATTTTGGTCTCTAAATCAAAAAACAGCTTTTCCAGTGCCACATGCTCACTGAAGCATGAAAAATTTAATAAATGCAATATGATCATGACATACACGTGCACCGGTCATAAAAATAATACAAAAACATATATTTATATGATCTTTAGTGTACAAAATGGAAAGAATACTTCTTTAGTGTTTTTTACATGGTATTTTATGGTGTTCATTCAACCGTGAATTGATTTAATTTTTTTGCAACAGTTAAAAACACTCTTCCTCGACATGAATCCCATTATATTTGATCAATTTTACCATGGCAAAGAAGTAAAAATCGCAGATTTGGCATTTTTGCTGCATGCTCACTCAACCGTGAAATTTTACGCAAATTTCCTTTCCGTATGTTTGAAAGCACGTTTTGCGTACATTCTGATGCATGAACTGTTAAAAATCTAAAAATTGGTCTGATATCATTGATTCAAAGTTGTGATTTTAGGCTTGCGAACTTCAAAAAATGACATTTTTGCATTCAACCATTGCTCACTGAAGCATGACAACATGATTTTTCCTAAAATTCGCTCCCATGGTAGCTAATTAAATTCCCTACATGGACATATAATTAGATTTTTGTAACTCCTCCTATTAAAAAAATATTGATATTTGAAATAGGGGGAACTTTCTTTTTGTGTTGTGTTTATTTAAGGTGTAAAAGCTGAAAAAAAGCCAACAGTAGAAAACTTACCTCACCAATACCGAACATTTATAGAACGCGGTACAAAGTACATTTTACAAATCTAAATTAAGAAGACAGAGATTTTGTTTTCCAAATTTAAAGCCGATATTGTAAATACATTAAAAAAAAAATTAAATATAAACGAGTAATTTGAAAAAGATCATAAACTGTGAATGAAGAGGAAAAGCAAATACAATTTTATACTCAATGTAAACATATACTAGTACTACAAAGGCGATGATATCCTTATTGTGGATCGATATTATCTTCATCAAACGATAAACATTACTGTGAGAGTGAGAAAAGATATCATTTAATGTTAAAAATTACAAAGTAGCCTTCAACTTTTCTTAATCCTTAACAACTTTCTTCACTATCTTTCCAAGCATCTTCTTGAATCTTACAATATGAAGATAACCAAGACAATGGAAGGGGACTAGAAACAAAAAATTTTGATTGACAATAAACATTTAAGGGATGTTCCGTATAAATCTAGAGGAT
Source organism: Paracentrotus lividus (assembly GCA_940671915.1). Classification (NCBI taxonomy): domain Eukaryota; kingdom Metazoa; phylum Echinodermata; class Echinoidea; order Camarodonta; family Echinidae; genus Paracentrotus; species Paracentrotus lividus. The sequence goes on from CALNVZ010002974.1 coordinate 4,955,460, forward strand.
CATGTGGATGCATCTACTTCTGAGAGACAGAGAGGGGTTAATTATATCCCTTTATACAGAGTTAACACCTTTCTTGCAGAAACGAGACAAAATACCGATTGACTGAATGGTGTATTTCCGCTGTTAGCAAAGCCCTATTAATTACGGGCGGAAATAGAGTCTAATTCTTCCCAGCAATATACGAAATACGAAATTCTATTTTTGCTGTATAATAACCATTGTGATCCCATGTTCCCTATTAAAGTGGTGAATCAAAACAAGCTATCTGACTAATTGGATACCATGGGAATCGCATACCATGTACATGAATAAACGAGGGATTCATTATAACATTCATGGTCACATTAATAGCCTGTTTTGAAACTGAGATCCCGTTTGGCATGGCATGCAGTAAACTATGGGTTACTTGTTTTTCTTTTATCTATAGTTATGAGATGGAAGCAATTAATGTTATAAATGATCAGGACTATGTCCAAAATGGTTGACGAACGTATGTATAAGAAAAGCTGTCATAAGAAATATAATTTATAATTTATAAGTTAAATGAGCTTCATGTTTTCTTATAAGATGGATCAATTGTGTTTTCCACAAACAGGAAACTCTACCCTTCTGTTTACTATAATTATGCAATGATTGATCAGTGTTTAGAATGTCTTCTTTTCTTTCAAAATTGAAACACACGGAATTAGATAATTCTTCTGTTTTCCCCCAATCCATGAGGATTTATCTACGCAAAGAATAACTGTCTTTACGTCAACAGTTCTAGTTGAACTTACATCCTTCGACAATAAGAACTCATAATTAAATTAAGAATATAAATATTTTTACTTGAATTTCGTATTTCACCAAAATCAAGATAAAGGATGATAACATTAGTATTTGTCCGTTGTCTTGACTTGATATCTGGTATGTCTGTCCCAAAACTTTAATCTAAATTTAAAAGGTTAACGTGAGTTAAAACTGTCTTGTTCACCATGATAGGCGTGAAAATTAAGTCCGTCCACTCGGTCGGTCAAGTAAAAGACAAAACAAAACACAAAAAATTGGAAAATACATTTCTTTCGTTCTTTCATTTTTCCCTGCGGGGGCAGCAAAGGCCTTGAATTATCGACTTTATGGGGCTGAATAGGCCAAAAATCACAATTAAAGATGATTATTTTTTGCGCTTTTGTTCACGTTGACTGAATGAAGTGGGGGAGGGCCGAATATAGCCCCCGGCTCAGCGGCCCCTGTTTGGACTTATACTTATAAGTTCAAATCTCGTAATGGCGGATTATATGGTGAGGCCTTTTATAGTAATAGTTACATTTATATAGCGCTTATATACATATATTAATTATTGATACATATATCCACCTTGGTGTTTCTAAGCGCTTATAGTGTTAACTAATTATTACCCGGTTTAGCTAGGCTACTTCGAAAGGTGCTCACAGCATTCACCTCACTTGGGTCGATTACGGCGAATTTGCAGATTGCCGAAGGGGATGCTAGTGGAACGGACGGGATTCGAACCGCGTACCTTGTGATCGTCAGTCCGCTGACTTATCCACTCGACCACATTACTTCTTTTGGCATAAGAAACCAAAGACATGTCTATGAATAATGGTGCCAAGTGCCAGGTCCGCCAAACTCGACGCTCATAATCATTATAGAGCCGAAGAATACATTTATTCATTGAAATCAAATTGCCGATATGATTTGCTCAATTACAGTGATAAGAACTTGTTAGATCGTAGAGTGCGTGTGACGTCTCTCACTTTATTTGATAAACAGGTAAGATATAAAATTGAACAGGTGAATCGGGTCAGAGCCTTTTCCGGTGCTCTAAATGTGACCCAGATCACCTGTTAAAACTTAAACTATACCTTGGAATCATTTAGATGTGTATTGTAAGCATAGAAATGGACATCGATGGAAAAGTTGATAAATAGTGTCCTAAGCTGCCATGCAGAAGAACGTGATTTTTCAAAGCCCCCGCCCCCCCCCAAACAAACCGGGGGAAAAAACAGAGAAAGAAAGAAAAAAGAAAAGAAAGAAAACCCCCTTACAATCCCCTATTATTTTCCAAAGATGGAATTGCGTCATGAAATTTTGTTTCTAATGATCAGATATAATGATTTTGCCTGAATGAAAAAACAAAATGCAGAAAAACATGCAGGTAATATGGGCACCCTAAGCTCATTTGCCTAATTTGCATAAAATTACGAAATGACACACAGTCTAATCTTTGTTTAAATGAATCAATAACTACGGCTCTAACTTTATTGTTAAGAAAAAAAATTATCACCAACCCCCTGTCTGCAATATTCAAATGTTGACGCCATTACCAAAGTGCCCATATTACTTGCATGTGCAGGTAATATGGGCACATGTATTTAATGTATGTTTTAAAAACTACAATGACTCTACCATGGCTGGAATTTCTTAAAATGTTGAAAATCATTAAATTTAAGCATATAATTTGAAATTATAAGACCCTTCAGTAAATCCTTTGACTATATATTGCATTGTTAAGTATTTTGTATATTATTTCTTTTTTAAAATATTATTTAAATATTATTTTCATTATACAAGTCAATATAGGCCTACAATAAGTTATTCATATTAATTATATACTGTGAATATTATACCCAAAAAAATCGTAGCAAAGAGATTGATGCCTCATTCCAATACTAAGTACCAGAATCATTTCCGCCATTTGGATGTCCCATAGTACCTGCACTAATGTTGCTGTGTCAGGCACGCATTCAATGCCAAATTGCACCCCTTCACTAAAACAAATTGACCTGTACACGCTAGTATGATCAAAATGAAACTATAAGCTTACTAAATATACAAAACAATTGAGGTTACCCCCTCAAACACTCTTTCACCATCACATTCTGTGAAATATCAAATTTTACATCAGGGTAAAAAAAATGCCGTAAGTTTTACCTACCTTGTTGGTTTTCAGCAATTTTCTCAGAGAAATTTCGGCATCAGATGCTCTCACGACGATATATTTTCGTATACAGTATACAGCTATGAAAAAAAAAATAGCTGTCTGGTTTCAAATTTATCACACAGCAGTTGCGTGTGTTTCTACCAACATGCATGGTTCTACCGTTGGAGACAAATGAATAAATTAATAGTCTATTTAACTTCCCAACGGCGTAAATTCCTTTACGTTTGATTTACGGATTTTCATGTATATGGGATAGTTTGAACCTTAATCGCTACGGGCACTCCGGTGGTCTAGCGGTTATGACGCTGGTCTAGCAATCCAGAAGTCGTGGGTTCGAATCCCGCCCGGGCAGCCTATGATTTTTTTTCATAGCTGTCTGGTTTCAAATTTATCACACAGCAGTTGCGTGTGTTTCTACCAAAATGCATGGTTCTACCGTTGGAGACAAATGAATAAATTAATTGTCAAAATTTCATTTGTTAAAATAAAGTTAAGGAGGAATAATAGCCTTGGTTCAGGTTTAACACGATGCAAGTCAGTCAATGGGTAAACTAACAGCAAAAGGAAATCTCAATTTATTACTTCCTCATGCATAAGGTTTGATCAGTGTTGATCATCTTAACGTTAATGTAACAGTCGCAATTTGTGGCCAACCTCTTTTAATCAATTTGCTATAAGATAGAGCTCAAAGGTCCTATCAATAATTCACCCGAAAAGAAATGTAGTACAGAAATATCAATAGTTATATCGTACCTCAAATTTGCCAATTCATATCCTTCAAATGGTGTAAAGAAAACTGACAGGCTGTATTGTTAATACCGCAGTCACACCGGCGAGCCCGATTCCAAACCGACCACTTGCTTGCCATTCATGGTAATGCAATTTTTTGGTCGGGCTGATGTCGGTTTGGAGTCGGTCTCACCAGTGTGACTACGGTATAATGAAAGATTGTTGATATATTCAAAATATTTTTAAAGAAATTTTTACATTTCGATTAAATATTTAGACTATTGAATTGAATAAAGACGGTTATATAAATTTATGTATTTGCAGCCCGTCATACCACGTTTGAGGGCAGTCACATCCTTCAAACGGGCTTTCCTGAGCTTTCCTCATTCACAAACTTGTATTTACACAAGTGAGGTCATTTAGATCAGGGGACGGCTATTTACAGTGTCCACAAAATAAAAGCAATCATATGACACTGATATATTTTACAGGATAAGTTATTTTCAGACATCCTCTTTCTTTTATTTCGTCTGCGGCCACAGCAGGTTCCATGACCGTGGAACCTGTCATAACTCATAAAGCACTTATTTATTTTTTTTTTTATTGAAGGAAAATGTTGCAGATGTCTTGAATTATAATGATTACCTGTGATAGACGATTACTACGTGTACATACAAAAGCAGTTTTTGACATATTTCTATATATTTTTTTTAAATCATTTGACAGAACCTGAACATGCCCCCCCCCCCCCCCGTCTCATGACATCCTGGATCCACCGCTGTACAGAAGATTTTTATTCTTTTTCTAATCTATTCACATACTGACATGTACGAGAGGTGTGTGTGTGTGTGTGTAATATGGCACCATATTCCGTTATTAAGCTATAACCGACAAGGGCAACAATGATATCTAGAAAATAGACAATATTGTAATATTCTAGGCAGACGGAATCATCAGTGTCATATTTCATCTGTTTGTGAATTATAAAGTAGTGATCATTTATTTGTCTTGACAGTAATTGTTATTGTCCAATTCTGTCAAATATCAAGGCCTATATCAGTATTCAATATGACATCATTTTATTGCTTTTATCTTTGTTCATAGACAACACCCAATTCAGAGCCCTTTCCCGTACCGCTTTATCAAATTACGCCCCCTTTTTTGTATCAAAATCATAAACAATGCATAATGTATGGCAATAATGATGAAAAACACATTTTGGACCTCATTCTTGGCAGATGATTTAACAACTCACTCGTGCCCTTAAAATTTTATGACAATGTCTATTAGAGGCAATCATGTCAAACATCAAATCACTTTAAATGGCATTCAAATCGAAAAAGGATGCCCTACAAACGATCGAAATGAGGTGTCACTTCCCGGAGATGTCTCCGCGACAGAATAGAAAATTTCGTCTCCGCGACGGATTAAAAGTATTAGAGACGTCTCCGATATCGCGGAGACGTCTCGGAGACGGACATGGGACTACTTCAGTTTTTTTTTCATAAATTGTCGCGGAGACGTCCCGAGACGTCTCCGCATATCGGACCGTCTCTAATACTTTAGACGTCTCCGCGAAGTGAGATACCACCCTTAAATCGTACTAGATAACAGAAGGCGGCATTATAATGATGCATGAGGGGTGTACCGAGTATGAGGCTGGGGAGCCGGGGGGGGGCTCCTACTGTACTTTTAAACGATAAAAAAATAAACGTTTAGGGGCCTATAATTATATTTATTTAAAAAAAAAAGAAAAAAAGTGAGTGACAGTATATCTCTTTACACAGAATTCACAAAAATATATGGCGGCCCCTTTTATGAGCTCTGCTTTCTCCAGGTCACCAAACCATCATTGTAATTTTTTGGGGGGTAAAAATGTTTATCAATTTGATTTTACTTTGTATTAAATAAATAAATGAATGAAATGAAATGAATGAAATCATACAAAGAAGAAGAAGAATTAGTGACTGAATATTTAGTTGGGCATAGTATTTTTCTCTGTCAGCGTAGTCAGTATAATACTGACCAATATTCACGTACATTCAAATTGAGTATAAAATTACAATTTTAATATTCATTGATTTCTGCTGAATTCCAATTACTGGTTCTTTCTCAATTAACCATATTTTTTACTCTTTTATACTTGTATCATAATTTAATAATGTCACTTTCACATGTTTGTACTAGTTTTATTATGTGTTCATTATGTACTTATATTGATGTGCAGGGCGTTGGTTGAGAACAGTGTCAGGCGCGTATCCAGGATTTGGCACCCCGGGGGGGCCCGATGTGATTTTGATTTTGGCGCCCCCCAGTGGTGGATCCAGAAGGTACATCCTATTTTTTTTCACGTTACACCGGGTGAGCCAAAGGTACACTTAACTTTTTTCACGTCACGTTGGCCGAGTGATAAGCGGGGGGGGGGGGGTAGGTGTTAATTTTTATATTTTTTTACATTTTTTACATTTGCCTCAATTTGGCGCCCCTCTAAGGTCAATTTGGCGCCCCTTTGACGTCATTTTGGCGCCCTTTTGGGCGAGTACCCAGGGGCCCGGGCCCGTAAAGCCCCCCCCCCCCCCCAGAATACGCGCTAGAGTGTTTAATCATGAACAGGCTACCCTGGGTAAATAAAAATAAAAAAATAAAATATGATCAACAAGAATTTGCCATTTTTGTAGAACCAATCAGCAGCTAAAGTTTTGGTGGTTAGCATGGTTAATTAAGATTTTTGGTGGATTGTGATTCTGATCTTTAAAGCCTACGTTACTATGTAAGAGGAATGGGAACTGACACATCATTGTCATCCAAAATATGTCAAGTTTTTGACGGATTTTTTTTCTCTGAGGATACTCAGCGTTACCGATGCACTGCTTCTACTCCTGCTCCCTTGTAGAAAGAAAAGAAACAGACTAAAGTGCTTCAGACGAAGTTATATAACACAATTTAGTCTGAGTTTGAAACATGGGAAATTATATTTTCCTCGATATCAATCCCTCGAATTAAGCACGTGGTTCTGTGCCTGATCAACACAAGACGGAGACGACAAAATAACGAGTGACAGCATAGTGTAAGGACGAAGAAGAAGAGATTAGACAAGAGAGAGAGAGAGAGTGGTAAGATTCAACAGAAAAAAATACTAAAACTTGTTATTTTAATCGAGCGTTCAATCAAGTATGGTTGACATGCATGTATTTTGGGGGTTTCCGGTCTTTATTTTTAACTTTTGCGATTTCGAAATTACAATAAAATCTTTTATATTAAGTGTGATTCATATTCTAGGTAAATAAAAAAATCTCTGTATCTCCATATATATATATATATATATATATATATACACACACACAAACAATTCTTCTCATCATGAACGGATTGACCATTAATTTGGCTCCCTCCCCAACGAACAAGCGGCCCTTGGCTGCGCCTTTATTTATTTATTTATTTTTTTTTGTCATATGAGGAGAGAGTCCTCTCAACACACCTAACCCACGTAATATCATGGTTGTACACTCTCTTCCTTTCCTTCAAATCCAGTCTCGATTCCCAAGAGCGTCAAGAACTCTTCCATGTGTAACACCGATAAATATTCAAGAATGATAGCAGAAGGGAAGATGACGATAAGAAAACATAAATTCAAAGATTGATACGGAGAGACATAATTAGAGGAAAGTCCACTATTTTTAGGGAGTTGACCATGTGGGCGGCTTCATGTTCGAAATCATTTTTTGTTTGTTTTTACTATAATTTTTTCTCTCTTTATTTATTTATTTATTTATTTATTTTTATTTATTTATTTTTTTATTTATTATTATTTTTTTTTATTTATTTATTTATTTTTTACATCTGACTGGCTTGATAGTTTGATACAATATGATATTTTGAGGGGAACGAATCTGATGGAATAGCTGTTTTTACGCTCTTTTTTTTACATCTCGGGGCATTGACTTGCTTGATACAATATGATAATTTGAGGGGAAAGAATCTGAAGATATAATATCATAGTGATTTTTTACAGTTATCCAAATCTTATCATTAAAACGTATTGAAGGGAAACAAAATTGGCCCCAAGTTATTGCGATTAACCCAAACTGATCGTAAAAGTCCTCAGATCCATTGTAAACTTACACAATCTCCAATTATTTCTTGAATATGCATTTGGCGTGATAATTATCCAGAAAATTTAAGATACGATCAATTTCGATCAATAATCTTCATAATTCGAGGCCAAGAACTTTTTTGACGTCATTGTACGTACTATCATGTCAACTTAGTGTATTTTATGAAACATGAATCAGATTCAGTTTTTATTTTCGTTCCCAAAGAACGAAAATAGAAGCATTCAAGAAATATAGAGACATGACATAGCAACGTCGAATATATTATAAACAAATTAATTCAGTATACATTGTATATATAAAAAAATTATAGTCGATAAAAGAAATAAAGGGAGAAAACAAAAACAGAACAATAGAAAAATGACCTTGGTTAGAATGAAAAATGAGGGGCTTGCATGATTGCATGAGGAGCTTGTATGAGGCAATCTCTGGGACTTTATTCTTTACTATCACAATTTCACAGCCTTTTAGCTGAATGTTAAATGACAGTTAACGTTAATTGTGCACAGTTCAACTTACACTTTATTGTAAGGAATGATTGTTTTTTGTTTTGTGTGTGTGTGTGTGTGTGTTTGCGTGTGCGTGTGTGTGTTTTCTTCAATCATAATAGAGGCCTACAATTTTGGATTGAATTATTGAAAAAGACCTGTACATGTCATGAAACATGTTTCGCATATACTCTGACTGCATGCGATAGAACAGCTGTGTCTCGTGTGTAAACATTGAGACAATACTGTAACCTTGCACTGATGATAGAGATGAGTGCGTTATCAAGACTGTTACATCGTCTCAAGAAGGGGCGCCACTTTCAAGCACTCATCAGTGTTCGGCAAAGGACTCTCAGATGCATGCTTACGCCAAGGCACCAGTTCTAAAACCTTCTTGCTTGCGCCTAGTTATTAAAAAATTGTTTGACGATGTTATGAAAACGACTTATTAGGTGTATACCCTATTTACAATAGACTTTTTAGACAGGAAAATTAACCATGTGCTGCTTAATTACAATGCATTTGAAGACAGTTCAATTGCCTTTGATAATGAGCATATCAGTTAGAACCAGACAATTTTGTACGATGAAAAAAAAAGAAAAAAAAAAATAATAATAATTATGTAACATTAACAGACAAACTTTAGGTCTGGAGTCTATACTTACCAGAACCGTATCCTCCATTTGCATTCGAGTTAACAGTGCAAAATACCAACAACAAAACAACAACACGAGACATGTTGTTCATCCTAACCAAAAATATCAATTTCCAGCCAAAATAAATAAGAAACAAAACAATTCCCAAATGATGACTTGTCTTGTATAATAGCTCAAAGTCAAAGCTTAAATGGCATCCTTGCATACGATGTTTCGTGATACAACTTTACTGATATTTATTAAATTCCCATGACATTCTTCTATTCTTCGATGATATCTCATCTAATTTCCTCGCAGAGAGACGCTTCCATCATGATACGATTTTATACAGCATCTCAGAAAACTTGAACTTGTCCTCCTATCTGTTCACAAAATCATATAACACTGCCAGCAAATGAATTGATGTTTGTGAATCAGAAAGATGATTGTGTCGAAGAGCGTACCATCCAATTTCCCACTGATTTATTTCTATTGGAAGACAGTATGTAAAATACAGAGATTGTGTCTAGCAGACGATGTGAGCTAATATTCCGAGACTATCCTCGATGAGGCGCGCGAGGGATGGGTTGCAAATCTCGTTCGCTGTTCCCCCATTGCTTGTAAACTTCCTGTGTGATATGATCTCAGCGTCTGCATGCCTACACGTACACATGACACTGATCAAGAGTCGCAAACACACCGCGCGAGCTCGACATCACCGTACACACGATCCTATTGGCTGCTTGTCGCAGTAGATAACCACGTGGTACAATTATCCTCCACCAATCACAGAGCGTGCAGTTAGAAGTCAATGTACTTGTAATGAAACATGAGTAAAAATGAATAGGTTTCGTTCCGTTGATTACTTTTATTTGAGCTCTCGAAGCAAAATTCTGATTAAGGCAAGATTCTCCATTAAATTGTCATGATTGTCATCAAATTGACTATCCGTGTCCATTTTCAAGGACCATGATGATAGTACTTTCTTTCAAGAAAACACATTTCCTCTGAATCTTTAAACTATAGATTACTAAAAAAAAAGTCTTTGTTGAGAATAATTCTAAAGTTGATATTTGAAAGTTATTTTCTTGAAATCAATCAAGATGTCGCCAATATGGTTGATTTATATCTAAAAAGTCATTTGAAAGAAATATGATTTTTAATAAGTAATGAAATCTACAATGGATTTGAAAATTACAACACCCATTGCAATGGTTGCTCTCAAGATGAAATAAAGACAACATTGCATGTAAAAACACTCTATATCAAACTCTATCTCTCATGCTCTTAAATTTCTTTCTTTTTTTTTTCTCTCTTTTTTTTTTTCTTTTTTCTTTGCCAACAAGATCTCATTCAGTTGCTATACTCCCTTGCATGATATCGATTATGAGTTCAAATCTCATGCATTGGGTATACATGTATATTGTGCTGTCAGGCTTTTTTTCTGGAAAAAAAGTCGTGTAGCTATAAGTATACTATTATATTAAGTGCAATTTCCATGTTATATCAGTTCTTTTCGTGTTTGGCTAAGATAAGTTCTCTGCAATTGAAATATTTTTACCATTTCCAAGTCACTGAATACATGAACTATTTATAAACATTAGCATGCGATTCGGGCTCGTATATTTGCTAAAGAGAACCTATATCATGTTCTTGAGAACTACAAAAAAGGGTATAAATTGCCCTGGTTTAATGTCACGATAACAGTAGTACATCGATCTGAAAGTGCTTAGTTGACAGAAAAAGCCCTATTAATCTTCAGGGCACCTTATTGAAAAACAATCAGGCTCACTCTTCGGGCTCTCATTATAGGATATACATTTACATCGTTTTCATGAGAATAACAAAAAGTGCTTAAAATCGTAATATTTCTTGAAGGTGTAAATTTGTATCCTGTTTATTTCCTTTATAAAACATCGGTCCTATACTTGGAACATAACTGTGTTTTTTATATTAATGATCGGGTAATTGGAGGAAGTATTATACACTTGCTACATTTACAGGGCACCAAAAGGGGTTTCCATTAAAAAAAAAAATTAATAATAATTCAAAAATTAATAATGATAAAACGAAGTTTGAAAAGGAACAAAATCCAGCGAATCTGATCTTCACAATGCTTGGAGCCAAAGCTACCTCATTTGCAATAATTTATGTAATGTAACTTATTGGCATACCGGCCAATTTACACGCATCATCGAGATGCATCAAAATAATTGTGGATGAAATTCAACGAAAGAACTGGATGAGTCATTTACGTTTACAAGAATGCATCTCATTTGATATAAAATTGACAAGTGATTGTGTATAACAGCGGCGGGTATAGCATATTTGAGAAGAAGCAGAGGAGGCAATTTTCTTGACAAGTGCCTTAAAAATATTGTATTCCCCAAGCCCCACTATACAAGAAAACCTTTTACCTCGCATTCATGTAGTTATTCGGAAGTGAACCAAGACCAATCATCTTCCACCATGTAGAGTACGATGGAGATATTTTGTCATTATCCAATAAAAATACCGCGAGATGTTGTCGGAAACCATCACACTCTAATAGTGTCTTTATTAGAATTTGATGTGTCCATGTCGTTTACTTGCTTCGAAAGTGGTGCAACAGCGTGACACCTTTCTCGGTTCGTTATGGAGTTACTTGGTAGTGCCGATCAATAACGCAATAAAACAGTCAACTCAAATTGGTTTTCATCATACCGATCTACCTTGTGCCAGATATAAAAGTATAACCCTCATCTTTAGAATTCTTGAGGATAGGCAACGACGTCATTGTTTATTATTTGGATCAATCATAGATGCGAGATATGAAAATAAAATAGTTATATATCATGCTATCATCTGTACATACAGTAGAAGATACGAATGGAGAATTATCGTTATGGACATGGATAGGGAAAGAGTTGGAGAGGGAAACAGAGTACATGGGAGCAATAAGCACGCAGGATATTAATAATTAAAATATGGAAAACTTTTTCAATAATAAATGGTGTGGTCTAATTTTTTTAAAGACATCCCCCCCTCCCTTAAACATGATTTTTATTTCTTTATTACCAAGTTAAGAAAATATGTAAAGATAATCAATAACATATTCAGGGCATGGATCCAAGAGATTGTCTCTTGGTTCACACTTTCAGGTTGTTATATTTTGCTTGGAACATTTTTTGGCATGGTTTCAGCTATTCTTATCATTTAGTCATTACCTACAAGACAAGATGTGTCCGAAGGCAGAGAAAGTGTCGTAACATAGCCTTGTTGTCGATGGATTTGTCAAGGTTCTTGATGAACACATTACCAACTCCAGATTTCCTGAGTGACGGATCACGTTGAGACCACATGATACGAATTGAACGCCCTTTCAGTGTTCAAAGTTCATTGTGTCCAAGGCACGCTAGCTGGGAAAGAAAAATTGAAGCAGACTAAATGTTTGATCCTTTTTCCCCTTCATAAAATGAAATTGAAATAAGGATTCTATTCTTTAATGAAAATTAGGTCCTTCTTTCTTTTAATACATTTATTAAAATTTTATTTACGTTAGGCCTACAACACACATCGATATTAGGCCTAGTGCAATCATTTAATATTTATTCTTGCGCATTCACGGCTAACACAGTTTCGTTCGACCACTCTTTTTTAAAACAAATTGCGCCCCCAATTTTTTCAACAAAACAAATAATTTTTATCGCATTTCACCAGAATTTCATTTCATACATTCTTTAACACAAACAGCACCTGTACCCTCCACACTCAGCAGAAAAACATTACAAATTTATGGATCGCTTAACGTTACCTGCGTCTTTTTTCTTTTTTTTAAACATTATTTTTTGTCATGACTCATCAATCATGATTGTTTTTAGGGGAAAAAATAAAATAAAATCGGGAAGTTTTATTCCAGTATAAGTATTAACATATTAACAATGACTATCGGAGACAATTAACGTTAAACTTAAAGGAAATTTGGATTGGATCTAATCTAAATATTTCTCACCATCTGCTGGTTGTTGGAAATTGACGTAGGCGTACCCCAATGACCGACGCGTGATCATGTCGCGACACACTCGGGATGGACAAGATTGGTCCGGCTGTTGAAAACTTCTCAAAAAGCAAGGCTTCTGTTACGTCTCCATGAAGATCACCGACGTAGAGTGAGTTCATAGGGTAGTTCTGTCCTGGAGCTTGCATCTTGGATGATTTTCAGAGTTGATGATAACCGCAAGTGTTGTTATTAGTGCAATTTTGAGACGTTAACGTCAGATTTGAATAGTCGAACTCGAAGTGCACGTTTCGTTGAACACGTTGAATAGAAAGACAATATGGCGAGAATCGACGAAAATAGACGATGGAAGAAGAGGAATTTACGGCAAGATACAACAGGTATTCAAAGACAAAAATCTAAAAATGATATTTTTATATGCTTTTTCAAGTTTTGTTATTTTTTGTATTTTTTTGTTTTTTTGAACGCCAAAAAATGACAAACTGTACGAGACAGCTCTTTTGCCCTCTGCTACAATCCGTGTAGACATGCGAAGAGAGAACGTTTTTCATGGACTGCGCATGAACAGGTCATTTAATTATCATTCCGCGGCGAAAGAAAGTATAGTTCTATGTTTAAACTTCATAAAATTTTGATAAGTGCAATATCTGGGCAACTTAATCCATTTTTATAAGTTTTCATATGTTATTAAATCATATAAGGAATATTATGAAATTTCATAGTCTGGATTATGAACCTTTCCTCACTGATTTGAGTAATGCGGTCAAGGGCGTGTAATGATAATATTTGCTAACTCCAATTGTGCTTCTGTCGCTGTACTTATTCGGTTCAGTTGTCTTACGGTTGGGTATCAGCGAAACGCCGTTGACTCATTCTCAAAAAATTATGTCGCAATCGCTCTTTACAACTCATTGATATGGCGATGTATCGACCTGTGGGTTTGCCATACATACCGGTATCCCGAAAACCCTCCGAAAGACTTACAGAAAGTTCAAGTTCGTCACTCATTGAATTGTATTCTCCGGTTAAAGTCCATTCGTATATAGCCTATTTTCGTAAATTATTCGCAATTTTTCTTGAAAGTCAGTGTCAAATAAAAAAAAGTAATAAAAAATAAAATACAAAATAGATCCTCCAGCTGCGAACGGACCCATTCTTGGTCACGGTGTGACGCGAAATTATGCAAAATCTTGACTTAATAGGCTATAACTCTAACAATTTTAAAAAATATAAATTTATATCTGATATAATGTTTAGATATCATGCTAATATATTTGTTGGCTATCCATTTGTAAATATTTTTTGATATTTTACAATATGCAATTTCAGGTCAAGAGGTCAAAAGAAGTGGAGTCACGTTGTGTGGATCTTCAAAGAACACATGAATTTATGAAAGTTCAATTTTCATTTTTTGTAATTCTGTGAGTTTTAATGATGAATGTTCTTTATTGTGTGGACATGCTATTATGGACCTGTTTAACAATAAAATACAGGATAGGAGATATTACTATTTCTTTTTTATCTTTATTGTTATAGTCGTGGATGTCGGTCACGTAGTGTGACTTAGTGGGGTCACAGTGTGTACATGGCAATTGTAACAGAAAAATGATATTTATCGTATACTAAATGTACATTTTGAGTTACTATATCCGCATAGTTAAATTTTTAATGACTACACCCTAGTTCAGTCAAGACTGGGGAGGGGGCGGTAGGGAGGGGGGCCATGATGCCCCTATTAATAGGATCTTGGCTGTTATCCGCGCGAGCGCGCCAGAAAATTTGGCACGATGGTAATGTGTGAATAACTTACAAGAAAGGCAATTGATTAATTTCCCAAATAATATATATATTTATTTTATATGATTAAATATGCTATTTTTACGCATTGCATGAAATCATAATTGTTATTCTATATTGACAAAGCACAGCTTCTGGATGCTAATTTTGGTTTGCATAATCTTTTATAGGATTCCTAACCATTGTACTTGAAAAAAATTGATATTCGAACTAAATTCCCTTGTGTATTTCCATTGTTTATGAGATTTCTTATGTATTTTTCCTTGTTTTTTTCTCGACTTTTTGTTTATGTTTTTCTGTTTTTTTTTTTGGTGTTTTTTTTGTCAAAATTTATTTGCAAACCATTTGGAGGCATAATATGCTAATTAATTATATGCAATGAGAAGTGAAAATAACAGAATTATGACCGCCCTCTCCACCCAGCGGTCACGGGGGTGTGTGACCGGAGATTTTGTTTGCTATTAATATCAAATTAAAACTTGTCATAGTTCATATTAGGAAGTGCAGGTACATTAAACTAGCTTTGAAGAAATAATTATGATAATTACCAGAGCCTAGTATAGGAAGGCAAATTTTAACTCATTCATATCCAATATCCTGAAGCGTGGATAGAGAACTATGATGTCGATTGTTGGTGTCCATTACTTATACACAGATTAACATTGGAAATTAGAATTTAAATCTGAAATATAGCCAGATCGGGCGGTAACCGACCACTGTCGCGAGCGACGGGGACTGGGTGACGCAGTTTTGGTTCACCAGTATATTGACTCGGGAATATCATCATATTCGGAGATCCAATAATATACAGAATACCAACTCCCAAGGGGAAAGAGAGAGCGGGATTACTTGACAAAAAGTATTTTATAACCCATCATGGATACGACTGAAAATATTAGGCACTAACCTTATTACTTAAACTACAACGAAAGTACCTATATATAAACAAATTTACAGGTCGAGAATTTCATAACCGCTCTTATATTGATTCTCATGTCACTGTACTGAAAATGAAAGAGATATACCCATATATGGGACATGCGATAATCTATCCTTACCTGTCAATGGTTAACTGGGACAAAATATCAACCGTTCATAATCCCCTAATTTTTTCTGTAGCAATTGAAGCGCATAACATAAGATCCTTTTTATTTTTAAAAAAATTTTTCAATAAAGCTATTGCTCTCGTAAATGACCGAACGGGGTGTCTTGGTCGGCACAAGATTAAATTTACGAGACACGAGCATTCACCATGGCTATATTCAGATTTAATTCTAAATTATCATGATTTCTTTAGTAATTATACTGTACTGCAATGGCCCTTAGTATGGGTTCACATGTAAAAACATGGTGCAGAGCATAAACAGTGGTTGATAAGACCTAGTATTTCTATTTTTGGATTAGTGAATATAGGTTAGCTCCTTAATTCTTTTGGTCTTAGATCTATAATAGATAATTCAGTCTTATAACTGTGCTGAAAAAAATGCAGTTGATTCTACTTTCGAACACGCCCAATATATTCCAAACTATAGTGATCCAATGGACAGGCTTATTGAGTAAGAGGCGGACGTCTTGGACTTTTGAGGGAAGAAGAGTTTGTTTCACTAAATCCGTAAATATCCTTTAATTTAGTTTTACTAGAAAGTAACCACATTCATGTTACTAAAGTTCAAAAATTAACAACCTTGTCTTCCAAAAACCATTGGTCTATTTTCATTAAACCCAATTAGATTAATCGCTCACAGTACAACAAAACAAGAAAACACAATAGTATTAGAGCTACCAAATAAGAGAAGAGAACCTTCGAGAAAACTACAACATCCATTTTAAAAAATGGCGTTTTGATGTTTAACTGTTTCCCTACTTCTACATGGTCGCGGTATAACATAAAATGTCCTCAGTGAATTGTATTGTAGTACATTTTTGCACTATTATGCTGTACATTGTAGATACATGTATCCAGTATTCTATTACTTATAGTTTTTGTTTAATTCTTTTGAATGAATCACTAGTGTTAATAGTTGATAAAGTTCATTATGGTACAGCGGAATGATAAACATGATATATTCAGTACGGAGTCATCGGGAGGACAGAACCCTATTGTAATAAGTCGGCACGTTGTTGTTTCAACGAAACGGTATCATAATTATGTCTCTATTGTCAGGTCACTTAGGTCAGGGTACACTTCACAGTTAAATTTGTCGGCGTTGACGGTACTGTGAAAAAAAACCAATGAGTTGGTATGCAGTCGGCTCGTCTTCGACGAACTTTTACAGTTGGGTTACAGGAATTTTAGATTTCAGGTCTTCTCTTGTTTTATTAACCCATGAGAATCAGTTTTGTTCCCTCTTTTTATTGGGTGTTTTGTTCTTTTTTGGTGGTCAAATCATCATGTTCCACATGTACGACTTCATGTAGATTCGTCTCAGGCGGGGTTGACTGTATAATCAAACAAAACTTGATCAGTATGTAACTACAGATACGATAGTGGAATTTTGGCTGTGGGGTGTATTTCGGTCTTCGGTGATAAATAACAGGACTAAAGCTCGATTCTTGTTTTCTTTGTTTTACAGGGGTTAATTAGGCATATAGGTCGGTTTATAAAGGGCTTCCTCCTACTTTGTGCTTGGTACTGTATCTATTATGTCCAATGTACACATTTCATAAATAGTCTCTTCTTATTAAGTTCCTCTTTTTTTTCTTTATTGTTCGTTATCATTTATTATTTTTATTATTAATTGTTGTTGAAACTTTTTTGTAATTGTTGATACGATGTTTTTGATGACCTGTACTTGGATTCTGTTTTTAATGATAAACACTTAAATATAAAAAAAAAAAAAAGACGGGGCATAAACTTTTTGTGTTTTCTGGTTACTTGTGTGTGGCATTTTGAGGGCAATTCATTTCCAGGGTTGATTATCTTAATATAATATTTAACAACATTATTTTTTTTGGGTTAGATTAAAAGAATAGAGGTAAAATAATATAATGACGTATCCAAGTAAGGAAGTCAGCATATCATTCCAGTCAGGGTTAAAAAATGATATTTTATTTACCGTTTTCTTCATTAATTTCCTTTATGTTAATTAGGCAATGAGCTGAACATTGCAAAATCACGAAAAAATCAGTTCATGAAACTTCAGACATTGCTCTATTTGAATATGCGCTTAAAATCAAAAAGCAAAAAATTTATTTGTCCCCAAAAGGTTCACTTTTAAGAATGGCGAATAGCTGGTCCCTTTTTTTTAAGGCTGACCATAGTTGGTCACACACACGTGACCGTGGGTCACGTGTGTGACCAATTTCAAAGTTAATTAATAACTAAATTAAAGCTATCATGGCTTCATATTTGGTGAGATGCAAGGACATTATATCTAGCTTTGGAGAAAAATGTAATAAAAATGGAACATGGTTTTCGGGGGACGTTAACTTTTCGTGTTTTTGGGTCACGTGTGTGACATTTGATGGCAATTGATTTCTTTTAGTTTTAATTATCTTAAAACAATCAATTCAACACCATTATTTTTCATTTAAATTTAAGGAATGAAGATTAAAATGGTATGAAGACAATAATCAAAGTAAGGAGACCAGCATATACCATCATAGTCAGGGTCAAACAAATTGATATTTTACGTACCTTTTTTCTATTCAAAATTTGCATGTTAATTATGCAACATGAGCATGAAAATTTGTAAATTAAGATAAAAATGCATTTCATTGAAACTCAGACAATGATCTATATGAATGTGCAGCTTAAAAACAATAAGGACAAACTTATTTTTCCCAAAAAGGTTCACTTTTCAAAGAATCGCCCTGAAACATCGTGTGGCATCCGGGGGGGGGGGGGGGGACTTTGCGTGTACTGTAGGCCTCAGTATACAGTAAGTCGTTTGCCTATGTACAAGAGAAAGAACATTAACCAACTTCATGTAATAGCTACGAAGAATAGAGACAACATTGATAATTAAAAGAGAAAAAAAGAAAGAAATCGAAAGAAAGGAGAATAGAAAAGATTATAACATAAATATTGTATTCATTGTTATTTTTTTTTGAACCTCTCTGCCAATATTATATATGCGCCTTTCCAAATGGCCATAAAGCGCTCACAATTTCAATTATTTGAATATAAGACCCTTCTTTCTTATATCTTGAATTCAATTGGAATTTCAACAGACGTGTTTCTCTCAAACGGCCTTTAGTCACACAGACACTTACGTATAGTTACGTTCCGTTGCGTCCAAATATTTTTCTTTTCTGCGGATCCCCACGGATGCCTTCCCGTCATAGTCAGAAGTGGAAAGTAATGATATTTCGTTCATCCAAAAAACAAAGAAATACAACATAGAAATGATAGAAAAGAAGATTAAATAAGATTAAAACAAAAAAGTAACTATACGTAAGTGTCTGTGTGACTGTAGCATTAGCTCTCTCTTCATCTCTCTCTCTGTTTTTAAACCCCTTTCATTGTTTCTTGCATATATGCCTAGCTCTATCTCCGTCTCTAGGCTTCCTCGATTCTCCTCAGTTAAGA
>CALNVZ010002974.1:4985282-5009092 GCA_940671915.1 Paracentrotus lividus
AAGACATGTGTGAGAGATTTTGCTGATATTCCTTTCACGATTCCGGGTGAATATTCATGTGAAATGTTTGAATCCAAACACATTTGTAACAGGTTTTGAGACCTTTGCTGGGTTGTCCTGATCCCCCGAACTTCCCCGCATGAATGGACTGTAGGATCTGTTGTATCACCCACACAAGAGAATCCCCATTGGTTTTCCAATGTGAACTTAGCGCAATGTGAACAACATGAGACTATATTTAATCGGTTTTATGCCGATTTTTTTTTTGTTACCAAAACTATACACCAGGTTTAATTGAATTCTTGTAAAAACTAGTCATAAGTAGATGTCCCCTCTGACACTTTGACTGTTGTTGGTAATTAGAATTGTACTATAAATTATAAAATTTATACCTTGTTCAAGATGGGGTATATAGTTTGGTAAAAATATAAACTGTCCAAGGTTTGAAATTTATTGTAAGATAACATGAAAGATTATTACCAGTACAAATGTGTGTCATATTACGATAAAGATTTCTTTACGATTTTTTAAAAGTCAGGATTCCAGAAAATAAGCTATTTCCCCCTTTTACATATAAAACAACTACACAGGCATTGAAGGGAGGATCATTCCAGGATGATTTATTGGACAGATGCCATATAGTAATAATAATAGTCCCCCCCCCCCCCCCAAAAAAAAAAAAAAAAAAAAAAAAAAAAAATCAAAAAGGCTTAATTAAGGATTTAATAATATCAGAACAAGTTTGTATAAGAATATATAGTGTATGCTTAAACTTTTCCTTTTGTTAACCCTGATTGCAGGAAACACAGTTGGTACAGGCCCTCCATGTTCCCGGTCAGGAGCCCCTGACCTCTGCTATGTTGGCCTCCGCCCAGCCCCAGGAGCAGAAACAGATGTTGGGTGAACGTCTCTTCTCCATCATCACAGAGACACACAAGGACCTGGCTGGAAAGATCACTGGTATGCTGCTTGAGATTGACAACTCTGATCTTCTTCATATGTTGGAGTCTCGTGAAGCCCTGGAGAAGAAGGTATGTCCCTTGTGTTCTCTCCCTTAACTTTTTAAACAGACTGGGATAATTATGGCGTCCCTAGATATTCTGCTTGATAATTAGGAAATGCACTTGAGCACTGCAACACAATTTTGTTATTTTATTTGAATTTTTGTCTAACTGTTGAGACCAAATTTGAGACATACAGGTAAAGCCTTGCGATACCATGTGAATTTTTGTTAGATATTTGTGTACAAATTCCATTGAAATTGCCTTTAATCATGAAGTTTATAAAAATGTGATGATTTAACATTCGTATTGGTCAAAGATTTTGGTTTTCCAGTGTATGTCAATAAATGATAGGTTTTCGTAAAAGTTTGAAACATGCTTGCTTTTAACAGTCATGCAGCCTCTGCAAAAGGTTGTAATTTCTATTAAATGTATTGCCAATTTGTTCTACAGGATTGCATTTGACATTTTCAGCCCATTGCTAAACATCTCTCTTATTTTATTCTCCCCCCCCCCCTTTGGATCAAGGTTGAGGAGGCTGTCCAGGTATTGATGAACCACCAGAAGGAAGGCACCAAGCCTCCTGTGCCAAACACAGTCCCTGCCCAGTAGACCACTACGCCACACGCCAGCTGTACCCCCTTAGACCAATCCATAGCACCCCTGAGAATCATCTGGATTGATGTAGGTTCAAATTATCAGCAACATCTGCTGTTTATTTGTGCTGCCACAATGTAATGTTTACTCGCAAGAGTATTGTAATATTCACGGCAAAGTCAATTTTAAAATGGTTGTAAATGTATCTCACTAGGAAGATTATATGCTGATAAAAATGGTTTTTACAGTTCAATTACTTCCATGTGGTAATACATTTCACAGCAACATAAGAATGGTTTAGGTTTAGATCTCACTGATCTCATTTAGTTTCCAATGCCTGGCAATTCTACATTGATTGTCACAAGGCCAATAGGTCCTTCCCCATTGATTTTAGAAATGAAAACCGGATCATCATTCTATTATATAAAAATGCAAAAGAGGAATGCACTTTTTTAAAAAGTACAGATTAGCATAAAAAATGAAAAAACGGGTCTATATATTCTCTTTTACAAAACAATGAAAAAAATAGAAAAAAAAGTCATAGTACTTGTCAAATTTTGAATGAAACTTATGAACGCAAAAAATGTCACTTCAAAAAATAAAAAATGTTAAAAAAAAAACTGAAAAACGATGAAAATGTGAATGTGGAAAGGGGGTTTGAAAACGCAACCTTGTAATACAAGATCTTTCAAGTTCACCATTGAGTGAACTTGAAGGAAAAAAAATGAAAAAGAAAAAAAAAATGAAAAACTTGAAAAAGTCAACTTTATGTCTGGTTGATGTGCACTTATAATTAGTGTGTTGTCATTGTAGTTTGTGTTTTGTGACCTTTTTTCATGATTTTATTTTATTTATATATGGTCAGACAGCATTTATTTCACATCTACTCTTTACAATACATTTCACCTTACCATGAATTTATATCTGATAAAAATAACGTTATGAAAGAAATTATCTTTTTGTTTTATTGCAGAAGGAAAAAAAAAAAACACATTTAGATTTCTTTTCATGTGTTTTTTTTAGGTAAAACTTGACTTTCTTTACAAACTTTCATGTAATTTCAAGTTTCCAATTGTAAGTTTTTTTCAATTAGGGAATTAATTACTTGCACAATGATTGTTAGTTTGTTGTCAATTTTGATTATATCCTATAGTTTGGATGAAGTGCCTTTCTCAATGAGCTAGTGTTTCCTTTCATGTACATAAGTTTTACTTTGTAGAATTTTTTTGCTGTTATTCTTCTTTATTGTTTGTTATTTTTGCATGATTTTCTTAGTAGCCCAAAGGTTGTCAAGTAAATATAATAATAAAATGATTGCTTGATAGTATAAATAAGCTGCAATTTCATGCTAAATATCTTTTCAATAATACCTAAAATCCCATAGATGTCACCAGAATGAAAAAAAAAAGTTGACTGAAACTTAAAAATATTCAAAAATACTTGAAAAAAAAATAAATGAACACCAAAACTGGGCAAATCTTGGTATTTTACAGATACCGGTATTAGTCACAATGACCTATCCAGTTGTGTGTTTCATTAAAAACTGCAAAATAAACTTTGGTTCCTACTCTAGAATCTGAGGTGGTTTGAGTTATTTCATGATGTACTGTTCCTCAAAAGTGTGACAGTGAACCTTGTGCGAGTGATGCGTAAAAGATCTGAGCTCCAATGGATGTGCATTATAGTAATGTACAATTGTGAACTTCCTAGTTCTCCTTTTACAAGTATAATATTAATTTGTAGATTATCTTTCTGGGTAGTGTTTCACAAAACTATCATAGTACAAGTTCACCATCGTGCCATGTTGTAATGGCATTTCGCTGAACTTGTACCTGTGTCGGCTTTGTGAAACACCCATATCTTTTTAGAAAGCGAGTGTAAATGTAGGAGAGGAATGTGTGTTGTTAAGATATCCCAACTGGTGTAGTAATTATTTATGAAAGCCCATGCATATCGTGGAAGTATAATAATGATGAAAAACGGAGTGTACATAATGCAAGCCATGTTTTCTCCCTAGAAAACACGAGACATTTTGACATGCATCTATTTCCACATTTCCATCGAATAAGTGAAAAATTGGGAGCCTTGCTTAAAAAAAAAAAATTCACTCTCAAAATGGACGTAAAACAAAAATTTTAATGGAATTTGGGGGAAGTCTGCCTATCAACGTATGGAAAGCTGAAAGTATCGGGACATCAAAAAGTACACACAAAAAAAATGCTCTAGTGAGCACTGCCTTCTTTTTATACAGACATAAAAATTGGGTTGCAGAATTGGCTATACACTTTGGTTCACTACTCTGCTAATACAAATTGCTAATTGATGAGTTTATGATAAACTATGATTGATATGGGTTTGTGCAATGACGTGATTTATGAACTGAAAAGTTTATGTCAGCGTATTTATGTATTGTCTTTAATAACAATAATTGGGTTATGGCAGTTGTTTGGAAAGGTTCAGTACATAAATGTACCAATGTTGATGTCTGTGGCATGGTGCTCTAGGCAGTCAATGGATAGTGAATTAGTGGGTAGTTTTGCCAAAGCACACCAACACTTTTTTTTTTTCTTTTTTCTTTTTTTTTGGGGGGGGGGTATTACATGATAGCATGCAACATTCAGCTGTCGACATTCATAAAAATTTCCCTGAAATTTCCTTCATTGTTTTATTTTGGGGCTGTCTTAAAAGTATATCTTTTCTGGGAACATGTTGATACAAATACTTGTAATCCAATGTCCTATAGACCGATTCCTCATATTTTAATGAAATATACGAAGGTATAGAGAATATTGGATGACCCTGAGTGGGATACATAGAAATATTGTAAGAGCTGAAGAAAAATATGGGATAAGTCGGAGACGAATCCGATATTTTCTTCAGCAAGTAACAATATTTCGCATATCCCACGAAAATATTATAATTAATATTCAAATACCCCTACAAATATATAAATCTAATCGTCCTTTTCTAGCGATCTTGTAAAGTGCACCACATGCATGGTAGTTGGAGTTGTAATGAATTTAAAGTTTCCCATATCTTGTCAAAAGCAATTTTAATACGCAGTGCCATTTCATTCTGCCGTCACAAAGGTGCATGGCGCATAATAAAGGAGCAACTAATCATACGCACTGCAATTTTTGAAGTTGGCCACATGTACACACTCATTTCATTGGCCAATTATGATCTTGTGGGTGGGGCAAAATATTGATTGAATCCAATATTAATAATATTGAACTGTTTTCATAGGCATACACATTAAACATCAGCTTTTATATTTTGCCTCTCTGAAACAACCTCAAAGGACATCAAAAAATATCTGCGCCTCTAAAACCCTGCATCTAAATAATATCATACGATGTGTTTTATTAGTAGGTTGGAAATTTGTTCAATATACAACATTTTCTTTAGTGGGATTGCTGCTTTTACATGCTTGCCCTTATATCTCTTGTGACATGAAAGATCTTCAAAATTTAAATGTAATTTTATTTTCCACCAATCGGAATACTTTCATTTTTTTAATGTAAAAGGCAAGTTTCAATAAAACATGACGTGAAGAAATGAAGAACGAAACATAAATGTGAAGTGATAATTTACAAATTTATTGATACAAAGAAGTACACTTTCCCATGAGGCATCAAGAACAAGGTGTTATGATATATACTGAACAATTACAATTGAGGAATGCATAGTAACAAAACACAGATACACAAGTATATGAATGAGACAATTTTCACAGAATTATTAATGCTATGTATGCTTCTTTCATTTCCTTGAACATCTTTTTGGGTCAAATTTTAAAACTATAGAGCTCATATTTTCATCATGTTTTTGATGAAAGTTATTCAATCTAATATAATATGCACATTTCATTTGAAAATAGGCCAAGACCAAGCAATTACATTCCATCTGCATCTAGTTCAATCATGATCACTGCGTCCTTAATCACAAGCAGTAAACATGTAAACATATACTGTCACTATTATGCTTATACGGAATGTTTAGAATTAGATAAATCAGATGAAACTTGTTGCATATAGCCCTTTGTTACAAAATTCTTGAACTAGTTGCCCAAAAAGAAATGGCATTCAGGCACATTCCAAGATACTTAGCCTTTCCCCTACTCGCATGCTGTATGCCAGGTGGATAATAAATCAATCATCTTACATCAATAAATCAAGATTCAACTATGTGCATGACTGGACGGTGTATATCATAGAAAAAGTTCACACACAAAATAGCTTTGCTTTTATTATCTGTCTAGTTAGTAATGTACAATATTTTGATGGAGGGAATAAACTTTTTAATAATGAAATAAATTCTTTTCAATCTACTCCAGAGGATGCTTCTCAGAAATGGAAGAACCAGAAGTACACAATACTACAGATGAAAAATAATTTTCTTATTCAGATACAGAGATATACAGTCCACTCCTATTATAATGAGCAGAAATACAATACCTTGTTAAAAAAGAGGAAATCCTTCAAGTCCTGGGGGGTGTTTCACAAAGAGTTAAGTCGCACTTAACTTCTACGCGCATCTTGTTTTATAACGCGCAATTTAATTGATTTCACAATGGCGCACATCCCCTGAGCATGCCCTGACCAATGAAGTGAAGCGTAATGTAACGCACAAAAATAACAAGTTAAGTGCGATTTTTAAGTCTACTTAACTCTTTGTGAACCCCCCCCCCCGATTTCAAACGGCTATGTCTCTTTTGTGTGTTTGTTCAGTAGAGTGAGGTTGATTATAACAAGGTAATTCCCTTGGTCCTGATTCATCTCAATTGTAATGTGAGTGGACAGTAATTTAAGTTTGCAAAAGAATAATAAGGTGCTTGTGGAATGTCTACACCTAAGAAGCTGAAATACATAACCTCACAGTAAAACAACTCCACGAGAAACATCCATATGAACTCACATTGAAAAAATAAATATGAATATAACAGTATAAAATATTCTCATTTGGGTAGTTATTGCAGGGTAGTGCAATTTTTAAAAATCAATATTTACTAATTCCTACTCCAAAGATATATGTATAATATTTATATACAAGGCTGTATTCATGAATAAGTAAATTTACTTTGTACAAGTATACAAAGAACATTTCTTCGGAGGTTCATCTGTCTTCCTACTTCTTGTTCGGAGCAATTATTCCTTCCAGTTGTGTCTGTGGAGAATCAAAGTCAAGAAAAGCAGGATATTTAATTACTGAAAGATTAGCTTTGAAAATACACTCTGGACCGTGTCCTGTTCCATTCTATTAAAATTATAACATCATGCTTTCTCTCCCCTATGTGATCCCTTTCTATAGATCTTCTTTACATTGCAATTTAGTCACATTTTCATACGTTGAAATATTCATTATTCACCTGTTTTCAACAATGAATTATAGTTGCCACTCCCAGCTCACTGAAAAATATGATATTCAATGAAAACTGACCAGACATTTAAATGTAAGATGAAGATGACATCCTTGTCAAGGGATTTATTTTTGAAGGGTTTGTACAATTTGTTTATTTCCAATTTGCTACATTTCCACTGCTCTCCCCACCCCCCCCCCCCTCCCTCACACTTTTTCCATTTAGCCTTTTAGGGAACATGCATCCTTTAGCTCTGACAATTTAAATTATTAAACAAACAAAAAATTCTATACCTTAAGCTGCTGGTTTGTCCTTTTTAGGAACTGGATTTCCTCTGCATGTTTCTTTTCCTCCACTTGTCTCCTCTCAGCCTCTCTCTTCTCAATGGCCTCACACTTGGCCTTGAGTTCGTTGACCTGTCGTTCTAGCTCACGTTTCTCTTGCTCTAGGTCTGTGATCTGTTCATTAAAACATGCGTCAAATATATAAAATAAACAAATGTAAAAGTGACTAATAAAAGTGAATTTTCTGTGTTTAAAGCCTATACAAATCATAGGAATAATAAGCAATAAAAAATAATGCCAGTCTATAATTCTTAGCTGAAAAAGAAAAGTTTAGCACCCTATGACCAATGGGTCTTCTTTTCAAATCTGATTATTTAACACAGGGTTAAATAATGGATAAACTGGGAGGCTAACAAAGCCAGTGAAGAATCATTTGCTGTAAGTCAAAGGTTAGCAACACTAATAAATTCTTACAAATATCTGACTCCCTTTGGACATGCTCAAAATACAGTGGTTGAGTAAGATTTTGCCGCAGGGGCAACTGAAATAAAACCGCAGTCCCCAAAGCGGACCCTGTATTTTTCTTCTTCTAATGATGAATAGAACATCAGATTCTGTTTTTTATTTTTTTATGAACAGCCTTTCTGGGTCTCTGCCTCAGGGGCAACTGAAATAAAACCATAGCCCCAAAAGTGGCCCCTGTATTTATCTTCTTTTAATGATGAATAGAGCACCAGATTTTATTTTATTTTTGAGGGTTAACTTTCTGGCTCAGCTGATATCAACCCTATGATTATCATCACGTTCCTCACCTTCTTCTCCATATCTGACTTGCCCTGTTCAGCTTGTAGGGCCTTGCGCATACCAAAGGCTACACTGCTCTCATATAGGGTCTGGTAAGCAGCTATGGTCATTCTGATCTCATCTCGTACCCTGAGAAGAAGTAAACCACGCTCGGCACATTCGATGGTCACCTGACGAATCAACTCATCTGATGAATGAACGAGGACAAACAATATGTTGAAGTTAGTCTAGGGTTCAGATTTCACTATCATTGTCTACTCTTTTTGGGGTGTAAAAATTAGCTCAATTCATGGCTCATAAAACAGAGGAGTTCAAACACGTGTGCCCCTCCGACAATTAATACAATATTATTATATGTTTTTGAAATGCACACATCCAAGTTTAAGCAAAACTTCTTTCTTTATGAAGATGATTACTGATTAGAAATTTTGTGGCCATGATGCTTACGTGTATGTAAATTACACTTCTATGACTTCATTGATGGACGAAATTACTGAAAAAACTTACTAATTTGGTTTATAATTCATAAGTAATCATGGACTTGGCAGGATAAAGTTAAGATTAATCATTACCAAGTCCCTCTCAAAATAAGAGTGCATACCAAGTCCAATATCATTTAAGTAACTTTTATACAAGTCAAATCAAGTCATAATGAATGAAAAATTATTATGTCATCTTATTCTCTGGGTGTGTACATTACCAGCCCTAAATATATTCCAATACAACATAAACTAATCAAAACACCAAGCAAATTCCACAGAAGAAATTGACTTGTTGTATTGAAAACCGTTGATACACCACGTCAAGAAAACATTAGAATACCTGCAAAATATGTAATAAAAACAATGCTTACCAAAGCACTGTGAATAAAGCTCTCTCCTGACTGGACAGATACCTGTCTCCCTAGCCTGCCTCTGCTGTAGCCTCATATCAAGCTGCTCCTGTAGGTTGACCACATCCAATCTTGTGGCTGGGGTACTGGACACCTGCTGGACCCACAGTTGACCAGACTCTGTCCATTCCCTGCAATTAGGATATTTAGAGTTCGTTTAACATATCTATCAGCACAACAGAACACAATCTAGAATATTTCATATACAGGTTTGAGTGGCAAATTTCAGTAGTAATTCTGAAAACAAAGGCAGTTCTTTTGGTAACAGAGGTCAATGACACCTGTTTAACTGTTATTCTAGCCCTGCCCTTGAATAAGCTTGCATAATATAATATTATTGAACAGCTTAGGGCCTATATCATATAGAAACGAAGATGATAAGTTGACATTCCAACTTTCAGAACAGCCACCATACTTTCCAGTAATGTGATGTGTTCCATTCAGATTTTTGTGGTATCCATTAAAGTTTACAAGCATGTTCACAGAAAGAAAAAAAAAAAAGGAATATTAGAGACTATTCTTCAACTTCAAAATCTTAATATGGACATAAGTCCCTGATGTACTTTAAACGAGTTATCAATAAGAAGAAAATGGGGGAAAAGATTTTTCCCCCACTCACCCTAACTTATTGTAGGTTTTGGATAACAGATAAAATACAACTGAACTCAATATTACAAAGTTAGACATAAAGCTGAATGAAATGCTATCTTATGAGGAAAGGATTCAAGACAGAAAAACAGAGGAAGATGAAGAAGAAGAAGAAAAAAGAAGAGAGCAATTACCAGACCATCGACTTTTGAGATATCTTCCAGAAACTCGGGTCAAAGGGCAGACAGTGGGGTGATTCAAAACTATTTTGGAGTACCCAACTTCAAACAAATTCCAACCAAAACATGTCTTACCTTGGTGGCAGAATAGAGTTGAGTATTTCATCTGTCTGCTGGGCTTTCTGTGATTCTACTGGTGGAAGCTTGCTACCTCCTTTTGGAGGTGGGTTGGGTACAGGGCCAGCATTGTTTGGCTGCTGAGGTGATGTTTTTAGAGCTCTTGCCTGGAATCAAAACAAATGGGAGTCCAAAGGTGACGCATGTAATGAACAGGGAGTTAGGTAAACAACTTGTGAATAAAGACAAATAGATAAAGACGTTCTAATAGTACCGCAAAACCGTTTACCGAGCGGAAAACATCTCCTTAGACAAGACAAGCAAACTCCTTCTATCTTCCTCGCACACGAACTCTCCTTGCTTCAAAGACAGTCTCATTTTACGGACCTAAATATTGGAATTCGCTCAGCAGAAACCTTAAAGATACTCCAAGTCTTACATGCTTTAAAACATAACTGAAAAAAACAAATCCTCTTGCAGTATTCAAACAACCCCTAGTGAACTAGCTCGACCCAACCCCCTTCTCTCTCTTCCTCCCTCTCATTCAATTTCTCTTCATATCATTTTTTCTTTAATTCCACCTTTCCATTATTTCTCACCTATTTCATTAACGTCTACTTTTACCAAAAAATATCCTTTTATCCTTTATTTTCCTTATCCTCATCTTGCAGATACAATATATTATTAAAAATGTATTAATATTGATTATGTGTTGTTGTTTGTACAAGCATAAAAATCATTGTAGGATGGGGGTCCGTTGTCCGGGCACTTAAGCAGATAAAAACATAATCTTTTGCTCTGGATTTTCTCAAAATTTATGCAGTAAATAGCAAAAATATTTCTGAATATTTGTGCTTTGTTATATTGTTTGATATTATTTTCAAACGATTAATGAAGTATTCATCACAAAGCTTCTAAAATTGCCGTTTTGTCCGGACAAACAACCCGTCCGGACATACAACAACCGGGTATACTAGTTTTTATTTGAAGTATTCAAATTTGGGACATGCAAAATACAAGCATTTGCTCTTTAGCATGTCCTTCTGTTATCATTTATCCTTATCTTATAATGGACTATATTTCCTGTTGATTACTAGAAATTAATTTATCTTTTGTATGAATTACTTTATATGTATAATATGAAATTATCTGATGTGATGACGATATGGAAAATAATGAAATTCAATTCAATTCAATTCTTCAATCGGCGATATATGTTTAACCATAGACCTAATTAAATATTTTAAATGATTTTGATAATCTTTTAGAGCAGAATTTTTTCCTTCTTCTGGTGGGTGGATCGTCAGATAAAGGAGGTAAGTTTTCATATTATCGCAGATTTCCCCATTATAAGGGACCGAATACTGGGGGTCTTACCCTACACCAGGTTTAAAAAAGTACTAGAAGGGTGTCTATAAAGTTCCAACCAGAACCCATATTTCCATAGTTCGTTTTATTCAGAAATTCACACTCTTGTGACAATAATAATATTGATTGAATGAAGGAGCAGCAGTCTACGAAAAGAAAGACTTCAAAGATAACGAGGAAAGGAGAACACAAAAAAAGAAGATTATGAAAATAGTAGAGACCTGTGATGAAGAACAAAATTCAGATGAAGAATTTCTTCACATTTTTAAATTTTATTTTTTAATGTTTAATTAATACCAGAAGTCAGAACAATTGGCAATGGATGCGGATGCAAATCAAATTCCAACCTTCCCTTGTTTCAAGTTTCATTCCAAGTCGTTAACGTTAGAAGTCTAATCAAACCAGGCCCAGCCCGGGTAAAGCCAGGCCAATTTTAATTTGGTTTTGAATGTCAATTAATTGAAACTTTCATCATTATAGTCTATTTAGAAATTTTACAATTCATCATTCACAGTTAAATTCAAATGAATCGAGTAAAACTTCAACAAAAAAAAGTTGAAAACGTTTAGACCTAACCTTATTTTTTTTTTTTTTTTTTTGGTTGAATTTCGTTTTGACTTTGTTAAAATGGGTATCCGTTAAAATAAATGTCAAGTTCAAGAATGAAGACTCTAACGTTAACGTTAGAGTCTAACGTTAAATATTTTTTTCATTTTCACCTTTAATTTCTGATTCATTATTTACTTAAATTTTTAAAAAGTTGGATCAAATTGTGAGAACTAGATCTAACGTTAGATCTAACGTTAAAGCTGGTGTATAGTGTTGGGAGAAGGAAAAATTTAATTTGGATTCACAGTTAGATAATATGAAAGCCTGAATCCTATAACTGTAACAAAAAAAGTTATATTACATGGAATCTCGTTTTAATGTCTTTATTTCACGATATCATAGTATAAAAAAGATAAGACGGGGACCCGACTCAGCTTTGTGTGCACTAGGCGTTCACATGGAAAACCAATGGGGATTCTCTTGTGTGGGTGATACACACAGATCGCTACGGTCCATTCATGCGGGAAGTTCGGGGGACAGGACAACCCAGCAAAGGTCTCAAAACCGTTACAAATTGTGTTTGGATTCAAACATTTCACTGAAATTCACCGGAAATCGTGAAAGGAATATCACAAAATCTCTCACACATGTCTTTTAGCGCAATGTGAACAACATGAGACTATATTTAATCGGTTTTATGCCGATTTTTTTTTTGTTACCAAAACTATACACCAGGTTTAACGTTAGATCTAACTGTGTTGTTAGGCCCTAAACCAAACTGGCTTTCTACCAAGGCCCACTCCACAAGCCAAGTTTGCTAGCGGGCCGGGGAGGGGTCTTCTCTTGTCAGCAGTGCGCTGGAACACGATCGCTGCTAAAAATATAAAATTTGTCTAACTTACCCGCGGTGTTTTCTTCTCCGTATTTCTGCTGACAAGCACTGGATTGTCATATTTGACTAGTGATGCATTTGGTGGAATCATAATGCTGAGTTATCAGGATCAAAATACTAGATAAACGCGGATAAACCGTTTTTCTTTAGAGATTTCCCTAAAAATCGCGGATAAGGTGGAGGTTGTTGTCAAGGGAAACCCATGGAAACATTTCCCAGGATGCATCGCGCACGTGCAATAAGCATTCCCGTCATGCATCATTAACAAGATGGCGACTTCCATGAGCTGGCAAGGTATGATAATATTTTTCTTTTGAGAATGGTTTTATGTTCATTCGTACAGATTTGTACCACCTTAATTGTAGTTTTATGTAGGAAAATAAGTTTATATTATATGTCGTCCATATTTTTGTTTATGCTCCGTTATTTGCATGTGAGATAATCGTTGAAATGGATAGTCCAAAACTGTGATTTCGTGGGACGTGATGAATGAAGCGAGAACTTGCTGATCGACCGGCTCTACCCGAAATGCTCGCCGGCCGGGCCGGGCGAAGCGAAGACCGGCAAGCATGTCCTAAGTTACTCGGGGTGTCATGAAACACCGATTTTTATGGTGCAGTGGCAGTGGACATGATGAAGTAAATACAGTAAACAGGTCTAGATCTAAATAAAAAAGTAGATCTACTTTCCAGGCAACTAGATCAACTTTAAGTCACGCTACCACCGGTAGGCACGCTCACAAAAATACTAAAATTACCCAATTGGTAACAAGACTTGGCTTAAATCACTCATATGTACGAGATCAATATAACAGAAGTATATTGACCTCGTATTGAATAAGGTACTTTTCGTTGTAGGAAAAAATGTAGACCCAGATATTAGGTTATAGCTAAGAAAATTTAGGACGATGGTGCATTAATTTTGATAACTTATATTCAGACTAGGAGTAAATACTATACTATAGCACTCATGCACTACACTCGTTTGATATATCAAACTCGTGCCTCCGACTCTACGTGACTCTGGCGTGGTTACAAAAATAATTTCTACCTTAAACTTTACACTTTTAGTTTTAATCCCGTATAAAGTTTAAATTGGGAAGTCAATATGATCTAAATATTTATTTAAATAAAACTAATCTCTGACAATGTCAACTGAACTAAAAGGTGAAATGAGAGCAAAAACTCACCGATTTTTAGCAGTCTTCCCGATTTTTTGCCACTATTCGATTTCGATGGTCGCTTGAGAATAAAAATATGGAAATATAGAGCTAGATAGAGTGCCTGCGATCGCGATCACGATTGCTGAGAGGTGTGTTTATGTAAACATCGGCGTAAAAAAGTCAAATGTTAACCTACCATCACACTTAAAAAAAAAAAAAAAAAAAAAAAAATGAGAAGATGTTTTTTTTCCAGCGCCCCTCGCACTCATAAAGGTCATCGTGTATCGGCATAGGGGTAGGATTGAGTGCCTAAATCGGGCCTGCTGTCAATCCCCTTTTTTTTTCCTTAGACTTTTTTTTTTTTTGGGGGGGGGGGGCTGGACGAGATATTTTGTTCATGGGGCCGGAAGGAGCTTAGCCTTTTTTTTTTCTTAGAGGTGAGGGGGGGGGGCTGGACGACAATATTTTGTCATGGGGCCCGCAGCTTAGCCTTTTTTTTTTTTTTTTTTTTTTTTTTGCTTAGTACTTTTTTTAGGGCCCGAGGAGCTTAGTCTGTTTATTTGTCTTTGCTTTTAAATTCCTTATTACTGTTTTTCTTCATGTGTTTGTAAATAATTAAACTTGAATTGAAATACATACTAACTGTCTTTGTCTCTGTTTTATTTATTATTTTCTTTTTAACAAGTAAGATACATCTAAGCCATTTCATTGGGAGGGAAAATGGGGCAGGAAATTTAGGCCTACAATTACCCTAGTTAAATCTTGGATATATTGGACTTATCCCCCCCAACAAAAAAAAAAAATTAAAAATAAAAATAATAATAATAATAATAAAAAAAAAATTAAAAAAAATTTAAAAAAAATAAAAAAAAAAAAAAAAAAATAAATAAATTTAATAATGAAATAAATATATAAAACAAAAACAATAACAAAAAACAACAAACATAAAATGAAAAAACTAAAAGCAAAAAAAAAGATTCATTATATTATTTTATAATGGGGGGGGGAGGGGGTTTCAGGCAACTTTTTCTAGAAACATGACAAAACACAAAAGTTCATATTACTTCGATTTTTAGCTTGTTCCAGCCCCCCCCCCCCCACTTGTGACCCAGCCTCTTCACTTTAAAAATTAGAAATCACCAGGCCTCTCTACCTTCATATATAGCTTTAAAAACAAAACAACTTTTGTTAATATTATATTATTATTTTTTTTATTACTAGCCCTACTATTTTTATTTAGTTATTTATTTTTTTTCATTCTATTGCGCAGTGATCAAAAGCTATCATCCTAACAACCGGAATTAAACAAACAAGGTAACTACTGTTACATTCGACTCTGACGGAGACATCATCGAATGCAAACCTTCGACAAAAGAGGGCAGCACAATTATCCGCCATTGAATTACTTGCTTCTCTTGGTCAGTGGATTCGGTGCAAAGATGTACGATATAGCAGTTGAATACTTAAATATTTACTACTTTGAGGACATAAGGGAGCAGTGCAGGAAAGGAATAAGGAGAAGAGATTGGACCAATTCGGTTACAGTGAATTTTCATGTTTATTCTTATCGTTCATTTGCTCAATCTTTGAGTAACGACTGTGTTGATGTTCGTACGTAGTCGTCTATGCTAGTTCTTCGGTAAGTTCATAACGGCTCCACTCCACGCGTGTACGTTAATAGTGGGGAATTTATCCTATATGAGAAGATAAAAAATAGAAACTCAACCCTGTCTGGTGCATGTCACGTACGTAGTAAACGCCTTCAATGCGGTGTACTGTGTGCAGCTATGGCGCTATTGTAAGATCGTCGAAATCAACTTCACCCGAGAAAATCGGCATTTTTTAAAAAAAACTCGGACACACCGTTAATTAATTTATGTCGTGTGCGCTGACCCACATGATGTAATCGTACTTACTGAATCCTCACTGGGTAAAAATCGAAGACTAATACATATTGTTGACATTGTCTATGTTGAAACAAGAACATAAAGGAATTTCTTGGAATACATCTATGACGTCTGGTTGAACTGTCAGTCTTTTTTAAGTCTCATTTTTCTGTCCTAAATTTTTCTTTTCCTCTTTCGTATTTTTCCTGTCGTTCCCATAGTCATCTTCTTTTTATTGTTGTTGTTCTTTTCTTCTTTTCATTTATTATTTATTCTTTTATATATATCATTTTTTTGCGCCCCTATAAAATGCCGCCGGGCACACACGCCCCTTCACCCCCTATACGTTAGATAGTTCACTCCTGGCAAGCGTGCCAGCTCTTAGAATACATTATATAAATATATCACTATATATAAAAAAATACAAAATCAAAATTATTTAACAGGGAAAAAAAAAAGGAAGATCATGTATAAAGAAGACTTGAGCCTACCCCTATATGCTTTTAGATACTCTTCTTGAGGCCGAAGGCGATTTTTTTTTTTTTTTTTTTTTTTTACACCCCCCCCCCCTCCCCCCCCGCCCCCCCCCCCCCCCCCCGGCCCCCACTTATCACGTGCCAATATAAACGTGGAAAAAAAAATCTGATTGTACTTTTTTGATCGCCATGCAGGCGTGAATGTGTCAAAAAAAATGAGTAGATCTACCTTTTTGTCACTTTTGCAGATTTCGAAACCCACCCGTAAAAATCCTACTTAAGTTAGGGGCCTGCTATGTGCAAAACATTAACATAGTTATTACAAAAAAAAATTAAATATAGAGTCTAAATCTCTCAGCTTTGGAGAAAAACTATAAGTCAAGCTCAATGAGTTTTTAATGGATCGGTAGTGAGCTGGCCTATCACCGGAAGTAATCTTACTCGACTTACTCCACGAATTACCCCAAGGCCTTGTATTTATATAGGGCGTTGAATTACACCGCACAGCGCCCTCATAAGACGTAAGTTATATAAGTGCATTGCATGCAGTACATTGCATTCGTCGCTACAAAAACCGGAATTTATTTTGGATCTATCCAACTTCAAACCTTTCTGATGACATCGAGTGGAGACAGACTCCCCAAAAAGGTTATAGGCAACAAGGAAGGATAATTGGTACGTAAAAATATACATTTGTTGTGAAAATATTAATATAAAAATGTAGATAGGCACCTATAATTAGTCACTGTATTTGATAGTAGTCCCACGTAGTGGTGCTGCTAGCGTGGCTTAAATGAGAGCTTGATAATATTGTTTCACAATTCTGGGGAAAAAAATCTGTGAAAACAACTTTAAGTATTTTTTATTTGATGTTTTCTACAAGTCAATTTGTCTATGGCAAAATTGCGACTCGGCAAAATTGCACGCGCAGTTTAGCCATTCGCATAGGGTGAGCGAGCTGTATTAACGCCGATCGCAACCCGGAAATGATTTTAGTGTGCCGCTCATAAGTGCGTGATCTTATTGCCGAGTCACCGAGAGATGAGCGGCAAACCGGGACTTTGGCCGCCGACTGCGGCGGCGGGATGAATCTGAGCCCCACTCGGTACCCACGATGTATTACCAACTCGCGAACGGCAAACCGGCATTTACCAAATCCATGATATATTCAAGATTTAAAAAAATACTTCGGCGATAAAACTCCTACCAGGTAAGAGATTGAATTCCTATGTTTATTTTGATATCATGTTTATTTGAGTATATTTTCTAAACTGAAAGCGAAATTGATTTTGGCTAGGCCTTGTTGTGTGCAATAGTTGACAAATTATTTGACGTGCGCGACAGAAACTGTACACTGCACCCGAATATCGAGATTTCGAACGCCGTCCCCAACGGCTTGGAATTTTGATATTCTGACCGCGGTGAAGTTTCTGCCGCGCATGCCGTCAAATTGTCAATATTTGCACATAACAAGGCCTAGCCAAAATCAATTTCGCTTTCAGTTGAGAAAATAGACTCAAATAAACATGGTATCAAAATAAAGATAGGAATTCAATCTCTTACCTGGTAGGAATTTTATCGGCGTAGTATTTTTTTAGATCATGAATATATCATGGAATTGGTCTAGAATTGTCAAATCTGATACTTGGAAGCAATTTTGGACTCCGATTTGTGCCTTCTCTCGGAATTGTTGCATGCGGTGGAGAACCAGGAAGAATCCGGGACAACTCGCCCACCGGACAACCCGACCCTGGACAACTCGCCGGCTACCCTGGACAACTCGCCCAAGGCGAGTTGTCCAGGCACACATCGAGAGAGATTCGACGCGCCTTGGCCACTGCCGGCCTCGGGCGGGGGCGGGGCAGGCTCCTGGTCTGATTGCAGGCGGCTGACCCCGCTGTGACTGTTTGTGCGCTCAATTCGCTCCAACTCGTCTCCCGGCCAGCTGACTTCAATCTCTATCACCTGTGCTCCCAAATGAATAAAGGTATAGGTTCTATTACTTTGTTATATATTATTATTTACAGGCTCAAATTGTTTAATTTGGAAAATGTTAATTTATGATGGAGTTTATATGTAGTCACGCGAATTCAGTCCACGCACTTTGTTAGGGTCAACGTTAACACTGGTTAGAGTAGACTAACTGTAACGTTAGGGTCTACTAAAGTCAAATAATTAATCCAACCTATTAATAGTTATAAAATGTTAAATATTCCAAAGAACATTTGAAAACTACGACTGAAATATTACAGTGCGCAGCTGGGTCGACTTCGTGACCATTACTTTTGCTTTGCCTTTGGCAAAACTGAATGTATCCTCTAACTAGATCCCCTCTAAGTAACTGTATGTAAGGTGCCCCAATCTGCGCCATCCTATGTCTGCACCCGTAAAGTGCGATTT
The DNA here is from genome assembly GCA_940671915.1 of Paracentrotus lividus. NCBI lineage: Eukaryota > Metazoa > Echinodermata > Echinoidea > Camarodonta > Echinidae > Paracentrotus > Paracentrotus lividus. The sequence goes on from CALNVZ010002974.1 coordinate 5,003,837, forward strand.
TCATACTAGAACAAAACATCAAACTGAACCAATTTTCAATCTTAACCTCAACAATCCATTTTGAAACCAAAAAATGCGAAAATGATGATTAAAATGAGTTCAGCAAGTTTCATTTGCTACCTTGAAAATTCATCATTGTCAAAAAAGAAAAGTCTGAAACTTCACTAGCGTGAATTGCGTGCAATGAGTGATGCGCAGACATGGGCACATTCAGTTTTTGCACACAAACTGACAAGCCCGTCTGAAAATCGTAAAAAATTGTCGTGAAATTTTTTGTTTCATTGATCATTAGAATATGAAGAACGAAATAACATTGATGATTCTCAAATATAATATTTTACTTTGTGATAAACGAGACTCAATTTAGGTGCGCAGGCTTGGCCCCCCATCAATACTAGTGTTCTAACGTTAGATTACCCAGTTGGATTCACCCATTATTGGTGTCGGACAAGTTGGATGTCCAGACACTCAATCTAATTAGCCATTTGAAAGGTTACAGCAATTTTTCAGTATTTTACACAAGTGTTTAGAAAATATTGTGGAGAACAAATATTGATGATGAAGAAGTAACTTCTAGATCTAGATCTAGAAGTCTATTCATAATTTTGGCCGATCCTGAGACAAAATAGGCTCCATTTTGTGTGTCCGGCTGGACCCAACCCCCCCCCCCATCCTACTTAGTCCTCGCACTAAATGAATTTTAATTTTATTTCTGTTCAACAAGTGTACGGCTATTCGTCGATGATTTCATGAAATTATAAAAAATACAAAAACCAATGTCATGATTTCTTTCAAGTTTCCAAGATATCTTCGATTTGTAGCTGTTGTTTTCGACTGTTCAAGAAATTTAGGGCATATATCGTGTCGCATCGCGCTATTTGAGGTGCATGGACTAATATACTGCGACGGACTAAGGTACCTCTACATAAAAGTATCGTTTATGAGTGGTCTAACCTAGACTGGGTAGAGTCTGTCTGTAGCCTCTTGTTGAAGATTGAAGTTACGTAGTCGTTACAGTTACAGAGTTAGCATGATTGTCTGCATGAATAAATAAAATTGAAAATAAAATCTAGTCAACAACTTGGGCCCTGATCTAATTCCTATTATTATATCTATACTAGATATAATATACCCAGTTTTTGAAGGTGTTGAAAGAGTAGACTAAATGTAGATCCAATGTTAGAGTCTCATTCACAACAACTTGGAGTCCGGACGGGTTGGGTGCGACACTCAATTGTTGGAACAAATCATTACGCAGCCATTTGAAAAGGATTAAAGCAATTAACCGTTGCATACTGAGAACTTTTTATAAAGCCGATGATCATGGATTGTGGAGAGCATGCTTGCAGAAATTTTCTTTATTAAAGTGTGAAAACAAGATAGCTTTAAAGGGGAATCCAACCCAAGGAGAGAATCAACGCAAAATAGCTTGGATTTGCCATGGAACTACGATCACTGTAAGTATGGATAAAGCCCGATAGTCCGCAGGTCCGTTAATCCGTTAGGGTGGGTCAGGGGTGTTGTTATTTTCTGAAGTTCGTTATTCCCAAAAAAGAATAAGGTTCGTTATTCCGAAAATAGAAAATTTGTTTTCCGAAAATAGAGAAAGGTTCATTATCCGAAAATAAAATATATAAGGTTATTATTTCGAAAATTGGGCTATTACTGCTCAGCGAATGGATTAAGATGTTGGGGAATGTGTTTTGTCCCATGAATAACCCCCAGATAAAGGGATTTTTTTTTTTTAGGGTGGAGGGTGTCATTATTTAACGCATCTGCTGTTCAATTTTGAGTTCAGAGAATTTATTTCCAAAATACAACAGTGACTTTATTGATAAAGATTAGTTTCGCTTCTAAACATCATGCGTTTAACAGTCCATAACTAAATAATTCATGTATTCATTTCGAAAGAATTATTTAAAATCATTATCAGGTAACTTATTCTATTTCGGATAACAACCTTCGAATACAACATCGCCCACCCCCCCCTGCGGCACCATCGCACCCACAGATATCGGGATGACCCCATTAGTATTACATATTCTTACTTACTTATCACATATACTTAATTCATTTAACAACACAATACACAATTATTAAGAAGTGTACATTTCAGAAATTTAATCAGTCAGGACAAGCTCACAATGTACCCCTACCTAACTTTTATATGCCATTTTTAATGCCTATATACATTTCAGTTACATTACATTGTTAAGGACTCCTCCAGGCTGGAGTTTGTTTGTTTAGAAAAATAAAAATCTAAAAGCACAGCACTGAAAACTTTCATGAAAATCGGATAAAGAAATAGCAAAGTTTGAAATTTCTTAGGTTTTGATTTGATTTTTTTTTTTTTTTTTTAGAAACAGTTCTTTGGCATATTCAAATGAGCAACTGGATGATTTCACATTCCCACTACTTTCTTTGTATGTTTATTGTATGAAATTACCAATATCCAGATTTTCTGGCCAAGACATAAAAACAGAATTAATCCTGAGGAATGTTCAGGGTCACAAGTGCTTTACTCATTTCAGTATGAGGGATAGATTTTCTTTATACACAATTTACGGAAAAAAGTGAGATAAATAGGATTTCATAAAAATACACAAGAAGTAGGGGGACTGTGACACCTACAGTTTGCTAAACCCATTTTAGAATATTCATGAGAAAAAGCCAAAAAACAGTTCAAATATTTCATCCGGTTTGATAACTATATTTCTGTTTTGTGCTTTTTAAATTTTACTTTACTTTACAAAACATTTTAATTTCAGCCTGAGTCCCCTTTAAAGGCCCTGAAATCGGAGATCGGGGGGAATTAACATTCGAAATGACGAGTTTGACCGAATTCAGTCAGTCATAGGGTCAATAGCTTCGGGTTCTCGAATCCTCAACATTCATTGTTTACGACTCTCAACGGGTCTTTCGTATAAATCAAAGAGAGGACTTGTATAATGCTCCATTTCAAAAACAAAACATAGGTTAGATTTACTTCTGAATTCTGGTTAGTCTAGCCATGAAGGATTAACTACAGACCGTTGTCGCTGAAGATTACGCAACAGCCTCAGGCTCTGCATGCGATGTTGTTATTTATCCGTGATAAGATGAGGAACTAGATGGATTCTGACCGCACCGGTAAAATGTTTGCCTCGGTCATTGCAGATCAGAAATGCATGGCACATTTCATTTATTTTCATTTATACAAAAACATCTTTGACTTTAGTTCAAAGTTCAGTCTGCCTTGTCTTCATTTCATCCAGTCTTTTATATTATATCATTTAGTATTGTAGCCTAGTCTTCATTGTCTGTCCACGCTATTTTTTGAATTCAGCCCTCAGTAATTTGAATCCAATATTGGTAATTATAATCACTTTGATGGCTTGAAATACAGAAACATTCAGTGTAACAGGATGACTGTACATAAGAAACACCTTGTAAAGGGTTGTCAGAGCGAGATGACAATCCCTAAACAGATAACATGGATTATTTGCCTGCCAATTTCAAGGTTACTGTTTGACATAAATATCATATCTTTAATTAATTATGAAGAATTTCAGACGAGCATGCACAATCTATAGTAGATAAACATGGATGGATTATTCTGTCTGAATCAAGGTTGTCTACTTTCTTGTCTAACAACAATCAACACATTGTCTCCATCTATGTAATCTTCAGTAACGTAATGGTGACATAATGTTGCTTCTTATCTGGGTTGATTTTGTTGTGTTTTGGCCGTTGTCTGCGGATGTGGTGCTTGTTGAGAATGCCAGTCTGGGTGGTCTTGTTTGCGTGTCATCTTATTGGTGATGTTGTGGTTCGCTTGTGGTAGGTGTTGATCCTGCTGTGCTTTGGTGTGTTGTGGAGTTGTTGCTGGTGTGTAGGTGTGTCTAAATTGGAGACTCAATTCTTACTTTCAGGGTCCTTGATCAGAGGCTAGTAAGATGGGGTAGCAAATAGACTCTGTAGCAGATGTCATCAAGTGAAGAACGGATGTGAGTTGGTGTGTGCCGGTGTGGTTAAGCTGGTGACATGGATTATGGTGATTGAATCTGGAATCAGAACGTCCCAAGTTGCCATTCATGACTGCAAGTCAAGAGAATAAATAAATAAGGTGCTATGTGCAGTTTGGTATCAAATGCGAAAGGATTGGTGTACGGCAACCGTGAATAGGTCAAATGGATAGGGTTGTGGCAACCCCGGCCCCATGAAGTAGGTATATGGTAGGGTGGTAGCCCTAGGTAAATCTAGACTCCCTACTCATAGAATCTAGAATATATTGAAAAGGGAGTCTACAGTAACTATACACCAGCCCTGTGCGAAGGCGACGCCGCCGGCTGCCACCAACCCCATAGTTTAATTATAAGCGATGATGAGCGATCAGTGTGATTATACGGGTTAATATGAATACTAATGTTTAAATGTAATTCAACAGCAACTATGATTATATTTCTTTCAAGATACGCCTTATAAAATGATGAATAAGAGCTTTTTGACTTACCAACGTGATCATTCGGCGTCGGCATAAATATTATGGAGTAGCTAGATCTAACTGTTAAACATTAGTAATGAGCTGAGCTAATATAAGGAGGGTAAATTCAGACGCTGACCCCCGGCGACCCCCCCAGAGGCCCGGGCAAGGCGCGTCGAGTCAACTCATTTATTCAGCGGTAGAGAATTTGCTCATGATTCATGATTAGAAATCGTTTTCAAGTACAGAAAACTGTAAAAATAGGAAGATGAGAATAAGGTAACTTTATTAAAATATAATTATACCAACATCATCCAAATATTATGCAAATTCAGCTCATCTCAAAACGGTCAGGTGTTCACCGTCGAGTTATTCTCATCACAGGCGAAAAAAAACTTGTTGTAAAGTAACCTAAAACTTCATATTTTTAACTTTTTTCAATAGGAATGATTAGAAATATCATGACACCATAAAATTCATGAAGTATGATAGTTCGTCTACATCAGTGATGTATTGATAAAAGAAGAAGAAAACATGAAAGTGGGCGAGTCGTCCGATCCCGCACCTGACCCTGGACAACTCGCCTTGGGCGAGTTGTCCAGGGTAGCCGGCGAGTTTGTCCAGGTCGGGTTGTCCGGTGGGCGAGTTGTCTGGCTTCGACCAGGAGTACATATATTGTAGTACATATGCTTTTTGATGCCATGTGATGTGAAAATCGGCTACCCATTTTAATTTACATTATAATTATGAATACAAGAGTGCCCTTCAGAATGCATGATAGAGTCACATTGCCG
>CALNVZ010002974.1:5012713-5052278 GCA_940671915.1 Paracentrotus lividus
AGAGAAATGGGGGGGGGGACGAAGGACAAGAAACGAACAATTAGGCCTGAAAATGATTTTCCAAAAGAAAAAGCCAAAATAAAAAATATATAAATTAAAAAAAGCAGTGGCAAAAATAGTTGTATCCAAATGCTTGCCATAATATCAACGCAAGAAGAAGTTTAGCGATGTACTTGCTAGGCTGACATCAATCAAAATTCATTTTATCTTTCCAATGTCAAGGTACATTGTACTACACACACGTCTAGGTAAATAATTTGAAGACTAACAAGCTGTTTTCAAATTAAAGGCTGACAGTCCAAAGTATTTCAGGAGAAGAAAAGTTTACCAGGAGATTTCTAGATGATATATCGCACAATTCCATATCAAATTAATGATGACAACTGTGAAATATATTCATACTCGGCACAAGTAAGTGCTTACGATAGATCACGATCGATTCAATGACCCCTGGCTAACTCGGCCCACTTTTTGGGACCGGGCCGAGTTAGCCAGTGGGCCGAGTTAGCCTGGATCCCCCAAGTCTGCGCACCTAAAATTCGATCTCGATTTTTTTTTACAAATTGATATATTATTTTGAGAATCATCAATGTTATTTCATTCTTCATATTCTAATGATCAATGAAACAAAAAATTTCAAGAAATTATTTACAAGAACAATTTTTTTTAACGCTTTTTCAGACGGGCTTGTCATTTTGTGTAGTAAAACTGAATAGCGCTCCAGTCTGCGCACTCACTCATTTTGCACGCAATTCAAGTGCAGTGAAGTTTCAGACTTTTCTTTTTTTACAATGATTGAAATTTTCAGGGTAGCAAATGAAATTTGCTGAAACTCATTTTTAATCAATTATTTTCACATTTTTTTTTGTTTCAAAATGGATTGTTGAGGTTAAGATTGAAAATTGGTGTCAGTTTGATGTTTTGTTCTGTGAAAATCGCGCATTTACGTGGGTGCGCAGACATAGGCACTGCGCAGACTTGGGCACTCTTCCCATACTGAGAAATGGCTGTCTGTCGCCCTCTTGGCTGCTAAGGGAAACTTCTCAATGATAATTAGCGAAACCAGCTTTAAACCTACCTCAAAATAAATTAAGATAATCTACAGTCTCATTGCAATATAATTCTTCCGTTGGATATTTTTAATTTTGTTTAGTAGAATTTTTAGACCCTTTTTGGATATGCCACGGCCACCTTGACTTGACTTGGCTGGAGCTGCTCAAGACACTTTTCTGCATTGACTTTTCATTGGAAGTAAACTGCTGCAGTAAGGTACTTCCCAGTGCAAGGTCAATTATGAATTGACCATGCATATTAGTGTAAGTGGTTTGTATAGAGCTAGAGGACAATGCTTTTGATTGTTGGGCGCTCTGATTAGCTATCGCGTGAAGCTCTGCCTCCTGGTTGCGATGACTGAAGTGTGTTGACCGTAACTGAACAACGCGATTCAACTGTTCCCGAAAGACCGCTTTTATCATGCGCGCTGTCAATCATAACCAAAGTGGACCCATTTCGCAAGAAAAACTACAAGACTCAACTTCACAAAACGTGCGGCGGAAAGCCACTCTTTCAATACTTTTTAGAATAAAGAAGAGAAATATAAAATAGGAACTTCAACGAATCCCCTGTTCAACTCCGCCCGACAGTTGAAAAAGCATGAAAAAATGAGGACTTACCAAAAAAAAATAAATGATGAGTCTAAATTTTATCATGACTATTGTTCATTGGAAGGCACAATGGTAGTGTATTTCATATGCTAACGTGATCATTTGAGCGTCGTGCATATTTGTGGAGTAAAAATTTCAACGTGTGCAGTGCCAGTAGGCAGCAGAGCCGCTGCGCTGGCGCTGGCTGCGATAGTCCAGAAAAATGAATCATGTGCTGTTGTCAGTGTTGATTGTGTCACTCAGTGTTGTCGTTGTGCATCATCATATAGGAAGAAGGCATTGGCCTGTAATTCCCTGTCACTGCTTCATTTTCTGGGTTCAACCCTAAAGAATTAAATAAAAAGTGCAAGAAATATGTTGTTGAGATTTCAGTGCCAGTGGGTTCCAAAATTAGTAAAAAAAACCAAAAGACCAAAAGAATTTAATTGTTAACATTAAGAACATCAAAGTCTGAAGATTGCTAATATTTAATTAAAAAAAAAAAAAAAAACTGTATAGAGAGGCAAAATTTAAGTGGTAATTTAAAGGAAAACATAATTTAGACTGAAGTATTTGGCCTATAACATTTCATTCTGTCAGTGTTAGTCTGTAGATTCTATATTTATCAATATAAATCCTGATTTGACCATCAAAAACCTATTGATGTTTTATATATTTTTTTAAAAACAGATGCGAGAGATAAGTTGAAGAAATGGAGAGAGGAAAATGCAAGAAACAGCATTGAGACTGTTGAGTTGGGACAGTACTTGCTGGATAACTATCGGAGGAGGCTAGGAGATGAAGGTAAAATTGACTAATAATTTTAGAGATGTCAAATCAATGATTGACCTTGTACATTAGACTGCTACTCAATGTTTTCTGTATATGTTGGAGAGTCTAATGAGCAAAGGATTCTGAAAATGCCACTTGTAGAAATTATAATATGTTAAATAAAAAAAATAAATATTTTTTGTATCCGTATTGTGATTCTACTTCCTTTATTCAGAGTGTGGGATTTGTAAGTTGTAATCTTTTTGTTTCTGTAATACTTTTACCATGGAATCTATATTACATGTAACTGCCCAGCAAAGATATTTTGTATGCTAAGAGCTAGCAGAAAGTTAACTCTTACACTTTAGTTTTAAAATGATTTGGGTAAATAAAAGCATTATATATTGTGTACTGAGAGCCAGAATGACATCAACACTAAAACGTTGAGTGGACATCCTTCTGGCTCGCTATAGATAATCAATTTCCCCCAAATCTGATGTGTGAATGTTTAGAATCATACTTATTGATATTTTTGTTTTTAGTATGGCTCATCTACGAACAAGTATGCATTGCAGCACTGGACTGTGGGGACCAGGAACTAGCAACTGATATCATTGATATAGTAGAACAGAACTTTCCCAGCAGTGTGAGGGGGAGGAGGTTAGAAGGTCTACAACTGGAGAGTCTTGGAGAGTGAGTATAGTATTTGTTATAGAACACCACATTCAATGATAAATAGTCATATCAGTTGAAAAGACTTTTTGTTTTTTACCACAATATTTTAATAAATCTATCTTCCAATCCATTTTGTATCTTTAAATGTATTTTTTCCTGAAAATGTAAGACTGATGTAATATATCATAGTTGCCAAGAATGATCAATTCAGATCTGGGGGGGAAATATTCTTTCTGGGTTTGAAAAGTAATTCATATTTTAGAAGTACTTCATGCAGGGTCCGCTGGGAGAAGAGTTGTCAATACTGAAGTGGCTACCCTGGGTAAATAAAACGATATTATTATTATTATTATTACTTAATGATTGATAATCATTTTCTTTCATCAATTATTATGTCATACAGGTATGATGCTGCTAAAGAGCACTATGAATCGTTATTAGAGGACGATCCTTCAAATGCGGTGAGTACAAACCCTTCCTCAAAGTGCATCATGCACAATGCTATCCCTCTATGAATGGATAAGAATAGACAGTTTATTACCTTCAAATGCCCTACAATAGCACTTTAAAATGGTGACCCAGACAGGCATGACTGGAACAAGGATTGTGGTCTGTTAATGCAAATTATAAATCAAATCTAAATTTACAAAAATGCTATAAAGCATCCCAATAGGTACCTTGACTGGGAATTTTGTCAATGCAATGGAAACTTATACTATAAAGATGTTTACTATAAAGAGATTCCTGATATATCAAGGTAATTTTTCCTGATCCCAGCTCTTTGTTCCTTTCTATTTTTTTTAAACCCTGATTTTTGATATATCAAGGCAATTTCCATGGTCCTAAGGGCCTTGTTCCAAAGAGTTTCTAGTGTTCAGTTATTTTTATCTTATTTTTATTATGAATGTTATTTCATTAACTTATTACATTTTTGCTCTGATATCAACAGATGGTGAGGAAAAGAATGATTGCGATGTACAAAGGCCAAAATCGTATAGGTGAAGCTATAAAGGAGTTGAACGCATACCTACAAAAGTAAGTTGAAGAACTGTTGTGTGAAGAAGTAATTAATCCATTTCTGATGGTATTCAAATCATGCTGATTCAACTTGAAAGTCTTGATGTTATGAGTTGCGTGATCCTTACACTACAAGTAAACAACCACAAAATAAAGTAATCTTGCTATGGATATATACCTGAAAATGAGTACTTGTAATATGGAATCATAAGGTGGTATCAATGGGGATTTGTTGTTGAAATATTCAAGTTGTGTTTATATTGTGCATATATTTTCTATCAAATTTCCATCAGCAAATTTGGGAAATTGTTTATTGAAGTATCATTATTTTTTCCTTTTTTTGTTTGTTTGTAGGTTTATGAGTGATCATGAAGCTTGGATGGAATTAGCTGATATGTACATCTCAGAACAAAAGTAAGTACATATCTCATGTAACTATCCAGCTTTGATATTGTTGATTTTAAAGGGTGCATAAAGTATTGGAATGACAGATGATAGAAATTTGAATCACATTTGATACCCAGTATGACTAATGTTATTTTGAAAGTTCAAGTTTCTCTGTTTTTCAACACACAAATGGTCATGTTCAAACGTGAGTGACACGACATTTGGACTGACAGAAGGGCGCATATCTTTGCACTTGTAGGTTATGAATGGATCATGACTACCATATTATGTATAATGTAGGAGTGGCATGTGTCATTACCAGTTGGATTTGAATTTTACAACTGGTCCTGGAAATTGTGGTTAAAAAACAGTGCGTGAGTGACACGACAGAAAAAAGACATGAGTTTCTGACCATCATTGGTTATGGTTGGATTTGTGCCCAAGTAGATCTCTAAGGGTACCATAAGTGCTGGTATATGTATATGAATACTGTACCTCTCTGACATTTATTGTGTTTATCAATCATTCCCTCTCTGTGGAAAATGGTAAACCTCTATGTGTCGTGAGTGACACGACATCCAAAATGTGAGTGACACGACCAGTGCCTTAAATTCAACATTTCAAGTAAATGACTAAATCCAAATTACCTGTATTTATATGCCATGTTAGAGTAGTCCATGAAAATTACTTTAACAGAGCTGCCAACTAGTACGGATTTTCCGTAATTTGTACGGAAATCAACGGCAATTACGGAAGCACGGAAACCCCTTCAAAAATTACGCGATTCCCCGATTTCTGGACATGCCTATGTGATTAACACATGCATTATGCATGTGCGAGTGTTTTAGCGGTAATGATCGCGATACTTCCCGGCCCTCGGCCCGGGGTCTAACTTTTGAGCGCACGGAAATATCATCCGCGCCTCAGCCACGACCATGCACACAATGTAGCTTCCATCGAAAGACATGCACACCGCCCTGCCTATATGGCTGCGTGTGCTAGCTTTCAGCATGCAATATATTACGGGAGACGGCAAAACTCGTCCCAAGTCCATTTAGCCACCTTGCAAACCAACCGTACGGTACCATGTCCATGTGTAGTTTATAGCAGGTCTACAATTTTTTCCCCTTAGTGATGGGTTCTCATTGTTATGATAATAAAAGTACGACTCGACTAATGATGAAGATGATGATGATGATGATGATGATGATGATGATGATGATATTGTTCATAAGGAAATGAATGTACTTCCTTGATTAAACTTGAATTTTATATTCAACAATTATTGTCATTGTGTTTTATTTCACATTATTTGTTGGATCATGTTTATTCATTTCATTTTATTCATATACCCTTTTCATTGTTGATAACAAAATATGATACACGAATAAAATTGAATGAGCTGACACACAAAGTTTTGACCGATACGAAAGCGCATGCATAGTGTAGATGACATATAAGATGTACGATATTTACTGGGCGAATATGCATTGGCCGAGTGTTACACTACCGCATGTGCAGGTCGGCCGTGGTCGCGTCAAACTTTGAGTTTGACGGAGAAAAATGACTTCGACTTCATCGAAGAGCGTTCTAAAAAACTGCAAACCTTCTCAGGTGATTACACCAAGAAATGGTCATGCATTGTTCCGTCGAAAAGGAATACAAACAGTGCCTGTAGTACACTTTGCTCATCCGATTTTGGAATTGGTCATGCGGTTTCGAACATATTCCAGGTACATCTGAAGTCGGTGAAGCACCGGACTGCAGCGGCGGAGGCAAGTTCCAATTCCCGCAGTCATGACATCGCCCAGTTTTCGTCGCAAAGGACAATTCTGTCACGAACGCCGAAGTGAAGTTTACTCAATTTTTGATAGAGCACAACATCGCATTTTCAGCAGCAGACCACCTTTCACAACTTGTTCAAAAATGCCATCCCTGACAGTAAAATTGCAAGTAAATACGCGTGCCGTCGCTCCAAGGCTACAGCAATTGCAAGAACTTTGGGACAGGAAACAAAAGGTAGATCTCTAAATAAATATTGAAAATTGATGCTATTACCATTGGTACTTTTGTGTTGTGGTGTTGTGTGCAGCTCTACATGTACGTGCAAATGCAGTCTTCTTGATGTTGAAAGCGCCGCGCTTGAAATTACTGATTTCCATCCAAAATTACTGATTTTTAGCTTTCAGATTACTGATTTGTTTCAGAGGTTGGCAGCTCTGCTTTAAGCAAAAAAAATCTGACAAAAGTGATTGGTATTGAGAATAAGAGGCATTTAAAGCACCATAGTCCCATACGTGCAAATTCCTGTTTTGCTCAATTATTCAGCGTAAGAAAACTGGATCACATAATGTTTGTATTTAAATAATTGTTTGTATTGTAAAGAAGCCTTTGTGTTGATTTCAGATCATAATTTGCATTTTCAAAGGCACAGCGCCACATTAAAGTTTCAGCTAAATGTCCCACTTAGTCTGAATATGACCAAATGTATTATTTTTTTGTGAATTGTGTAACACGGGATGATCTTTTATTTGATTGGAAATGTAAAAGGATGCCATCTGCAATATATCTTGTGTGCAGCTGCAATAGAAGGAATCACCAGGAAAGTCATGATATATCAGTGTAGAATTAAATGGGGGAAATTTTCAACTTTTATTAATGATGGTACATAACTTGAAACATTTTAATGTGTTAGAATTACAGGTTTCTGGTCCAATTTTTGAAAACTCTCTCATTTTCCCCGTCTTTTGTGCATAGTTATAGTAAAGCATGCTTTTGCTTTGAGGAGCTGATCATGTCAAATCCACACAACCATTTGTATCATCAGAAATATGCTGAGGTAAGCATCTATTTTTTGAGGGGTCCTTGAATTAAGTTGTAGTTAACTGAACCTGTTTGCCTAATTACTGAGTGGAACTAAATTGAGACCCTGTAATAATGAATAGTTACAATTGCAAATCGATAGTGACCAATCTTGATCCTTGTTGCATAGACTTCTTGCATTGAAAATCTCACTGCACCAATCAGAATGATCATTTACAATTGTCATTTCCAATTTGCAATTGATGTAAATCTTTATGTTACAGGGCATTGTTATGTTGGATCGTCAAGCCGTAATTGTCATTGACTAAAATATTTGAGGTCAAACGTTAAAGTTTATTTGCAAGACTTGTGAAATCAAATTTGGTTAGGGATGTACTTTGAGAAACCTTCATGTTATGTATAGTCACGGGTGGGCAAGACACAATCTGACTCTTGCCTTGAGTTTATTACCAATTATGAAGTGATTCAATTGTTTAATTCACCTTACACACCTGAGAAGTATAATCAATTATTCAAGATATGCTTGGTGATGTTAACCCGTTGTATATTGAGAACTTTTGATAAAGCTGAATGAATCATGATTGTCAAGCATGCTTGCAAGAATTCTTTTCATTTACAGATGAAACAAAGACAGCTTTAAATAGATCAATGTCAGATAATTTAAATTATATAAGGTCTTTATGATGTTTGTGCTATTATGAGTGAAATAAACGGGAGGAGAGGAGTGTTCTATGTTTCTTCAGCCCGCGTATATGCGGGCTTAGTATACAACGGGCTAAGTATCTCTTCGATCTCATCATGCCAGTTCTTTTAATAGCAAAAACCATAGCAATTATATGGATGAATATATCAATATTGAAGACATGACACATAACCATAACTCTGTTTATTGTCTCATATTATAATATTACAATATTAGATCCAGTACACACAAGGAGGATCAGAGAGTATGGAAATAGCAAGGAAGTACTTCGCTCATGCTGTCAAGTTAAATGGTAACAACATGAGAGCCCTTTATGGCATGTTTATGGTGAGTGTTTTAATGCTAAAATTGAAAATATTAGCTAATGATTATTTAAAAGAGACCATAGTAAGTACTGTGTGGATATGAGTTGAAAGACCTTTCCTGCAATCACCAGGAATTAATGCACTGCCAAAGGATGTCATCTGTAAACTCGTTTTCAGATTGCAGTTTTCTCTGCGTAGGGACATTGGCCTGCCAGCTCAAAATCACCAATTAGTTATCAAAATTAATTTGTTAGTTTGATGCCTTTTTCTGAAACAAGAGATCCAAGCTTTACAATATTAAAAACTTGTAGTTTACACAATTAATCAAATTAAATTAATCAATGAGCTATCAATTGATGATTCTGTGCTGAAGACCTGCTTCTCTCACCATATATTGTTTTTGAGCCCTAAGGTCACATACATGATCCCATATCGGTGTTCCTCCTAACAGAATAATTGAAATCCAATTGGTCCTGCACACTTTTGTTCCAAGTATGCTGATACATAGTATAATGGTTAGAATCTGGGTTAGAGTTTCGTTCACAGGATAGTGTTTTTAAATCTTCATTTTCTCAGGCTGCTACAAATATTGCATCATCACCCAAGGCCTCAGGAAAGATAAAGAAAGACAACATGAAATATGCAGCATGGGCTGCACAGCAGATTGCCTACAAATATAAGGTATGGACAGATAAAGTGATATAAAACAGAAGTTAAGGAAATTGCAAAATTGTATCTAACTTGATCATTAGCATCTTGAAACTCATTTATATTAAATGTGTCTTGAGTCTTGTGAAATCCACAAAGTGAAAATAACTATTATTGGTTTTACAGTAGCTGCATTTTGAATTGATGTTAATACGAATCGGAAGAATTATTTGGTTGTTGAGCAAGACCGATATTGAGCATGTATGAGTTTTTGTAGCAGTTGTCTTGTTAAACTTCCCATGGTCCAAATTTAGTTAAGTCCTGCATGAGTGTAGAAGAACCATGGTATTTGTGCATGAGAATCTTATAAATATAGTAGAACATTGTAATGCATACATATTTCTATATAATAATTCTAGTCGCATTATTGATATGCATATATAAACGCCATGGAGCATATTCTGTTACATGAAAGAAAGAAAAATGAAATCTATGTCTTCACGATAATTTCATTATTAGACAAAATCTTAACAAGAAAAAAACATTTTTTTCATTCTTTCATTCTCTACCCCTTTCTGTCTGTTTTTTATTATTATTTTTTTTAATGGCAGGTCGCACAAGGAAAGGATACCGGTGGAAAGATGCAACATCTGGAAAAGATGCTGGACAATTTACAGATTACAGCTGCACCTTAGGGACAATGCATCATATCAAATTGAAAAGGTCATCTCACAGACACTAGATGAAGGTGCTATATATGTATGTGCGGGATGCCTTCAAGCATTTGAGCAAGAGGAGGACAATGTTAGCACATGCTTACTGTGCCCTGCTTGTGCCCCGTTTGTTTGTACATATGTGAAAGGCTCCATGACCTCGAGGGTGTGGTCAATCACATGGCAATGGCCATCTTGCTAGTTTCAACAGGACACAGTTGGAAACGGGAGAGGTTCAGGCATTCCAGTCATCCTATACAGTCGTGTGCAGCATTTCCTTTATTTGGTTTTAGGACAACTACCCCCAAGACAATCCACCCCTCCCCCCCCCCCAGACATCTACCCCATCAAAATTCTATTCTTAACCCTGTTTCGGGGGGGGGGGGGGTTGTCCTGGGGGTCATTTTCCAGAGGATAGTTGTCCTGATACGTCTTTATGCAACATGCAGACTTTTCAAAAAGAATTTGTTTTAGCCATGCTTTTAAAAAATGAGTTCAATATGGCTTGCAACTTCTTAGGGTGATTTTGGAGGCTGAGAGTAGGAATTGATGTTTTGATAATCTTTTTCTCTACCCCATTCAGGTAAAATTTGACCATAGGTATTATTTTCTTCTGTAGTCCCCCTTTGATGTTAATAGCACCACTGAGAACCAATAAGACACACTCTATTTACATATTTTAATTATTAATATACGTACTAGGATATCTATCAGGCAGTCATGTGACACCAAAGCTAATATTACTGGTGCCAGAATTATCTTTATGTCAGATTTCCCTTTTTCTGTTTTTTTTTTAATTCGTCAATTGGGTGGGATGAACTGAAGAAAGAAGTTATATTTATATGTAATTGCAGGAGAAAAAAAGAGCATTTTGTTATGTGTTATTCTATCATTTTAAGAAATTTAATTATAAATTTGATCTTGGGTGCAATATGAAGCCATATGTACACATAAAGCCTATGACTACACTCATTTTACTAAATTAATACTTTCATAATTATCAGTAAAAAATATTGCCAGCCTGACTTTCATCAGGTAAACTATTGTGAATTAAAGTTTTATGCATTTTTGTGTGTTAAATGTTGAGATTTATGTGTATAACAGTATTTTACAAGAATTATCTTATTGTTTATTGAATAAAATGTACAGTCAATTCTGCATAAGTCAACTTTCTTTCTTTAACCCTAAAAGGGCCGGGGGGGGGCCTAATCAGCCCCCCCCTCGACATTTCGCGCGGTCGTGTCGCTGAAAAAAAAAATTCGCGCTCCGCGCTTTTATGACTTTTTTCTCTAACATCTTACGCAACTTTTTAAACTATTTTGAAGAAAATTGAGCGTACGGTTCGGAAGTTGCGCAACATTATGTAATGCAGCGCAGACTCAAAAACCGGAGATTTTCTGTATTTGTGTACAAAACATATGGGAAATGGCTTTTCATGCTAAAATCACATTTCTTTATTTAAAATATGGTTATTAGCCATATTTTAGCTGATATTGCTCTAATCATTAGAGATAATCAATGACCGAAGTATTCCAAACAAAAAAACAATGAAATACATAAGTCGAAAAACAAAGAAATACATAAGAAATTCCAAAAACAATAAAATATATAAGAAATTGAATTAAATACCGGGATTTTTTTTGCGTACAATTGTTAGGAATGATACAAAGAATGTTTACATCAAGAATTAGCATTCTAGGACCATTATTTAATGATTTAGAGCAAAAAGTATGATTTCATGCATAAATTAGCATAATTAATTAATATAAATTAAAAAGACATTATTTTTGAAAAACGAACTATGCAATCTTGTAGATTACATCACACACTACTATTGTGCAAATTTTCGCGGCGATCGTGCGATCGGCGGCCGAGATCTGAAGGGGGGGCCTAATCAGCCCCCCCCCGGCTGTGAGATGGCAAAAATAACCCGGCCTTTTTAGGGTTAAGTCGAATAATCACTTAAGTCGAAGCAATTTTTCAGTCTAGATTGTACAGGACGTGTTATTCATCTCTCATTAATCAAATTTTTCTGAAGTCGTACCGATTTCAATGGTCCCAAGCAATTCGACTTTGGCAGAGTTCTTTGTATTCATGTATGGATATGTACACATATTTTTAAGATGTGTACATTATGAATGGCCTTTAAAAATGATAAGGCCCTTCTGGCATGAGGCCGACGATATATGGATTGGTATGACCTGAATTAGCAACAACAAAAAAAAAAAAAAAAAAAAAAAAAAAAAAAAAATTGTCCGTATGTAGTTGGTTTGCATTCGAATAAGATTTGTGTACACACTTAGCATTTCAACATTTGTCTAACTTTGTCAAACTTTGTCAAATGTCAAAATGAGGTAGAAAAAAATGTATGTAACCGATATGATTAACATTGTATGGCCAGAAACATTTATGATTTTTGGATCGTTAGTTTAGTCTTTGATGTATACAGTATAATTATGAAGCTCTCTTGGAATTGAGCAAAGTTTGTTTAACAATAAACATACTGGTATTTATTCATTGAATCAAATTAAAATTAATTGAATTCAAAGCACAGGGTCACTGTTTATTAGAGCAACCACTCATGCACTGTTTTATGAAGATTTTATGTTGGTAATAGATGTGTATTGTCCCTGGTATGCCTTGTCTCTGTAATATGACATAGAATATTTCCACATTATATAAGAAAATGTAGTTTCAAATATAGTAATTAAAATGTACTACAAACTATCACTGTTCAAAGGTTTGGTGTATTCATTGCTCTATTTCGAAAAGGTAAATATATTTGTTATCTATACACAAGAAAATAGTATATTCAACTCTCATTATAAGAAGTTGCTCAGGACCAAGCTAAGTTATACCTCGTTATGGGTTGTTTTACAATCAGGGTACACCGTCAAAAATGGCCTTCTGTGCCCCATAAAAAGAAATAGAGGTATGGTAATATCAAATCTACGATGGCAAGCTATTGGGCACTGTTAGAGCAACCTACAAGAGAAAAATGAATTATTGAAATACACATTTACTTCTAAAAATTGACCATTATATGGCATTTTAGGGCAAAATTACCGTCTCATTTTATTTTTTCTGATTTTGAGCCTGCGAATCTTGATTATTAGCAATCATTTGGCTTACTTTTCCAATCAGAATTGACTACTGAAATGCAATTGTTTAAAAACTGAAAAAAAACATTAACCAAAAATGGGGTGCCAATTTTGTCAAAAAATGTCCTCTCCGAAATCGGTGGTTTTACGCATAGTTAGACATCACTTGATGAACAATGTTTTTGTCTGTAAGAACACTTGTGTATATGCCACAAACTTATAATGTTTACTTCACCCACATTCATTTATTTTTCAGACAGTTCACGTTACAATGTTGTCAAATCACGTTCTGTCAAAAACGTCCTCTCCGAAAAATGAAACAATTGACTTTACGTGTAATAAAAAATTTGAACCCCTATTGAAAAATAAGTTGATTACCTCATGCCTCCAAATTTAAAAGCAATATCATTTTACTCAAAAAAATTGAGGGAAAAAAAAGCAAACTTTTTTTGGTCCAGTGAGACAAAATGGTGCACCCTGATCGTAAAACAACCCTTATATAGAAATCTCGTTAAACACTTAGGCACATACACACATGTTTGAAATTAGGACTGGGAAAATCACCTCTTCATTACAAAATCTTGTTGTACTTTATAGTATATCAAGCAAATTGACTTGATCCCGAGCACCTTGTTAAAATGAGAATACTACAGTCCACTCCTTTTGGAATGAGTTGCTTTAGAATTCCCTTGTTACAATGAAATCTCACTATACTGAACACAGATTCATAGAGACATGTCACTCAGAATGAACTGCCTCATTACTGTATAAGTGGTTATTTTCGAGGCGTCTTTATTTTCGCGCATTTCGCGAGTTGGTCTTCGCGAAAATTTCCACTTCAATATAAGGCTATTTATAGTAATGATATCATAGTATAACAAAATCTTGGAAATGTGCTTCATTCATAACCAGGAGTAGACTGTGTTTTATCAGAACTACCGGTATCATCATAGGGCTCAGGGATTCAATGATTTTTTTTTTTTTTTTTTTTTTTACTTAAGGGTGACCATTTACGTCCTTAATTATTATGCAATTTCCAAACAGAATTTTCAATGATAAGCTTTAAAGCACAGCACTGATAAATCAAATAAAAGAATGATTAAGATTTTAAGTACTTTCTGAGCGATAATCTAAACACAAAATGTATGTGAATATGTCAAAAGTAAGTTTTCTTCTGCTTTGGCAACTGAATCACTCACTCAGTTTATAACATATTTTCTCAAAAACAAGCCTGAGAAGGTTTTTGTTTAAAGTCATCCAATATTTCTATTATTCGCAGTTGGAACTACTATGTAGATGCAGTGAATGTTTTCAATGTTTCTAAGATTCTGGTCACAGAACTGTTGAATACATACTTCAACATGGCCAATGATAAGTCCATCTCAAGTCAATCTTGATGAAAGCAAAAAACTCAGTAAAATTAACCAATGAAGATTGATGGAAATTCCACTTAAACTCAAATTTTAAAAAGTTATGAATTTTAAAGTATATCCGACAAAATTCAGAACTGGAATCAGTAGGTTTTCTGCATCTTAAGCCTTCGTGTAGCAGTAGTCCAAACAACACTCTATACCAGCCAGCTAGTATCATTTAAATAGCTTGAATTTCTTGAAGAACTTCTGCACCTCTTCTTTAGGATATGGTTTTACAGCAAGACAAGTGGCATAATCCTCTGGTTGCTCAATCCACAGTTTATGATCAATGTTATTTTCTTTTAGCTTCTCTGATAAAGTCCTCACATCTGCTTCACTCTTTGCCTGAAATAATCAAATCAAATCAAATATGAAAAAAATTAGCAACTACTTTACAATTGATATCAATCTTAACACCTTCTTAAATAAAAAAAAAAAAAAGAGAATGAAATTATTGTTTTAAAGTGATAATTGAATTTTAACTCATAATTTTATTGAGTAGACGAGTTTTCTATTGACAAGATACCAGTGTTTGACTTATTACAATATGCAGTATCTCAACACAATGCAATACAAATGGTCATATTCAATTAAAGTGGACATGGAGCTGAAATCTTAATGTGGTGCTGTGCCTTTGAAAATGCAAGTTAGGATCTGAAATCAACAAAAAGGCTTCTTTACAATTTAAGTTCAAATATTATGTGATCCAGATTTCTTACGCTGAATAATTGACCAAACAGGAACTTGCTCATATGGGACTGTGGTGCTTTAAATGCCTCTTATTTTTATATATTTTCACTTTTGTCAAGATTTTTTTTTTTTTTTTTTTTTTTTTTGCTTAAAGTAATTTTCATGGACTACTCTAACATGACATATACACACAGGTAATTTGGATCTAGTTATTTACTTGAATGGTTGCATTTTTTGCAGTGTTCGTGTCACTCACATTTTGGATGCCATGTCATTCACGAGGTGGACTATTTCCACAGAGAGGGAATGATTGATAAGGACTTTAAATGTCAGAGAGGTACACTATTCATACGTACATACCAGCACTTACATGTACATGTATGGTACCCTTGGAAATCTACTTGGGCACAAATCCAACCATAACCAACAATGGTCAGAAACCTATGTCCAAAATTCGTTGTCACTCACGCACCATTTTTTAATCATAATTTCCAGGACCAATTGTAAAATTCAAATCCAACTGGCATGCCACTCCTAGTAATTTAATATAGTAGTCATGATCCATTCATAACCTACAAGTGCGATGATATGTGCCCTTCTGTCTCTCTGATTTTAGTGTCACTCACGTTTGAATATGACCAAATACATATCCTGCATTATGATATTTCACATATACTCATTATTCAACAGTGTTACATTTTAGTACGGAACGACATACTGTCACAACTCTACAGGGAAAAACAAAAGAGAAGATTTACACAAAAATATAAAACCAAAAATAAAAAATACTAGTACAGTCCACTCCTGTTGTAATGAGTTACTTGGGACAAGGCTGATTACCTCTGGTTATAATGAGATCTTGTTATACTGAAACATGTGCACATGTTTAACATTGGGACTGATAGAATTAATACCCTATTATTATAAAACCTTATTATCTGCTCGTTATAATGGGAGTAGACTGTAGGCCTACACTGAATTTGAGAAGAGGAAAAAAAATCACAATTTCCTTACCTCAAGAACTACTTTGTGCATGTTGTCCAGGTCTGATGTGTATTTAATGACATTCTCGTCCTCTTTGAAAATACACATCACTGCAGTACAAGCATGACATGCCTACAATAAAAATGAGAAATGATGTTATGTAGGACATTGGTTACTTTCATAATTCCCAGAAATATGTGCCAGGACCATGAAAGAAAAATTCATAATAAAATTATAAATATAAAAGATTTATTTAGGCTTTCAAAGTCTTTATTAAGATATTAAATCACACAAGCAGCAAAGTCATGTGGGGACGATAGCTATATTTAAATTTAATTCTCTTCTAATTCTATATTTAAAATCTATTTGATGACAAGTCCTAGGGATTTTTTTGAACCATTTGGGCCGGGAAAATTTCACTGAATTCAATCAACGAATTTGATTTTACTTAACACTAACATTTGGGGGCCGGGGGGGGGGGTGACTTTAGTCTGAAGTTTTTTCCCCCTAAAAAATGTTGATCTAGTTTTAAGTAAAATCAAATTCAATGAATTGAAAACCTTTCTCTGATAAATATACTATAGATATATATATCATAGCTTAAATTTAGAATATATCGCAAAAAGTAGCTCGAGTTGCAAAATCTGCCACCCATTTTCCAACATACTTAGCATAGGTCTAGTACAAGTCACACAATTTTAAGTATGTGGGACAATGAGTGAGCTACCCTAGCTCTATATACTCTACAATGAGTATGTAAAAATATTATACTTATCATAGAGTAGGAGAAAATACTACGAGACAATCACCTGCGCTATTACAGCACCTGTTGGCCATTTCAAAGCATGTAAAAGGTCGCCTCTAACTACCACGTATTGAACCATGGAGGCTGCCATTTTGAAATATATCAAGCTTGGTCAAAAAGATGCCTTTAGATTATCTCATAATACAATTTTAAGTTGCTATTATGATATATATATTGTTCTTAAATATCTTTTTAACATTATAATATTATTTTTTTAATATCTTTTAGTAAATTTAGTCATTTTACGATGAGTATTTAATGAAAATTGACACAAAATTTGCCCAACGGCGGCACTTACGAATTTGATTTGGCGATCGACGACCACGGCGACGGCAGTAAATTTGAAATTATATTTTAGTCTGTTTATCATATTCTGCCATGGAAGTTTTAACAGAGCGATTATCCAGGGGTAAGAGCATGGCATTTTTAATGTAAATTTATATTTGTATAAACAATTGTATGATATATCATCCGGCTAAACGTCGAACGTCTTGCATTGAAGTATGAGCTATCCATTCCACTGCCCTGGCGCGGCCGGGCAGGGGGTTGCGCACCGGCTCCTCGGCTCTAGGCCGTTGGAGCTGGGGCAACCTTAACTATACACAGCCCCGTTGCCGAAGGCGACGGGGCTGTACTTCCACCACGTCCATTTACAGCGAAATAATCAGCGATGATGAGCGCTCAGGTGATTATACTGGTCAATTTAATCAATCTAATGTTAAAATGTTGTTGTAAGGTTTCTATGATGTTTCACGCGTAACAACGACTAAAAATGAAAGTATATAAGAGCTTCTTGACTTACCAAGTTGAATTTTCCGTTGGCCTTGTCTCTTCTCATAGTGTTGGTGCCATCGCTGCCATTTTTCTATGACGTCATTTTACTGTGCGAAGACGTATGGCGAAGACAACGCACGCACGGAGAAATATACGTTGATGGACTCAATTTTCCTGTATTTTTCTACATTATTAGTTGATTACTTCAAGTTCATGTGAAACATTCGCAGATGTCACCAATTCGAGGAAAAACTTCAAAGATTTGATTCAATGTGAGTATGAATTCAAATAAGGTATTTTTGACCACAAAATTTGTGGTCTTGTATAGATATTTTCAAAACTTCGCCAAATATGTCTACTGGTTCGTCAGTTCCCGTCGCTTCGCGACGGGGGCTGGTCGGTTTAGGGCAACCTCAGGCTCATTCAGCCCAGCTGCAGCACTGGCGCGGCTACCCATCGGCGTCGATGCATGCTGTTTGACTGACTCTGTGCGGTGAAAATGGCTGGTATTGTTGTTGTGTTGGTCACTGGATTCTAAGCTTTGCCTTTTTTGTGTGTGATATGTGAGAATGAGATCATGACAATGAGCAGCTAGCAGAATATGAGATTGAGACATTGTGAGATCACAATTTTCATGAATTAATAAAAAATAAAAAAAAATCATGAATAATTAACCACTTGGCAATTGGCTGCAGACCACGTAATATTACATGCTTGGCGTTTGTACACTTTGCGCGGACCACTTAAAGCCCAAGTATAGTTGTTGTAGAGAAAATTGCATTTTTCAAAAACTTACTCAACTTGTCCTAATATTGTCCCAATAACATATCAATACATGGGCAAGTAATATGACCATGTGCCATGCATGTCTTTTCATGATATGTTATAGTTAGCATAAACATGGGGAGATATTCATCAAAATGAGGCCATACTTCCTTCACTCTCACCCCAGAACTCTGGGCATGCCACACCACTGCACATTGCACTCTCCCCAGTGTGATCCTGTTTAGGCACGGCCCAGAAACAAATCGATTTACACAGTTTTGTTGCTAAATTCAGGTCTTAGAGTGGATTTTATAACAAATAATTTTGAACACAGAGGTTATTTGAGGTATTAATTCATATATTCTGCTATGGAAGTAAAACAAAAAATATGTTCTCCCAAAACTATACATGAGCTTTAATATGACGTGCTCATGCTATTGTCCAAGTTTTTTTTTAAGCGCCAGCGCCACATTGGTCATACCCGCCCTGTGCAACCAGCATCATGGCTCATGGCTCATGCAGCAGCCAAGTGGTAAATGCACTTGATAGAGATCCTCCAATGATTCTAATCATCTTATCAGTCAAGCATGCCATGGTTAGCAAGGTAGCACATAATTATGGACCTAGTTAGTGTGGATTGTAATTATGAATTGGAGAGCAACGGTCGTAAAATTGTTGTTCGTCTGCTCTCCTCCCTGATTGTCCAAGTAGAATTGGCAACATGAATAATGAAGGGTACCGCCCTGCTGATTGCAACATCACTCAGAAGGTTCAGAAAGAAGAAGAAGATAGAAATGGACAATGAATCAGGGATCAATATCCTTTGTCTAAGGAGAGAGCATGCCGAAAGCTGATGAAAAAACAGTACTAGACTATTTGTTTTACAAAATTAAACATAGATTCATGGAATGTCTTTACAATGTTACATTGAATGTAGGCTACTGTACATGTAGTCCTGCAAAAGGTCTTTAAACCCATAATAATTCAAATCTAGGTTAATAAGAAGAATATTTATTTATTTATTTTTATTTATTTATTTATTTTTTTTCACTGACCAATTTTTACCTAACTCTTTTTTTTTTCTAACTGATATGTCAACCATTGAACTATTTTTCTCTTGTGTCAACAGTTCTGAACTTCATCCCTTTCTTGAATTCTTAATTACAGGAACATTGCAGCATCTCCAGAAGTTGGAACAGCAAGCCCGAGACCTGAGACATGGCTCAAAGACCAGGGCCAAGCAGGAGAAGATGCTGAGAGCCCTTCAAAAAGCTGTGCACCAGCTCCAAGAGAGGAGGGACCTTCTCAAGGTCCAGATTGCAAACTCACCAAACAAGGTACAGTGATACCTTTGTACAAATACCACTCAAATAAAATGGGAAGAGTGGTCCTGATGTGCACTATGTCAGTTTATTCCAGATTTCAAAGCATCAACAATAATAAAATATCGTTTCAAAGCACTTTACAAAAGACAACATTAAATCATAAACTTATTTACATAGGATACATACATGTACATACATAATAATTGTACAGTAATGTAAGCTACATGAATAAGGATAATAGATAAAATCAGAAAATAATAAATACGAGAATAGTATACTGTAGAGTCATTGGCCTTTTAAGAGTGCTGGTATTTGATTGTGACTTGAAGTTGTTGACTAATAGGGCATTCTGGATGGGAGTCTGCAACTTGTTCCATAAGATCCAGGCATAGATTGAAAATGCTCTGTCGCCATACCGCTCGCTGGTACACGCACCTAGGGGGTGTTTCACAAAGAGTTAAGTAGACTTAAAAATCGCACTTAAATCCTGAGTTGCGCGCGGTATATTACGCTTTACTTCATTGGTCAGATCATGCCCAGGGGATTAGCGCCATTGTGAAATCTATCAATTAGATTGCGCGTTATAAAACAGGATGCGCATAGAAGTTAAGTGCGACTTTAAGTCTACTGAACTCTTTGTGAAACACCCCCCTGGTGCTAGCTGAGATGATGAGGTTGACAGGGGCGCATTCGGGTAATCAAAAGTTCAGCTAAGTAAGAGGGGTCTTGGTGATGCAATATGTTGTATATGATGCGTAAAACTTTGAACTGAATGCAAGGGGGTATAGGAAGCCATTGTAGCAAGCGAAGTTTATTTTTGTTTCATGATAGCATACGATTGGGTGTCATCTGCCTACATTATGAACATCACAATGAGTGGATATTGTGTCAGAGATTGAACCCCAAAACAGATCCTTGAGGGACTCCCCAGGATAGGGGATGGTTGTCTTCACTAGTACCATTTACGAAAACGATTTGCTGTCAGTTTATGAGATAAGAGGTTAGCCATTTTAGGGCAGTACCTTCTATGCCGTAAGTCAGCGGAAAGAACCGGATGATTTTCTTGTGGTCGATGGTGTCAAATGCTGACGAGTAGTCAAGGAGTAGAAGAAGGACCTCCTGAAATAGCAGACTTCAAAAAGCGCTATGTCTGAGGAGTTGAGTTTTTACGTGATCATCATACCAGAAAAGTGCACTTTATATTTGCAGATTAACTTTTGAACAATTTTGATTATATTTTCATATGAAACCATACTTTTATTTGCTTAGTTTGATAATAATAATAATAATAAACTTGAATTTATAAAGCGCCTTTTCAAAACAGATACAAAGCGCATACATAGGAAATAACACATTAATTATACAATGAACATAACACAATAGAGCATAAAAAACAAACATAGTACATGTACATAAATTAGAAAAGATGCATTTTGAGATGTTTCTTGAATGAATTGAGATTTTGACAGTTTGTTAGTGCCTGGGGTATTGAGTTCCAGGTCTTGGGTGCCACCGCCGAAAAAGCCCTATCACCTATCTGTTTCCTTGTTCGGGGGACAGTTAGAGTGTTACTACTGGCTGAGCGAGTATTATACATGGACGTATGCAAGCTGAGGAGATCATTGAGATATTCTGGAGCTAGATTATTGATACATTTGTAGGTGAGGGTTAAGGTCTTATACACAATACGATTATTAACACAAAGCCAATGAAGGTCATTAATGAGAGGAGTTACGTGGACAAATTTTGGTTTACAATGAATTAAACGTGCTGCTTTATTTTGGAGAAGTTGGAGAGAATTTAGATCTTTACAAGATATACCATTAAGGAGAGAATTGCAATAATCTAAGCGAGAAAGGACAAGAGATCGGATTTTAAAATAAAATCTATATGCTAGTATGATATTCATCTATTCCGGTCCTGTCCTAGAATCTCACCATATCGTGAATCTTTGTCCATGGGCATTGTTAGTTAAGTTGATAACTCAGTGGTTAGAATAGCACTTTTTGTGAGTTTAAAAGGATTCATGAAAATCTCAAGTGAGTGCTTTCAATGCACGGTTTCTCAAATATTCAGGAAACGTATATTGTGGTTAATTATCTGTCTGTCTCTTTCCTCTTTCTTTCTTTCATTCTGTCTTCTCCTGGTGCAGGTTCTGGGTCCAATCCTGCAGAACACAGATACTGAAGACAAGGCAGTCTTAGCAAAGGCCATCAAAGAGAAGATGAAGACAACAGACAAAAAGACACTGAAAGATGCTGTGACAGAAGCAATCAAGCTCAAACAGAGGGAATTATCTGTCTCATATAGACTTACAGGTAAGGATATGGCTGGTGTTTCTTTGAGAAGACCCAATCTTATATAATGTATTGATATAATGATGTTATTATAAAAACCCTGTCAAAATGGCTTGTTGAAAATGACATCCAAAAATACATAAACAGAAAATAATCAACATTATGAGACATTGGAAAAAAAATACTTAGGCTGTTCCTTTTTTTAAGGAATTACAAGTCTTCATACCTTTACCAATAAACTATGAACAGATAACTGAAGAAGAGGCACATGTATTATATGGTTTATGTACGGTTGTAAGGAAACAAAACAAAATACCATGGAAAACTTATCTTGAATCAAGCTGTTTATAAGTGTGAACCTTAAATTGTATGTTCTGTGTGTTCTGACTCCTTACAGGGTGTACTGTGCACAAAACTGATGGTAACAGTGTGCGGGTAAGATGGGACACCTTTGACCAGGGACAGTACCTACAGCCTTTCTATGCGGTCATCTCCCTTAATGCTGCCAAGAGCCTGCACCTTGTCAAGCACAACCTACCATACTTCTTACCCATCAAGGATCTTGAGTCAGAGCATCTCAATACTGACATGCAGGCTTTTGTACAGGTGGTCGGCGATAGTCTCAATGCATTCATGTCGAGACGGCATCAAGTGGAGGAAGCCAAAGTAAGTACAGTTAACCTGAGGAGTTCACCCTCCCCACACCCAACATACTTGCTTTATATCAAGCAAGAATATGTGCGTCTGTTATAATGAGGCAACTCTTGTAGTTAAATTTTTTGGGGTTCTAGGACAACTACTCTCAGACAATTATCTCCTGGACAACGACCCTCATCAAAAATCTACCTCCTAACCCTATTTCAAGGGAGGGGGGGGGGGTAGTTGTCCTGGGGTATTTTTCAAGCAAGTGCACATATGTCTATGTGCCTAGGTGTTAGTACAATGATATTCTGTTAAACAAGGTTATGACTCGATCCAAGTTTGTCGTTATATATGAGAGTGGACTGTATGGTATAAAACCTTGTTATAAATATAAAAAATTGTTTTGTGTCCTAATTCTTTTATTTTAAGGGTTTCAAGCCCTGATTAAGAAGTCCATTATATTTATAACAAGGTTATTCCTAGGTCCTTGGATAAGATCGAGAAAGCTTACATTGTGCACACCTTTAAATCTCTTTAGGTTCTTAAAAATGTGTACATATTTTGTTCAGGCCAAACCATAGTGTCAAAGACCATTGTTTGTTTAGGAAACTCTATAAGTACAGAATATTATTATCATTTCAGACATTTATTTATTCATTTCATTTTTTGTTTTCAGGAGGAGTGCAAGAAATTTCTCCAAGGAGAAATCTCATCCAGCAATGCCTTCAACAACATCGGGCTCACCTTATCTCAACCCAGAAAGACAACGTCTGCTGATATTCAGCTGATATATGACGACCTCAAAGCAAGCAGACCCACTAGTGTTACCATTCATTCCCATGGTGAGCACCCATAGATGATTTGTTCCTATTTCTTTGCATTATAAGTTAGCAGGTATGGTATTGCCTTGTTACAATGAAGCCGTGTATCGATGCTTTTTAAAATGCACATGCACTGTAGTATTCAGGATTTGTTGTTTTAAATTGTTGTTGGTTTTAAATTGCTGTTAGCTTAGTTTCTACAATTCGATCTGTAATATGTGATTTTTATTTTTTATCATAATTTTTGTCAATGGTGTTTTAATTATATTTGTTCATGTTTGTATTTATAATACTAGTATTCTTCTATTGGTTTTATCTCACATTATGCAGGTGCCTTTTCAAAAGCAAAGATGGGGAACATCAAAGAAATATTCTGTGAATATCGGATAGCAGAAGCCATACAGCAAGTCTTCCAGCTGTAGAATCACATCACCAGCTTCAGATTACTTCAAAGGATTGTGCTGCATGATTAAGAGAGTAAATGATTCGTCTTGTTCAAGCTCACCTGAGCCAAAGATTGAGGACAACAGATAATCTTGACTTTGAAAAATAATGTAAATGTGACAGAATTGATTGCTTACAAATGTACATGGAGTCAACCTGCCATGAGTTTATTGTTGCCTTTTTGCAACTTCATTGAAAAAAAAAAATGAACAGGAGAAAAAAAACGGCTGCTGGAAAAGAATAGGGGTTCCTTGCAAAATTTACAACCTGAATCACAAACTCTCCTCTTTCTTAATGTGGTTCTTTTTCGTTTATCAGAATTGGAGAAGACATTACTCAGCATGTTATATTTTGAAGAATTACTGAATTTTGCAGGTTGTATTAAGAGTGCCTTTCGTAAAATATGATATGACTCGGATACAAGTTTTTCTTATATTGAGGCAATTTTTCTGGTCTTGATTTAAAACACATTTAAAAGTACATATTTATTTGACTATTATTTCATAAAACTGGATTTCAACTGTACAAGGCTGACTGGCTTGGTCCTGTGGACCTTGTTAAAACGAAAATGGACTGAACATGTATCATCTTCATCCCTTGTCAACATATAGTACAGTACCTTCCTGTTACAATGAGCACATACACAAGATTTTTTATAAAAGCCAATTCTCTTGGTCTCTAGTTCAAACATTGGCAAAACCCTATATCCTGGCAAAAATTTATCATGAGGTCATTGGCTTGGTCCTGAACATCTTGTTGTACATCTTATTGTACAGTGGAAACTCGTTAAAACAGGGTCCTTTGAGAACATTTAAATTGCTTTGTTATATCAGGAATCTTGGTATAGCCGGCCTTTAAAAAAAAAAAACAACAAAGCTGGGACCAGCAAAATTACCTTGTTATATCAGATCTCATAACGAGTTTCCACGGTAACGTCTTCATGAAAAAGGCAGAACAATTTGTTAAGTTAGATTTCATTTATATTTTTATTATGGAAGATCATTGCATTCAAATATTCTGAATCTATCATCTAATAATTAGCAATGTAGCTGACTGATGTTTACTGTAAACTAAAAAGATTAGGGGTAGAAGACTTCAGAATAGAATCTTTTAACATTTCATGTAGCAAAGGAAGAGTGCATGGATCCTTCAATAAATAACAGATTACAAAACATAGGGAGTACAACTGCATTTATATGAATTAGCAGAAAATAAAATGTTGATGTACTGTACCTATAATACAAAATCAGCAGAAGGATAATTCCACTACATCATGTATAACATCAATTTGTATCATTATACATTGTAAATGGCAATGTTGGGATATACGTGAATGTATATTTACTAGAAGCTCAAAATCATTTCATTGACATGACTACCATTCAAACAATCTACAATACAAATGTGAAAAATCATAGGAACTATATGATAGTGGAATTTTCCTGAAGGTTATTAGGGGGGGGGGGGGGCTACTACAGGTTTCCTCAATTTAGGCTTATGAATTGTATACTTGGGCATGGACACATTCAAGATGAAGTATAGTTCACTTCTAGTCCAAATTTCAAACAATTATAATGTAATTGTACAAATAAGTGTGTCGATATGTTTAAAATAACAAGGTAATTGTCTAAGTCTTGAGCCCCTTGTTAAAACGAGAATGGACTATACATATTAACAGGGATTGTAATATAAAGAATAATATTTCATGATCATTTTCATTTTCATTATGTCTTCAGCTAAAGTTTTTTCCCTGACAAAATCAAGTTCAGGAAATCTAATTATTAAATTAGAGTTGTTTCTTCTGAATATCGATAGTAAGAAGCATCAAAATTTGCAGATATCAAATGTAAGTCAAGATATTGTGTAAAGGAAATGTTACCATATTAATAATAAATTGTACATTTAAAAGGATATTTTAAGAAAAGAAGAAAAACATGAACAGTTCACAGAGAAAATGAAATATGAACCTCCTCACATTAGGTCAAATCCTCATAATATTTTGATAAGTACAATTGCACTGAATATTTGTCCACATAGATGGTTTAAAATGGTCTACCAATAATCTGTACAGTACTTGCTGAACAGCACATTCTCATTCTTCATATGCCAATTCATTCTAGTAGAAACCTGGCAACATCAATATTATCAATGGCAGTTTAAATCACCCTTAAATCACCCGTAAATTTACATATTGTTAATACCCCTAATGTGTATCATTAAAATTGTTACACAATTGGTTCCCAAACTTCAGCTAGTGCTAGTATACTGCATTGGACCACTTGCAACATCCCCCCAATATGGAAGTAAACTAGACCTATATGGCAAAATCTTGGCTACATTGTAGGATTTTAGCACCATTGTCGATTACGTTACCTTTTAAAACGGGGACCTATTACCAAAAATAAATAATAACAAGATACAAAGCCATCTAAATACATTAGACATTCCAGCGGTTCAAGAATCATGGGGCTAAATGGGAAACCATGATTTATAGTCGGCACAAAATGAGCACATAAAGAGTCTTGAATAATCTAATGAGAGTGTCTCTACATTTTTATTCAAACTTGTAGTGTAGAATCTGCTCCCAGGCCTCTACTTTCATATCGTGCCTAGATGCAAGATATAAAACAAGGCAATTCTTTCTGTCCGTATTTGTAACATGCCCAAGATTTCATTACAACAAGGCAAAAGTCTTTGTCCCAAGCACATTCTATAACAGGATTGGATTATATTAAAGCTGGTGTATAGTTTCGGGAGAAAGAAAAAATTATTTTGATTCACATTAAGATAAATTATGATAGATTGAATCCAATAACTATAATAAAGCAAATTATAGTACTTGAAGTCTCGTTTTAGTGTCTTTATTTCATAATATAAGGATAAAAAAAGATAAGTCGGGGACCCGTCACAGGTAAGCGCTCACGTGGAAAACGAATGGGGATTCTCTTGTGTGGGTGTTACACACAGATCGTTCGCACTAATTCACGCCGTAACCTTGGGCGTGCGAATTTGTCAGCAGAGGTCTAAACGGCAGTTGGATTGCGCTATATTCGAACTTTATAAATGAAATTCATCGGAAATATTGAAAGGAATGTCACAAGATCTCTCACACATATCTTTTAGTGCAATGTGGACAACATGTAACTACATTTGATCGGTCTTGTGCCAATTCCTTTTTTGCTACCAAAACTATACACCAGGTTTAACATAGAATCCACAAAGTAAACACCTTTTAGTGATTAAACCCTGTCAATGATTACGACATTATAATAGGCAAGAGAGGTAAAGATAGAGTTTTTGGTATCCCATTCTTTTCTCCATAAGTGGATGCACATAATGATGGGTGAAATATAACGCACAAGAAACAAGAGTAGGAGTAATTCCAGTCAACACCTGTTATAACGAGGTGCTCATAACTAAGCCAATTACCTTGTTGCAATGAAATATCTTTATACTGAACATGTAGGCACATAGACACGTTTGAAATTGGTGGAGAGGGAATCACCTTGATATAATGAAATCTTGTTTACGCGAGTCGACTGTCATAATGTCTGAAATATGAACCTTTGGGAGAGAACAATGTACAAAATGTAGGCATCATAGCATACCTAAGGCTATTAACAGTTATGTAGTCACAAGTTATTTGAAGGATATATTGATACAGCAAAAAGATATAGAAAATGAAACATATATATATATTTGTTAGTATATAAATAATTCAAGATAGAAGTTCATTGTCAAAACATGTGACAAATCACATCATATGCCCTTATCAATCTGCAAAACAAGTTATAAGATATTCAAAATCAAAATTGCTTATTCAAGTTACTGTAAAATTGTCATTTAAACGGGGGCTAACGTACAGTAGGCCCAATGATCATTGGTAAACCAGCAGAGACCTCAAATATTAGGCATCAGTGTGTGATATAGCTGGTCCAAAAATAAATACTATAAAAAATGCATTAACAAAATATCTGATTGGTGTCTGCGACGGGTGCTACCTTCGCTTTTCTTGTTTGGCTGTTCGCTTCTTCTCCTTATCCTTCCTATCTACTGCCTTTTGCTTCTGCTGTTCTCTCTGCAATTTATCTTGCTCTTTCTTCTTGGCACTATCCAACTTGGCCTTTTCTCGCTTCTCCCTCTCCTGTTTATCCACATCCACCTTGTTGGTGTTAGTAAAGACTGATGGAGGAACATCATGTTAAGGTAAATTCTGTAGTGACACTGAAGCAAGATTTTACCAAAACTTTAGATCAAATGCATGTTTCCTTGTGTAATATGTTTGTGTGGGGCTCAGGTCACACCAAAAGGCTTTGTTTGTTTTTAATGCAAACAATAATACTGTATTTATCAGTCACACTAGCCAGACTGACTTCATTCATACCAGATCCCATGCTCTAAAAAAAGTACATTACTGTTGGGTTTGGGCTTGGATGAGAGCAAAAAATAGTAAAAGATGAACACCGTCTTTTCCGACTGAAACAAAAATTCTGGATAAGGAGGGGCATTAAGTCCCTGTAATGTTAGAGTTAATGGAAACAACACTAAAATAAATATTTATTTGAAAGGATACAGTCGTCAAAACCTGCACCTAGTCCAGACGTTCCAACACCACCACAGCCTTTTCCTCCATCATAGTCTGGTTCATAATAATCGTCATCAGTGCATCCATACAGTCAAGGAATCATTCTATCAATCAAACACAATTCAATGGTACAAAGAGACAAAGCATAGAGACATGGAATTATGCAAATGCGAATATGCGCTATACAAAAGCTTATTATTATTATTACAAAAATGTAATACTTTGACAGAAGCATTCATTATCATCGTAAAATTGTGTTGAATATTTACAGGGAAATCTTGAAATAAAGAGTTCTGATATAACAAGATACCTCACGTAACAAAGTAAGTTCCTGGTTGTTTGACATAGTTGTATGTGTGTATTTGATAACCAAATTTCCTTAGGCCTAACCATCTTGTTACATCAGGATTTCCCTGTGTTGTATCACTTTTTCTATCTATCGATAAAAAGAAACAAATCAGTGTAAATTCGCTGAGAATCTGTATAAGTAAAAATATACAAAATTAACAGTATTACAGACAATTGCAATTATGTAGAATTTGATTATTTTAAGAACATTTGAAAGATCAAAAAAACTTTGTGTTATAATATACACCGAATCCCTATGAAAAAAAAAGTAAAAGTTTTGGCTGTGCGGGCTGTCCTAAAGTTTTTGATAAAGGATATTCGTCTCCATCCGACACTTCGGCAAACCGGGCCAAGAGGGCAGCCTTCTGTTTACTGTCTGTTGATGATCTGGTTACCTTGGGAACCTGGGTTGCTGCATGGCGCTCCATGATGGCCGCCATCTTGTCCTCTGCATTTCCAGCTGGGTGAGAATCTAGAGGAAAAAAATAAATGGCCAAACATTTTTATCAACAATTGGAAATATTTGATTGATTTTGTCACCAAAAAACATGAAGTTGTGAACGGACAAAAATGGTGATACCTAAGAATGTATCAAATAGGCAATCAACATCGGTCTGCTACTCCACTTTTAAAAGACAAAAAGCTTAAGTTACAATTGCATATTTATTAGAAAACATGAATGAAATAATAAACCAAACAACATTGTATATTTTGTGATTACTGGTGTGGCTGCCACCGACTAATCGATAATTCAGTTTTCATTTCGTTCATGATTTTATCTTTAGTCTTGATGAGTATAATTAATTTATGCTTGCGCGATATCAATACAGTTCGCCAAGTCTTTCTGTATCGTAAAATGTTGTTATATATTATTATTACTCTATAATGTACTTTTGAATTTATGCTGAACGTTTTATATTTTTTGGAAACAATTATAATACTGTGTTACATATTTTCCTTTTATTGTTAAAGTCTTACAGAACTATTGGAACTATTGAGGAAATAAAGTTTTCTTTCTTCATTACTCCAATACCCGTGTCAACGTTCTACTTTCTAAATAAAAATGGCAGTCACAACTGGGTCAATGGTCCAAAACAGTCAGCTTTTCCCTCTATAATATCAGCTCAACATGTAAGTGTAAATGGACAACCAGATCCCAGAATGATGCACCTTCCTGCTTGCTCAAAACTTTTATTATCGAAATTTTGTGATTTTACTTACACAAACATGTACAGGTATGCATATTTTGCGACAAGTGCTTTGTTCGAACATCACCAGTCCACTTTTAGGCACCCCCTTGTGACAAATCATCTTGCAGTGTACATACCAGTTCTAATAACAACTATTAGGCCTAGGGTCATTCCATGCCAATTCACCCAATGAAAGTGCAATTTTGCACCCTTCCGTCTCAGAATTTGCTCAAATTTGGTACACATAAAATTTAACATTACCTTCCCATGAAACAAAAAAAATTAGCGTAAACGGTCCGTCGGTTTCCGAGCTATGGCCCGCCCTTTTTTATTTGTTTTGGCAAAAATGGGTGTGACCTTCCATTTCAACGGCACAATGCGCCTGAACTGGTTGACTAATTTTTGTGAAACTGGTACCATTCAAAATGAAATTCAAAGAGGAATTCAAAAATGGTATCAAAAATATTATTGGAGCAATTTAAAGTGCTTTGACCTTTGACCTTTCCTTTAACTTTGATTTTGACCCCCAGACGAATAATATTTTTACTTGATTTTTATGTAGGTTAATTGTCAGTATAATATTAACATAACATGTAAATATCTAGGACATCTGATATTTTATTTCTTCACCTTTAAAAACTCTTTTAAATGTAATTTACAAATTTACTGTTACCCCCACTTAGTGATATTTGTGTTGGTAATGTGTGTACAAGACTCCATTTTACATGAATACTTTCAAACTGAAGTAACATTACAATCAAATCCCATAAAGTATTCCATATCTGTTGCTGATGCTTCAAAGATCTCAAGGATGTATCCAGTTTGGGACAGTAGAGCTGAATACATGTAGGAAGCATTTTGTTTCTGTCAAAACCGAAGATTTCTGATGATTTGTATGTATACCTATTGCACCCCAATCAAAAGGGCTATACAAATGTCTCTATTCATAAGCAAATGGAGTCTACATACATGTATACATTATTATTGTGTTTAATGTTTCCTTTATTACCTGAAAAGTTTAGTTTCCTGTTTTAATTCAATGTAATTTAACTTCAGTTTGGAAGTATTCAAGTAAGCATATAATGGAGACTTGTACACACATTACCAACACAAATATCACTATGTGGGGGTAACAGTAACTTTGTAAATTACATTTAAAAGCATTTTTAAAAGGTGAAGAAATAAAATATCATCCTAGATATTTACATGTTATATTAATATAGGTTTTCCCAATCAATTTAATTGTTTTGTCAGTTAATTTCAAAATAGAGACAGTCATTTTCGGTAAATAACGCTGATGCATGGAAATATCGTCATTCAAAATCATATTCAGTTATCCAAATTAATGACCGATTTCGTATTTGTGCATTCTCGTTCACATAATAAGCACATTTTTTCGGCAATGTTTATTCAAATTCGTTTTAATCCTGTCGCCATCTCATTCCGTAATGTTCAAATTCGTTTATAGACAAACAAGTTCATGATAGAATCATTCAAATTAAACATGTAAGGTACTCATTAGAATTGACATTGCTCAAGCGGTATTTCAAATTGAATGTTAGAACATTTAATTAATTTGAAAAAGGTCATACTA
This sequence comes from Paracentrotus lividus, assembly GCA_940671915.1. Classification (NCBI taxonomy): domain Eukaryota; kingdom Metazoa; phylum Echinodermata; class Echinoidea; order Camarodonta; family Echinidae; genus Paracentrotus; species Paracentrotus lividus. Next base: position 5,044,176 of record CALNVZ010002974.1, read on the forward strand.
ATCTTGCTTTGTTAATTGTGAACTAAGATGGAGAATAAAGCTCATAAAAACATTGAGATTATAACGATGAAAATAAAGATAAACATTAGAATCATGATGGTGGAAAATGATGTTCACGAATACAATGCAATGATCATGGGATAATGGTGATTATTTATTTTGAGGATCAAATAATTTGGGCTAAAAGAGAGGTGATGATCACTATAATGATGAAAGTAAAAGCACTTTTAATGATAAAGTGGTCAAGATTGCCTATCCTTATTCAATGTATCTGTACATGTACACCGGAATTGAATGTTGAATCATGGAAATCGATCGCTTGATAACGAAATTGAAAGTGTTTTTAAAGAGTTTACCTTGCTATCACACTAAGTTGAATGCATTAATCATGAAACTGAGTGCCTATATGTGAATTTAAACTTTGTAATCATTAATTTGGGTGCCTAGAAATGAACTGGAGAGCATGAACAGGAATTTGTTTGACTAAAGTCAGTCTGCCGCACCAAAACACACGAATTTGAAAACACATGTAATGAAAACAGATGGTAAATGTATGAAATTGGCCGGGAAACCCTATATTATACTGACAAGTAACATAAATAAAAATCAAGTAAAAATATTATTCGTCTGAGGGTCAAAATCAAGGTTAAAGGAAAGGTCAAAGGTCACAGCCCTTTAAATTGCTCTAATAATATTTTTGATACCATTTTTTAATTCCTCTTTGAATTTCCTTTTGAATGGTACCAGTTTCACAAAAATTGGTCAACCAGTTCAGGCGCATTGTGCCGCTGAAATGGAAGATCACACCCATTTTTTGCCAAAACAAATAAAAAAGGGCGGGCCATAGCACGGAAACCGACGGACCGTTTACTCTAATTTTTTTTTTTGTTTCATGGGAAGGTAATGTTAAATTTTATGTGTACCAAATTTGAGCGAATTCTGAGACGGTAGGGTGTAACCCATTGGGTAAATCCAGATGGAATGACCCCCTACTATTATCATTATTATTTTGACCATCCCAATACCCCAAAGTGATTCAGATTGTATTTTGTTGGTATTACCTCCATTGACTCGAGTTTCTTGAGAAGCAGAGCAGCTTATTTGTTTCCATTTCTGCAAGATTTCCTGGCAAGTGTCTTCAACTGCATCATCCTAGCATCCAAACAATAAAAATGAATGACAAATATTAAAGCAATAAAACATATAATTTTTATCTTGGGCTTTAGGGGAAACATGCCCCCCTCCCATAGTTCATTGATTGTAGTCACACTAGCAGCAAAACCATGTCGGGACTGTGGCGAGAATGAAGACTATGAGAAAATGAACTGTCTTGATTTTCCATTACTAAAATGGTTTTTTTTTTACTTGCCATTATTCATATACTGGGTGCTTGGATGTTCCTTTTGTTTTAGCATTCTTGCTGTTTTTAGTTTCTTTCTCTCTTTTTTAATTGTAATTTATAATTATATTTTGAATTCATTTCATGATAAGTTCCCAATGATTTTTTAGGCATGAAGCTACTAGGGATAAATTTGGGAGTGTGACAAATTACATAATGATTCCGGACTCTATGGAACATTGTATTTGTTTTGTTATCAGTGTGTTGTTTCGTTTTCGATCATCATTATGCTCTTGACTTTCCTTGCAGTTAATTTAGGATTTATTTGGAGTTTTTGTTTAATAAAACATATCCTTTATTTCTTAATCATTATCTTTTTATATGTGATTTAAGTCTTGTGAAAGATAATTGCTTCAACTTATCAACTTCTAAAAGGATAAGACAAACAATAGATTAATATTCTTATCGTTCACTATTACACTCTATGTTTGTTGCCACTTGTGACGTTCATATTCTCTATCGCTTCTGATCGCGTCATGATTGGAAAATCAACAGCTGCGCAGCGCTGTCGCACAACACTGCACGTCAACATTCGAAGCACAAGTGGACGAGAGATTGAAATTCGGCAAACGAGGCTCATTTTTTTGTCAGAAAATATATTAATTGTTAATGCAAATGTATGTATAAATAATGAAATTTTAAGCATTTTCTGTCATTTTAGAGATAGGGCCTAAGTAAGGTAGAATTTATATTTTTTCGCCTGTCTGCCTGTGGAGTTGAACTGCGTAGATAGATTAGATCTAACGTTACATCTAACGTCAGATCTAGACTCTAGAATATATGTATAGACTAGTTCTAGGGTAGCGCGCCCAGTATTCGGTGCCTTAAGGGGAAATCGGCGATAATGTGAAAACTTACCTCCTTTATCTGACGATCAGAAGAACGAAAAAATTTTACTCTAAAATATTATCAAAATCATTTAAAATATTCAATTATGGCTAAAAAAATATTGCTAATAGAATGAGGAGATGTTTTCCGCCCGGCAATCGGTTTTGCAGAATAGTATCCGGTTACGCGTGGTTTCCCTATGCGTTTCGATCGCGCAGACTCAAAAACCCGCGATGCAAAGCATCACAACACAAAACCACGCTAATGTGTAGGCGCCGCACTCAATGTCTCGCTCTAACCGAATTGTGGCTAGCGCCCCCTCTTGACAAGGGTGTGTGGTTTTTTTAGGATTGCAAAACATTTGGGGGCGAGATGAAAAAATTTGCTGCGACCAAAGAATACCGGTAAGTGGAAGTTCCCCGTCATTCTCATACCAAATTCATGGTAGCAGTGCACAGCATTACTTCACAACACAACCCGGAAGAGCGGCCAACCCGTTAGCGTTTTCGCTAAGCAGTAGGGGGGCCGGTCCAGAAAAGCAAATCGTCTGCATAAACACTGACCCTCTGCATAAACAAGGACATTTGCCAAATTTTGCCGTCATCAGTAACAAGGTTTGTCTTCGTTTATGAAGACGCCTTTTTTCTTTTGGGACCTAAGGGATTTGGATGGCAGTTAAGGGATTTGAGAGTGCTCAAATTAGATTCCTTGTTATCAATTACCCCCAGTTCACGGTCTACTTTTATGACTTGTCCGTCTTCCCAAGGATATAAAAGAGATTAAGTGTCAATCACTGTGTTGTAGATATGGGGAGCATGGAACAGTAGAGCTTCAGTGAGTTGAGTTGGAATCGACTGGGAAGCTATTTTTTGTGTACAGTGTCTTTATAAACGTGGACGAGTCCAGTAATCTGAGACGATCTTTGTTTTTGGACCGGCGCCTCTACTGCTAAGAAACGCTAAAGTGGAAATATCTCCGTGATGACCATCTGATGACGTCCAATTCAGAGTAAGTTTGCAATCTCGTTTTATATTTTGATTGTGTGATGTTTTGTGGTGTGTTTGATGAATGTTTGATGATTTGATTGTTTTGTGAAAGTTTGAAGGCTGATGTGTTTGTGATCTTTTTGTGAAAGGTGTTGAAGTAGCTAACAATCGATTACCGGGAGGCAACCGGGCACTGGGCGCGCTACCCTACACGCCGCGTAAAAAAAATTAGTACGCAGTAATATGTGCGTCCGGAATCATGATGTGTCCGGTAATACGATGACAATGTGTCACTATACCACATCACTTTCAGTTTCACTTTGCTGCACTGCAAACGAAAAAAACAAGCAAACACACACAAATTTAAATTGTTAAACTTAAACATCAAATAATAAACATGGCATGAATTGCAATGACTGGGACTAAAGCAAGTGAAGGTTACCAATATTCCGCCGAGAATCCCACTCAAGGCTTCTGACTTCTCTTCTTCATTCGAGTCATCAGTTTCTACAATGCTGCTGATGTAGCTCCCAAAAACATCCTGATCAATATTCAGCTGTTCTAATTTGCAGGAGAGCCAATCTCCAAAATTTTGACAAATCGCAGCTTCTGCCATCATCGGGAATCGAGTTTACAGCAGATGGTGTAAGATTTCGCCAACTGCAAGCGGAAACCCGTTGCCATCTATCAGTGTAGCCAATTATTATAGGTAGCAGCGAAATTTAGCAACATGCCTAATCACACTTTAGTTTTACTAAAATAATTACGCCATATGTAAGAAAGTGTTATTCGAACCTTTTTTACAATTAAGATATGTACCTATTTGCTTCAAAGTCATAATTTAATTTTTTTTAAATGTAAGATCTAATATTTTACTCACTTTCTTCGAATTTGTGAACGTCTGATAATCGAGTGCCGCGGATTAATATATTATTTGACATCGTGATACATCTCGTCCTTTTCCTCGTGTGATCTACGTAGGCCAAAATGAGGTAAAAAAACGTAAAGAAAATGGGTGTATAAATCACATTTGTGATCTGTCAATTATAAATTTTTTCTGAACATAGGGTTAAGAGATAATCACTTATTATTATTAGAATATTAGTATGTTATGAAACTTACAGAATTACGTACAATATGAATATTTGATAGGGTATAAAATTATCAGTCGCGTATAATGCGCGGCCAGGCTAGCTGTATTGTGTTGCTGAAGTGAGCGAGTGAATGGAATGAATGAGTGAATGGGCCTGTGCTGTGCCGATGTGCTAGCGCATCACTGTCAGGCCAGGGAACCGTTTTCTCTTGCTTGTTAAGAAATGTCAATCAAATGAACTTTGCCCCAAAATATGTGTTCAAATAACTGTTCCAAATGAATGATAAATTAAACAAAATTGTAAATATAAATAGGAAAGAAATTGAAGCACAAATCCAAAACTCGAAAGAATCGGAATGACTTGTCAAATTTTCAAAACAAAATAATTTTGTTGCTTCTTTAGAATTTTGATTTTCACTTTATCTTTATGAATGGAATTATGAAACAATTTTTTACCAGTCTTTCATTTCAGAACATGGAAGTTGCCGTTTTAGGCATCTAAAATTATGTGAGGAAGATCAACTCTCATGTCTATTTTATTGAATTGGGAACTTCATAGTTAACGACTCTATTTTGTCTTTTCAAATTGTAGTAACCTACGGTTGCAGAAGCGCTTAGCCGCAAGCGTGATGAGCTGCGGCAAGAACAAGGTCTGGCTTGACCCCAATGAAATCAATGAGATCGCCAATGCCAACTCAAGGCAGAACATCCGCAAGTTGATCAAGGATGGTCTTATCATCCGCAAGCCTGTGGCTGTACATTCCAGGGCTAGGGTTCGCAAGAATGCTGAGGCTCGTAGGAAAGGTCGTCACAGTGGACGTGGTAAGTGGAGGAATGTTATAATCTTCAGTGCTTGAATTTGTGCATCTCTAAATAGGCATCAGCAAGTATTGAATTTTCAAAAAAGTAAAACAAAGTTTGATGTAGGCTGCATTGAAAAAAATGAGTTGCAGTGAAATTTTCATTTTCTCATGTTAGAGTGAATGATTTCTCCACCACATGTTGATTCATATTTTGATTTCGTCAGTCATGATTTTATGAATCTCATTTTTTTCAAGCACCCCTGGAAAGAAAAAAAAAAAAAAGCAACTACTTCTAAATCCTCTGACTGGAAGATTTTCCATTTTGTCTTTGACCCAATCAGGTAAGCGTAAGGGTACAGCCAATGCCCGTATGCCATCGAAAGTCATCTGGATCAGACGGATGCGAGTCTTGAGGAGACTTCTCAAGAAGTACAGAGAGACCAAAAAGATCGACAGGCATCTGTAAGTAAACTTCAAAGCTTTTAAAGGGCACGCAGGGTTGGACAATGATAAATTTACAAGTCAGCTATGCATAGTTTATCAAAATCAAAGGAAAACTTTAAACTTTTTCCTGTTTGGCCAAGCATAATCTGTATTTGCCCATCTGGTGGAAAGAAGATATATTGATGCAGTAGATGTATAATGGAAGATTTCATTTTAACAATGCATTTCTTCAAGTTCCCAGTTTATGTGTAAATGCCTATATACATGTAGATGTGTCTCTATTACAGTAAAACACGATTTTGCTATAATGAGGCAGTTGGGTTGGTCCTGAGAACAGAATACACTGTATAACTTGATATGCAAAATAAAATATAATTCTCGGTTCCCAGGACCATGTTTTGTAAAGAGTTTCCTCTGCAAATGGCGAATTAAGTTGATTTTCCATCAGAAAGAAATTTGAAGAATACTTGAGTGTCTCATAGGAGCTCAACTAAATATTGGATGATAAAGGTATCAGTGCCTTGTATCTTGACTGTTTTCTTTTCAAGGTATTTTAAAAAAAAACTTTATTGTACCATTATATATTTTTGTCCCCGCCGAACGAGTTCGAGCAGGGGACTATGAAACGGGCTCCGTACGTATGTGTGTCCGTCCATCCGTCCGTCCGTCCATCCGTCCGTCCATCCGTCCGTCCATCCGTCCGTCCGTCCGTCCGTAGTGACCAAATCTTCAATTTGCTATACTCCTCGCCATTTTTCATCCGATTTCGATTCCGTTGCTTTATATGATAGCACTAGGTGATAGCTACAAAACTCTTCACAGAATTTTGACCTTTGACCTTTGACCCTGATTTTTGACCTATAATGTTATTGGCTACAAAATCGCTACTCCTTCGCCATTTTTCATCCGATTTCGATTCTGTTTGCTTTATGTGATAGCACTAGGGAGGACAACAAAACTTTCTTCACGGAATTTTGACTTTTGACCCCTTTGACCTTTGACCTTGATTTTTGACCTATATTGTTAATTGGCTAAAAATGCTACTCCTTCGCCATTTTTCATCCGATTTCGAATTCCGTTTTGCATTATGTGATAGCACCAGGTGAGGACTACAAAACTTCTTCGCGAATTTGACTTTTCACCCTTTGACCTTTGCCTTGACTTTTACTTATATTGTTAATTGGCTACAAAATGCTACTCCTTCACCATTTTTCATCCGATTTCGATTCCGATTGCTTTATGTGATAGCACTAGGTGAGGACTACAAAACTTCTTCACGGAATTTTGACTTTTCACCCTTTTGACCTTTGACCTTGACTTTTACTTATATTGTTAATTGGCTACAAAATGCTACTCCTTCACCATTTTTCATCTGATTCGATTCCGATTGCTTTATGTGATAGCACTAGGTGAGGACTACAAAACTTCTTCAGGAATTTTGACTTTTTCACCCCTTTGACCTTTGACCTTGATTTTGACCTATATTGTTAATTGGCTAAAAATGCTATCTCCTTCGCCATTTTTCATCCGATTTTTGATTCCGTTTGCTTTATGTAATAGCACTATTGTGAGGACTACTAAACTTCTTCACGGAATTTTGACCTTTGACTGGATTTTTACCTATATTGTTAATTGGCTACCAAATCCTACTCTTCGCCATTTTTCATCCGGATTTCGATTTCCGTTTGCTTATGTGATAGCAGTAGCTGTGGACTACAAAACTTCTTCACAGAATTTTGACTTTTGGCCCCTTTGACCTTTGACCTTGACTTTGACCTATAATTTACATTGGCTACAAAATGCTACTTCTTCGCCCATTTTTTTACCTGATTGTCGATTCTGTTTGCCTTATGTGATAGCCCTGATCGTGATATAATGGGAATTTTACATTATTGGCGGGGACATATATTACGCATCGCGTTATTTACTAATCCACTTGTTATTTTAGGTACCATAACTTGTACATGAAGGTCAAGGGTAATGTCTTCAAGAACAAGCGTGTTCTGATGGAGTACATCCACAAGAAGAAGGCAGAGAACCAACGTGGGAAGATGCTTGCGTAAGTCATTCAGGATTTTACTTTCCCCTTTACTTTTCCCACAATTTTTGTGATGGTTATCAATGGTATCTAAATAAAGTTGCAAATAAATCACAGTGCCATTATTCAGAGAGAGTCTAGCCTACTTTGCTTCAGTAGGTATCAATATGACACATTTTTCTATGTAATGTGCTTGCCTTACAAAGCATTACAAAAGACAATGTGCAATGTTGATACAACCTTTTCACCGAGTTGGCTGGGCTCTATATGTGTGACATTGCTCAATCACATCCTTTACTAGTTTTCACTTCCCTTTATTAGTTGTCAAATTTCCATTGTCCATTGTTGTGTCTCTCTGATTCGTCCACTTTTATAACAAGTAGGCCCCCTAAATGTTTTGGGGTGCCTGCTACTCTTTCGCTGTTGTAAGAGTGGGAAAACAAAGAAATGTAAATAGTCTTTTTATCGAGACAACTACCCCTAGAAAATTACCACCACCCCCCCCCCCCCCC
>CALNVZ010002974.1:5052299-5113251 GCA_940671915.1 Paracentrotus lividus
TGGGGGGGGGGGTGTTCTAGAACCCTTTTTACATATTTCTTTATGAGGAAAGTTTTGATTATTAATATAACTTATTCTAATTTACAAGTGGAATCCTGAAGTACCTGCATGTCACTAATCAAGTTCCCATTGGTCACATTTTACTTCCTTTGCAGTAGATGTACAACCTTAAATTTAGATACAGATAGAAATGCGTTTGTGTTCAAATGCCTTATCCTCTCTGTTCAAATGCCTTATCCTCTCTGTTTTTCCCAAATCCTAATGTTTGTGCAAAGTACAGCCTACATTGCCTTAGTTCAATCTGTTCAGACTAAAGAAATAGCTTCATAAAATATGAGAGAAGACGTTTGACTTGTAATGCGATATTTGACGTATGCAAGGTTGACTGTACATTATATATTTTTTTTCACATATCCTGTGTTGCTACTATGTTTTGATCTTAGAACACAAATTTTAAAGATATTTCTCTTCTCTCTTCTGCACAGTGAGCAAGCCGAGGCCAGGCGTACCAAGACCAAGGAGGCCCGCAAGCGCCGTGAGGAGCGCATCGCCCAGAAACGCCAAGACCTACTGGATAGCTTCATCCGTAAAGACGAGGACGCACCATCAAAATAGATTACATGATTTGTAAATGACGATTGAGAAAACAGAAAAAACCCGCAAGGAGACATAGCCATGTGCAATTTCTTTCTCTTTTCAATCCGGAATCAATCTTGAACAGCTATTCATAGGCACTCTTATTGTCCTAAGCTTTATTGGAGCTTTTCACCATCATGATTTCACTAACAACTTTATAAGGATAGTTTGCAGATTACTCTAAGAATGCAAATATATGCAAATTGACCAAATTTGGTAATTTATGTCTTTTATTTGATCATTATTGTAGTCATGTGTACAACATTGGTAACTGCGATTTGGGAATAAATGCTTGGTTTGCTTCTTGCACCCAAATTATTTTGTGAATTAATTATTTATTTTTGTGTCTGTAATATTATTTAATGGAAAAGGATTAGTGAAGACAATGTACATATAGTATAAGACAGTGATATATATTCAGTCAAACACCAATGACCAATTCTATAAATTAACCTTCCAATAATCTCCTTGGATTTTTTTTCTAGTTCTGTATAAGCCATATATTTCATGCAAAGAAAAAAAAATCACAGTTGGATAGTATTGGGTGTTGTTGAATTCAAGATAAAGAAATTCTCAGTTCAATCAAAATCATATTTTAGTACACTCGTGCATGTCTGAAATGGAAATGTTTTAGTGTGATGTAACATTCTTTACCCTTTAATGATTTGCATAAAGTAAAAGTACTGCAAAACATATGGCTTGTACACTAAAGGTAAATTACAGTCCACTCCCATTATACAAGATTTTGTTCTTGCACTTAAATTCTGGTCCCATGCCAGGAATGCAAGTTATGTTGAAATGCGGTACTGACTTGGAAGTTGGTCTTGGGAACCTTGTTGAAATAGAAATGACTGTACAGTCTGTGTCAAATAAAATGGTACAAGTGGAAAACATTTTGTTTTTATAGTATGAAGATTAATAACAACCTGGTATTATTTGGTATTTTTATAAAGCAGGAAAATCAGAATTTCTTCTGCAATTTTTTTCATCAAATTTGGTGGTGTAATTTTTGAGATCTGACTAGTTTGCTACAATCAAGAAATATCCCTTTTTCGCACGCCGTCCCATGCCTCTGTGTACGTTTCGCATAGTGGCCATGAATTCAGCGCTCCAAAACAATAGAAGTGGGCAGTTTTGTTTTGTTCCTTGTTGCACAAAATTTTTGCATAACTTTTGTTTTATGACAGCAAATTATACAGAACAAAGTGCGTCAGCAAGGAAAATATTTTGGCTTTGATTTGGTACCACTAACACGCATGATTTGAAAATACTTCACACCTAAATTATTTTTTTCCCTGACTGTACCATTTTTTTGACACAGACTATAGAACAAAAGTATTTTCAAGCCAAATTACACAATCTTACAAATTGATCTGTATTCCTTCTCAAATTTTCTCTACATTTCACAACATGGTATTCCACACCTCTGCCTTTATACAGTCCACTTCTAAATTACATGTAATGGATGAATTGAAGGTAAATTTTGAGCCTTTTGACTGATGAAATTCGACTTTATATTGATATTGATAGTGATTTCTCAAGCATAAAAAATTCCAAAAACAAAGAAATACTTAACCCTAATCAGACTGGGGTGTTTTGGTAGCTGTCAAGACTGGGGGGGGGGCCATGATGGCCCCCCCCCCTAAGATCTCGGCCGCCGATCGCGCGACCGCGCCGAAAATTTGCACGATGGTAGTGAGCCATGTAATCTACAAGACTGCGCTGTTAATTTTTCCAAAATAATATTAATTTTTTTTATATGAATTAATTATGCTAATTTATGCATGAAATCATACTTTTTGCTCTAATTGAAAAAATAAAGCTCCTAGAATGCTAATTTTGTGCATTATTATTCCTTATAGCATTCCTAACAATTGTACTAGAAAAAAATTCTCGTTTCAAAATTGATTTCTTATGTATTTTATTGTTTTATGAATTTCTTATGTATTTCTTTGTTTTTTCGACCTTTTATTTTTCTTTTTTTTTTACGCAAAAATCATTTAAGAACCATTTTTAAGCATAAATATGCTAAAATAAATTGATTTCAGCCAATGAAAGTGAAAATAATCATATCTTTATGAATTAGGTGAGAAAACTCAATTTGCATTGACTTTGTACACAAAATCACGTTTTTGAGCCATTTTCGGTCTGACGGATATTTTTGAAAATCGTGCAGCGTCGTAACGGTACGGCCGATTTTTGCGAAAACGGTTTCAAAAGATGCGCGAGACTTGAAAGTAAAAAGTCAGCAAGCGGCGCGATCAAAAAATTTCGTGCGGCGGAGTGGTCGCGGAAAATGTCGAGGGGGGGGCCATGATGGCCCCCCCCAGTCTGATTAGGGTTAAGAAATAAAGACAATAGAATCCAAAAGAATTAATTTGAAATTTGTGAATTTGTCAATTCAATACTGTTGTCTTTGCTACACAGCAACTTTTAGAAAAAGTTTGAGCTTCATAACTATTAGATATTAATGATTTTAATTAAAAAAAGCATCCAATTTGCATACACGAGTATGCATAAATTAGCATAAATTAAATATGTGATTTTTTTTTTCCCGAAAAGTCCGCGGCCGAGATCTCAGGAGGGGGGGGGGGTCAAATTGACCCCCCCCCCCCCCCAGTCAAAATCTCCTCTCGAAAAGCCCAGTCAAAAGGGTCGATGTACTGGTGCGCTACAGTAATCAAAAGTCCAATAAAGAGATTCCTCATCTATGTATTTTGGAAAATAACTAGAAATTTCAAAAGTCCATGCAGGACGTAAATATACATCTTTGCATGATTCTGAAATAGTGATACTTTGTAATTGACTACTGTATTTCTTTTCAATTTCATACGTGGCCTGGACCAGGGGTTATTTTAATTTGGGCTATTTTTGGATGGGGCCCCATGATGTGTATCAGGGACACTGCTCTAAAGATATCAATCTTTTCTTTTGTGAAATTTACTCTGGAGGAAAAAAAAGTCATGTTTACAGCCAAAGCTTGTCTCATATTTGTTCACAAAGTATGACTAAATACCCACCCTGCTACGTTAAAATGAAGAGATTTCAAAAGTACTGCTTCAATGCATAGTACAGCATATTTTCCTTTATTGCAGAAAATGAGACATACATCAGATACACAAGATATTTTAATCTTCATCTATAAATGGAACTGGAGATGTTGATTATTTCTTAACAAATAGAATTTATCAATAATGACCAATATTTTTTAAAATAAGAGGACTGTATTTTCATTACTCAATGCATGAATTCAAGATAGTGGTTTGTAGTAGACATGTATAATGAAAAATAATTGTGAATAAAAGGAAATTTAAGAACTAATGCTGAACATTAATTATCACATTCATAGCATACTGCAGTTTACATGAAAAAATAACAAGATTATACAGAAGCAACTACAGATCTAACGATGGCACTCAACACAGCAGGGTAATTATTTATGATGGACAGCATAAATATCTTAACCCCTTCACCTCTGTTTCTTCTGAGATTTTATGACAATCATAAACATGTACTCAATGAACTGATGTAGATTTCTCCGATTGCCGTGGAAACTGGATATAAAAAGTTCCAATATACCAGTGCCCTGTAACATAAGAGAAACGAACACTAGACAGTTTACCAAAGACTTACATTTGATTTCAATCATTAGTTTATGGTAAACTGTGTACAGAAGACTTAAAAAATATTGTATTTGCTGTTATTTTCGCACGATTATATTTTTGCGCTGAGCGACCTCAAAACAGGTTCTTAAATTTGCGCTGCATGTTCGTAAGCTGGCAATTGAACCCATTCAATACATGCATAGGAAATCATACCTATTTATTTGCCTGCAGCTCTTTGCGCGAAATCCGTGAAAATTAATGTAGCACGTATATTTCCACAAATACAGTAGATTGATCAGGGAATTGTGAGTAGAATACCCCGGATTGATTATAACTCTGAATGTTACTGGGCACAAAAAATATGTACAAGCTATTTCTCAAGTCAGAATGGAATACATTTGTTTTGTATTGTATTGACTTGGATATAATAACATACCCAATGATAACAAAATCTTCCGGTCTCATGAACATCTTTATAAAGAGTTTCCACTGTATAATAAGCATATTGATATAAACTTTTATACAGCCTAATCCCATACAGAGATGCCAGCTTGTTTTACCCAAAGGGCCTAAAAAAGCCTTGACATACTGAAACCCCATTCATACTATACACTAAGCAGTCTGAAACACCCGGAAATGGGAAGGTGCCAGGGCCTGAAATCGGGCAATAGCCTGAAAACGGACATCCCTGCCCATAGTAACCAATACAAATGCAACCATATTTCATTAATGAGGCAATTATCCCGTTCCCAATGTCAAACATGGTTACCTTGAGTTGTGTTCCCTATATATCAGGATTTCGTTACGAGGGATTCGACTTGGGCCCCGAGACTGTTGTTATGATGGGAATGTTAATAGGGAGCAGAGATGCCACTTTTCAGGAAATTTCCTGAATTAAAAAAATTTATGTCTCCAATTTTTCATGTTTTCATTTATTTTTAACCCTTTTTTTCGTCTTTTTCACCCAAATACAAACCAATTTGCCTATTTCAGGATTATTGAATGGTATTAAGTGGCATCTCTCTTCATATCTAATCTAGATAAAGAGCCTGTGCTAAGGCAGCATGTGACAACAGAAAGACACCTGGGTCATGAATGGTAACTTCCAAGGAAACCTTGATTTTGATGGGCTGTTGTGCTATATCACAATGATAGTTATCATTGATGGCAAATTTGATGGGGCCCTGGAGGTAACCCTATTCTGACTTGGGAGGGACATTTCTCTTCAATGTATTTTGGACCTTCCATGGCCGAGATATTTGATGGGGAGGTGCAAATTTCCCTCTGTTAACATTAGCTCTCAAAAAGGGCATTCAGAATCATTTCCCTTTTTCAAATACCAGTAAGAGAGTATTGACATCAAGTTGAGAAACAAATCACCTGCATCCATGTATACATCTTAAAAGCTTGGGTTGTTTTTTATTTATTTATTTATTAATATCTTCTTTTCTTTTCTTTTTTCCTTGGGGGGGGGGGGGTAGATAAGCTTAATTTAAACTTTTTCTAGGCTTTGATCTTACAGACTACTGTTGCATCCAGTACCAAAGGGGTCACAAAGCAAGGCTCTTCAATTGCATGTACAGCTAGAAGACTCCCGTTTTAACGAGCATGAATGTAATGTGATTTCATAATAACAAGGAGATTATCCCGGCACCACATTCAAACTTGTGCACATGTGTCTATGTGCCTATACAGTCTGTGTTTTAAAAAAATGGTACAGTCGGGGAAAAAATTATGTAGGTATGAAATCTTCTCAAATGATGTGTGAATGTGGTACCAAATTAAAGCCAAAAGATTCTTCTTGCTGATGCACTTTGTTTTGTATAATTTGCTTTTGTAAAACAAAAGTTATGCTAAATTTTGTGCGTTGATGATCTAATCGAAATTACACACATCTATTGTCTCGGTGCTCTGAATTCATGGCTATTATGTGCGAAACCAATAGAGAAGCATGATGCGCAAAGTACATTTTCTTTTAATTATAGAAAACTGGTCATATCTCAAGATCTACAGCACTAAATGGGATAATAAAAAATTGCAGAAGAAAGCCTGATTTTCCTACTTTATGGAAATATCAAACACTTTTAGAATGTGATTAATTTTCATACTTTAAAAATATGTTTTCCAACTGAACAATTTTATTTGACACAGATTCTATGTTGAGTATAATGATATTTCATTGTTACATTGGAGATTGACTGTACTTATATTGTACATTGTATATTGTATATATATTGTACTTATATTTGGAAATTGACTGTACTTCTTATGGGTACAAATCTAAATCTAAATCTCTTGTTTGTAGACTCTGTAGGCCCCAAAAATACTTTAAACATTGATTACCGGTAGAATAAAACATTCATAAATAATACTGGCCTTTGTCGGCTATTCAACAAAAACTAAGCTTACCAAAATATTATTTTAAAGAATTAATGCAAAAATCAAGGCTGCATTTAAAACTTATGAATACAATTTATAAAAATGCATGCCTGAAGATTTTCCTTTAATATTAATAGTTATTAGTGATGCAGCGTAATTCAAGCAAGCAGGTGCAACATTTTCAGCTCATTTTGCAGAGAAAAATAAGAAATGCAGCCATGTTAGCAGTAATTTGATATAATAGAAAACAAAGTCCATAAGTCAGCAAACTTGGAGCAAGTTGCATAGTTATAATAATTCAAACTATGATGACAACTTTTAAATTCCTGTGATCCAATTCGCTAAACAGCCTGTTGCCATTCTGTTTACACTTACCTCAACTGTCTTATGCAACAGGCCAAACCTGTGCCTACTTCACATAGTACACCGAAAGCCAAAATTTAAACTTTTCTACAGAATATATATGCTATAGATTCTGACCCCATTGGCATTCTATTTAATCTATTGCTTTGATATAGCTAAATTTCAAACAATCAAAAGTTTAGACTTTTCTTTAAAAAAATACAATGCTATAAATTCTGATCCCATTGGCATTTGCATGTTCTTGTTCATTTCTGTTTGACATTGAGCTTAAATCTACAAAGATATTTCTAAATTTTGAATGCAAACAAGTTGGAGAGGAAGATATATGATCAGCTGAAACTGGTTACCCATATTATAGTCACACACACACACATGACTGGTCATCATGGAGTCATGGAAGTGTGGATAAATGAGACTGCAAACATGACAAAAAGATATGCTAATCCTACTCAAATAAAACCTAGTTATGCAAGCAAAATAAAATAAAAGTTTAAAAAGCTACTGTGTCAAGACTGTGATCAGGGGTTAAAATATAAATGAAAATCAATGTATTATGCCTCCACACCAGAACATAAAGTGTATTTATTATTCTACATAACTTTTTCTTGATGTGCATCACGATTCTGACCAAACAATTTTTTTTAGCTACAAAAGTTTAATTCCAATTTCTCATTTAAAGCCAGTACGAACTAGCATCCTTGTATAGCACCACCTCAAGTCCTCAACTGCTCGATTCTGCCCTGATTTCTAACCCATAATGCAACATCCTGAATAGTGCAGTCTTATAATTAAGGCTCATTTGAATGAAAACACACTTTTTCACTACTCAATGAATTCACACTGATAATTATGTAACCAAGTTTTAAAATACACACTTTTCCCCTCAAAACATTTTCAGTTTCCCAATGCAAATTAAATTGTAGTTTGATTTATACACCGTTTTGTTAAGAGTTACCTCAAACGGTATTTATAACACAGTGTCAATGAGAGTGTTGCTTAGTTCGCTCTCGCTTTAAGTCACCATTTTCCCCCCGAGACTATTCTTTAAACAAATGTTATTCAACTCAATTCATCCATAAGTTGTAATTTTAGAAACAGTTTGATGAAAGAAATAGTGACATATTAATATCAGGGCAACAATAATAGGCAATGAACTCCAATTGCTGACTAAAAAGATGACTTTCCTCTAAAATGATTGACAAAAAGTGCATTTGATGTATCTTCTGTTTTTCCCCCATGTTTATTCAAGTTTAAAATAGAAGAGATAAATAAAAGAATATATACAACTCATAAGCACAATGAACACCTCAATACTGATTAGTCTCCCTACAAAGCTATAACACATTAACTTCTAAAATTGTAGCAACAATTTAAAACATACTGAGTAGCTATAGCAGGCACACAATATTTTAAAATGCTTTTTATTTTCGGAATGTGTGTGTCCACATAAATATTTCAAAATTTATAAACATTTCCCATATTTTATTGCGTTCACATAGCACCTAGAATTTATGTACTTGTGTTATCTCTTCAAAACGTTTTTTTTTTTTCTCTCTCTCTCTCTCTCTTTCAAGCACGGGATCAGAAAGTGACCACACTGCCCTGCCTCAATTACTTTGTAGTTTCTTAAACGAAATCCAAATTACTAGAACTCAAATAAATTTTCAAATATGTGAGATATAACGTAATTTTGATAGTAAGTCCTCCTTTTTTCACTGTGATTCTTTTGCATGTGTTTCTGAAGTATTTATCTACAGTTAGTAATTCACTATTACTAAATTCACATTACATTAAACCATATACAATTCCTGAATAACAATGGACTAACAAAGCAAAAACCAAAGCTCGCACATGTTCAAAAATAAAGACTCACTCACAAATGGCAGAAATATAGTACAATTCATAATTTATAAAAGAAACCCTGCAACAAAAAAAATGATCATGTGCAATGCAGCGTCATTGTGCTGGATATGACAATTAGCAGGGACTATAAAAACTTATACTAGAAAGGATTCTTGAGCAATCTAAACCTTTCAAATTATGGACCATTATGCCTGTAAGAGCTTGGTGCTCTTTTCATATGGATGTTAAATAAATCTTGCACCATCATTACTTCCAACCGCAACATTTTTACACACAGATACCTACAAACTAATACAAACTAAAGTGAGAATTCACACCACACTGCATTAAAATGAATTGTTGAATTTCCATTATTTAGATTCCATCTTGAAGCTTTCCCATGGAATGGCTGCTTAAAACATATGTATGTCAAAGGTTATGCAAGAGAAAGACCATGTAATTGATTACATAACTCTTTGGTACATATGAAAATATTGGCTACCATCATTCTATGAACAGTCTTAACAATGCACTGGTGCAAGATACGTTAAGAAACTAGTTTTTCACAGTACAATCCAACTTTTTGACAAGCTACAAGTACCATAGAGCCTACATCAGCTATATGTCTATAAGCAACCTGCTCTCTTTGCAAAGTCAATGGTCTATGTCCACATTCTATAAGAAATTGGAGCAAGCTCAAGAAGCGAATTTGTGAACTACTCTGAACGTTCCCATTGACATGACTTTTTAGCTGTGGGATAGTGACTCGAATCTGAACAAGGAGATCTCAAATGACTGAGGAGTGTATGCAGAAAATGAAATAGTTGAGGTAAATCAAATCTTGGCAGCCCATCTCTCTACTACTACTCGAACCAACAATATTTTCTCTGTCAAACTTGGGAAGGCTGTACATATTTTAAATGTCAACCAATCACTTCTTTTTTTTTTCCTGATAAATAAAAAACAAGCACTCCTCTGTGTCAAATGTCACATCCCTATTATGATTCAAGCACTTAGTAACAACTGATATCTACTAAAAACTATAATCTATCTTCTATCTTTCCTTTTTACGCCAAGAATGATTACAAGTAGGCATATAATGGTGTCAACAAAATTCCACTTAAACATGATTACATCCCGTGTTTATTCAATTAGAAAATAAGACTATATACAACAGCATGAAAGTGAGTTTACATTTACATATCAAAAACAGGTTAGATTACAATTGTACATTTCTTCTCTTTTTTTTTGTCTTTTGTGCAGTTTCATGTAGCTACCTGTGCTGATTTTCCAATACTCAATACATGTATTTGAAAAAGTAGGTTATTTTTTTAGACTACATTTTGTGAAGTGATACACATATTTCAGTATACGTCACAATATCAAACACACAAAGATGGTATAAAATAATCTGTGTATGTACTGCTCATAATTACACATTTTGAATTAACATTTACACTCTTCTAAACACATAAGAAAGGAAGAATAAGATCGAAAGCTAGTCAATTCGAAACAGGAATCTCTCAGTGATTACGTTACCTAAAATACTAAACATACTGGCTCGTTTATACAGCATTTAATGTGCTTTCTAAATATATGAATATCTAAGCTTGAAAATGTTCTTAAGTATATAGCTTAAAATCAAGGTATAAAATATTGCTTTTTCAAAACAAAACTATGCATAACTTCACCGTTTCGTGGCGATTCAAATTTGTGCTCTTCGTATTGTGAAAGGAGAGAGCTGTAACCTAGAACCAAAATTTAAAAAATATCCTTGCTTACATAACTGTACAAACAAATTGATAGTGGTGACAATGAAAATATGTGAAAAGCTGTACCCACAAACACTGATTGACAGCTTATATCTGGTAATGATACCTTTTACTTAATCAACATCTAAATCTATGCTCTCTGTTAAATACTTTTCATTTAACTGCCAAAAAGCTATTTATCTACTCAATTCTTTAAACATTACTTGGTTCATACCCGATTTGTCTCCATTTCACATGGTCTAATAACAAGTGTGTCAAATCAGCATGTGGTTTAATTACCAAATAGGCTATTACCCATTTGGTCTAAAAAAATCATTAGACCATGTGGATATTGTTGACAATGAACAAATGGAATGAGACTAAATTATAAATAGACTAATGATTCTAAACTGATAGGTGTAGAACAAATATACCATACAGGAATAGACCAAATGAGAATAAGATAAAGTGGTGGCAGATCAAAAAGTAAAACCATTACTAAAAATTCATGAAACTAAATAATGTAGTGGGAAAAGGGCAAATGCCACAATTAATCATATATTTTTGGTTTAAAGCAGTTAATGTATCTACCCCAGAGAAAAATATCGATTTTGTTTTTTTCTCATTTCCATTTTAAACTTTATAGCACATAGCAGTATCATGTGACTGACTACAAAACCAATATGGCAAATGCTATTGAGGAAAAAATGGAGAGAGAAAACAAAAATGGTCACACACTTCACTTCATTTTGCACTAAATGAACTATGCCAAAATATTATATCGATACTCAAACCAGTCAAGTTCAGGTATAGTGGGACAGCAGAAAGTATACGTTTTCTTTTTCTCTCCATAATACAAAGTTTCGAGAGGATATAAAGTTTCAAAAGGATACAATTGAACAAATCACAATTGCAGGTTTGCAAAAATAAGTTGTTACTGTATATCATCTAAGAAAAGAATTTATTTTGAAAACACTTCATAAGAAAGTGGATCGTGTTTCAAATGGTTGCAGTATATATCAATTAATACTGGTGTATAATGTGGAAATGAATATATGCATGATCCAACAGCATGAGAAATAATGTCTTACTAGAAATGAAATGCAACATAAAAATGGAAGAAAGTCATGTATGAAAAGACATTTTTCTTTTGTTTCTTCTTTTAGTTGTCCTTATCCAAGTGCACGTAAAAAAAAAAAAATAATAATTTGTGCTTGACAAGTTTCATTCAAAATGTAAATGAAGAAGAAAAAAAAGGTAATTTGTGCTTTCTCCTGGCCAGCATTACCGACATGACAAATAAAATGTCATGCGCAATTGATCCATAACTGAAATGAACCAAGATGATTTTTTTTTTATACCGATTAAAAAAAGAAAGAAATGTCTTCTTTTTAATTAACACCCAGACACACTGGAACATACAAACAGTAGTGATCTTCACGGTTTTATAGTAATAAGGTTTACAGTACAATATTCATAGGGGAACATAATGTCTAGTATGCACTATATTCCAAATGATGCATAATTTATGCACCTGGATCATCATGTTAAGTTCACAATTGAGAGATACATGTATATGTTGACTAATAAGGGACCACTCAACTAGTTCCAACTAACTTCACAAATTTCACATTAAAAAAAAAAACATTATTGTTAAGAAAAAGACAAAACAAATAAATATTTATTAGATCTTGGGCTGAACATATTTATATACAAACGGACATTAAGCCTTAGTCAGTTGAGAAACAAATGGACCTAAAAAGACATTTGTAAGTTCATGAAATTCTAGAATTAATTTCTGATGTTCAGCTGCTAAGGCCACAGTCTGGATATATTCTAAACCCACAATTTTCAAAAATAATATTAGACATTTCTACTCACAGAAGTTGATTGGAAGATCATTAGTTTCTTATTCTATCTATTATTACAATATTTTGTGCTTATTAGGAAATGAAAGCATTCAATTGACTCCGGTAACAACCATCACACACTATACAATACCTTTACCCCATTCAGTATTTCTTTAGTGACATTAATTGTCAATCACGCAAACACTGCTCCATTTTGGTCAGCAATTTGATACTGCATTGAAAACAAACTCGTCACTTTACACTATTCTAAAAGCTGATGATAATAATATATTTAAAATACATTACCAAGGACAACTACTTCAGTAATAGACAAGAGAGAGAGAGAGAGCGAGCGAGCAAGGTAGAGAGAGAGAACGAGAGAGAGAGAGAGAGAGAGAAAGAGAAAGATAGGGAGGGGATTAATACTATCTATATGTACATGAGATAAATATCTATCATGAACACTCATTTCCACTAGATTGAAAGGAAGTAAAGATATTCTTTATTTTAGCTCAATATTCACTAGTCATCTACAAAATAAATGCAATCAATATTCCCAAATGGACTGGAAATAAAGTTGTTTGCGAATGTACGGAAACTCTTTTGCAGATGACATCCATGAACTTAACCATGCAAAAAATTAAGCCACTTCAGAGCTACAATTGTGCAAATAAGCAGACACAACTCACTGATAAAGAGAATAGATATAATGTCATGAATGTATTGCAATCATGATTCATTCATACACAATGCTGTATTATATCCATGATACAAAGAATGAAGTATTGATTCCACACGGGGTATCAAAAGCTCGTTATGAAGCAACCTTCTATCTTTGGGAGAGAATAATGCACGAAGCAGAATCTAAATATTTCTCAGTTCTGGAGATAATTTGGGTTATTTGGAAGATTTCTAACACTGAATAGACCACATTCCCTGAAAATCTACCAGCAGATGAAAATGATTAATAATATTTCCAAATGATGGTACAATTTCTCAATAGATTTTTTGTTGTTGTTGCAATGATATACATGCAGTTCCACCAGGGCAGACACTACTCCTAGGCTTGCACATGTTGATTGTTTTTTAAAAATATTTCTTGGATTTTGGTGATTTTGATTTTTCTCTCCTCCACTCCTTCACGACCTCTGACCGCTATGCAAAGTACTTGACCTCCAGTGCAAAGTTCATGATCTCTGACCTCTGATCTCTAGGCAAAGTACATGACCTTGAGTGTATCATCGTGGACTTTGATGGCAGCAGACATCTCTTTAGCTGTGCGTCCAAACCCGTCTCGGCCATGATGGCTACCATCACCCCCACTGTTGGTTGAGCAAAAAAAAAGAGTGTGTATGAGTTACATTTCGAAAAACTGCTGCATAACACAATAAACTGCTGCCAACCTGCTATAGAAAGACCAATATGGGAAGTGTTTCATCAAACTGCAAGTTAAGCATGACTTTACAAAAAACCTCACTACAATGTGCCAAATTGAATGCCTGACGTTTATTCTGATGTTTTAACAAAATGTAACTGTGCAATTTCACGGTCACTGACACTACAAAAATACATTTTCTAGACTGTTTGTATTTTAGCTAGCTAAATAAGAATCAACAGGTCTTCAAATCAACCCATTGAGGCCTGAGCCCGAATATATTCAGGCTAAGGTCTATGGGAAATGTGTGTTGCAGCAAAATCAGCTCGTCTCCAACAGGTTAATATATACAGCTAAATAAGTTAACGATAGGGAAGGGATTCTGCATAAAATTTCCACCAAAACTGCAATTCTTTTCTTATGAAACGGGAAAAAATGTGTCAGTAAATGACATTTAAAAAATTGTCTGTTACCGACAAATTTATGCTTAATTTACACACAGATTTGTGAAACACTCCCATCTTTTTGCATCATAGTTTTTATGTTCTTTCCAACACATGTTAAAAGAGAAACAATGTGTTACAGGGGAGAAACTGTGCAGTGTATACAAAAATGGTCTTTCTACACACATTTTGATCAAACATATCTACCGACAATGTTGACAAATTGTCGGCCTCATGCCAAAGGGATTTAACATTTTTAAAGGCCATTCATATTGTACACATACTAAAAAATGTATGGCCTTTCTGGCATGAGGCCGACGAAATGCTGACTATGGTTAGCCAAGAGAAGATAAAATGGTGCATGTAAAAAAAAATAATGAAAAAAAAAAAAAAAAACACAAATCTACATGTGTATATGGAAGGTTATCAGTAATTAGATAGCTAGGTCATATTTCTAATTCCAAAAGAAACTACATCCAACACCAGAAACTACATGTACTCTACTGACTGCTATTATAAAATAACAAAATGCTACTAAATGCATGTTAATGAAATGTTTTACAATAACTTGATTTCTAGCCACATGTCTAATCATCTACATCTCTAACTATGAATACAATTCAAAACACTGCAAATGAATTAAACAATTGAACACATGAGAGGAATGGGCAACAAGAAATTCTCAAGAAGTGTTAGAACAACATGTCTGAATTGTATTTAGTAGTTAGAAACATTCCACACATCTCAGAAAGAAATAAACCTTCACCTATGAACTAATAAAAATAAATATTATGTTCTTTCATGAAATGACCCTTTTTTTGCATCAACATCTAATCTAGAATGCTATCAATTAAATACAACTTGAATCTATGTATATTGTAGCATGTTATACAGTTTATGAATCAAATATTTGTAAATGCCCTGTAAAGTAATGAGATATCCTATAAGCTTTAACTCTCAAAAGACTGGGGGGAGGGCTATCATGGCCCCCCCTCTCGACATTTTCCGCGACCATTCCGCCGCGCGAAATTTTTTGACCGCGCCGCTTGCTGACTTTATACTTTCAAGTCTCGCGCATCTTTTGACACCATTTTCACGAAAACCGGTCATACCTTTATGACGCTGCACGATTTTCCAAAATATCCGTCCGACCGAAAACGGCTCAAAAACGTTATTTTGTGTACAAAGTCAATGCAAATGGAGTTTTCTCACCTTATTCATAGAGATAAGATTATTTTCACTTTCATTGGCTGAAATCAATTTATTTTAGCATTATTGCGATTCAAAATGGTTCTTCAATAATTTTTGCGAAAAAAACAATGAAAAACAAAAGGTTGAAAAATCAAAGAAATACATAAGAAATTCATAAAACAATAAAACACATAAGAAATTAATTTCGATACTAGAATTTTTTCCTAGTACAATCGTTAGGAATGCTATATGGAATAATGATGCACAAAATAAGCATTCTAGGAGCTTTATTTTTTTCAATTAGAGCAAAAAGTATGATTTCATGAATAAATTAGCATAATTAATTCATATAAAATAAATCAATATTATTTTGCAAAAATTAACAATGCAGTCTTGTAGATTGTATGACACACTACCATTGTGTAAATTTTCGGCACGGTCGTGCGATCGGCGGCCGATATCTTAGGAGGGGGGCCATCATGGCCCCCCCCCCCCCCCCCCCCCCCCCCCCCCCCCCCCCCCCCAGTCTTGACAGCTACCAAAACACCCCAGTCTTATTAGGGTTAAGTCATAGCTATCTAGTTCATTACATATTTGTCCTCCTAGTAACTGAGGTATTCTAATTGAAATGTACTATTGAACAGAGAATACTATAACAGAAAAGTAGGACAAAGTCAAGATGTAAATTAGACTTGAAATTATTGGTTAAAGAATTATGAAATAAGAATAAGCCAAGATGCAAATGATATGAAAAATCACCAACAAATAAAGGCTATGGAATGAAAAACAAGCATGACATGTATCCCAGGAAATCAGGGAATCAATATTAGCTTCAAAATATAAACAAATTAACAAGAGCAAGAGTTAGTTTAAATGTGGCAGAGAAGATTAAAAGCAGCATAAAATGCGATATTCCTATGCACTCACTTGCTGTTTGCACTGGATATGACACTGCAGGAGGTAAACAATAAAATTCAGTCAAAAAAAGAAAATCAGGGAAGGGCAAGAGGGGTACACCTAACCTTTCTTATTTCATAGTCATAAAAATGTTTTTTTTTTTTACTTCAAATGGATTATATTTGAAACTAGCTTTGATATTATCACCAAGGTAATCTATGGGATAGGCATTATGTAGAGACCCATAAAAACAACAGAGGTTTAGAAGTGTAAGCTTCACTCAGTGTGCAACTATTTTAAAAATGACGGCAAATAGTTTCAGATTAATTGAACAACTGAAATGTATTTACAGCATTACTAACAGAGACAACCAGTAATAAGAGTTTTATAGGTATCTCAACGCTTCTTGTTATATAGTTTGTGTCGATTATTTAACCCTACGAGTGGTGTCTCCGCCCCATCATTTCCTGTAACCATTCTAGTCATGCAAAGTTTTTTTTTCACAAACTTTTTACAATCAAGTCTAAATCATTGGGTTGAACAAACTGGTGAAATTGTGTTTGAGTATCAACTTAGATTAAATTACAATTAAAATAAAATCAAGTTAACAATATATAATTGGTATGATTAATCTACCCCATGTACCTTTCCTCCTAATTTCGGTATATGCTGCAGCAAAGAGCAAGATGTTTGGGAAGGGGACATAGAGCTTTTATAGCTAGCTGCTCTATGGAAGAGAACAGCTTGTCATTTTTGGAAGCTTTTTACTTACTGGCTCAGCTTTAATTTGGTTCGTTTTTTATTCAAATGTCAATCATTTTCATAGAAATCACATGCATAATGGTATGAGGTCAAATCAAAATCAACAAAAATTTGTCATGTCATGTCATGCAAATTAATCAACTTCTGACCATCAACTGAAACAGTTGTAAAACACATATACTATTTGAGCTTACTCATTCAGAGTACCTTTGCATTTTTTTTTCACTGAATATAGCCGAAAGGATGAACCGCTTTTCAAATTTCACATGTCCTACATTTCAGTGACAATCAGATTCAAGAGAAAAAATTAGCAGAAATCTTTTCATTTTTTTTTAATTCTTTTTATTTACGATCAGACTAATGAATTAATTCAATATTACGATTAGTTTTTGTCAAACAATCAAATTTAGCTTGTTTCACAGAAGTTGATCAATGCTTGAACAAATATCATGCATGTGTTGTTTGGTATTTTTTAGTTGATCAACATGCAGTATGGATGCAGCACTATCCAACATACCTGTCATGATCATATCTATCGTGATCCTTCTCCACAAGATGGTACCTGGCACGGAAGGCCACCAGGTGGGCGTAGTAGGCGGGGGCTGGGATGGACACGCTGCGGGTGCAACGTACATAGGTGTGGCACAGCTGGTAGGTTAGACATTGAAGTTCATCAGCCTTGAAACCATTGTCATCCCAGAGGACGTGGTAGTGAGAGGGTCGACTGGTGCCCTAAAGAGAACAATCACAAGTTGTGCATTTTAGAATATATAAAGTCATTTAGTTTTATGTCTGATAGACTTTCCAAACATTTTGCTTCAAAATTTCTCAAGCAAAACTGGATTAACAATCTCAGAGAACGCTTTGTTAAAGTTTTTATGAAGGTACTCTCTCATTTGGTCAATGCTAAAAAGTTATTGTGTTGTCGTCAACAACTAGGTCTTTGGGCTGGCTGCTACAAATTTTGTCCAAGAAATACACCACAACAACCTAAAATCTAGGCTAAAATATGAAACCCTTATGTTACGATTTTTTCCTTCCAATTTGAAATGAGTCAAATAAGATTGATCCTATGCTGAGCTTTTAAAAAGATAAATAATGAAGAATCTTCAAGTGATTTCTGAAGGGAACTGACGTACCTGAATACCAGCATGACTGCACAGGTAGAAGTCATATTCAAGAGGATGTGTGATGCCACTGTCTACTGTAGTACCAGCTGGGATATTACCACTCCTTCCAATCTATGGAGAGAGACACACACACACAAATGGTAAGCCAATAGAAAACATAATTAACCAACCAAATAAAGAGCATTGGTCATTCGGTGGCATTAGATCTTTGAGCTTCTTTGTTTCTGCATTGGAGAATTTAACAAAATGGTAGCCATCACAAATAGGAAAATTAATGCACCTGCATAAATTATCAAGGAAAGTTCTTTTGAGAATACTAAATTATACTGATTATAAAACTATTCCAATACAGGCTATTAGGAATTCTAAAATACAATTCATTACACTTTTTGGTAATGTCCTTTTGTATTCTGTTGAAGAACTTACAAGCATCGGATAACCTTCACACAAACTTCTGGGGGAACTTTTCTTGCATGGCCTACAAGGGTTAAGAGCTTTCAGTACATATGGAAAGAATTCAGTTTGGAAAAACGTTCATCAGAAGTGGGAGGGATCTTTAAAAGACATACATGTAGTGTGATATAAGGACACCAATGCTAACATTCACCCTATCATTTCTTCTATACATCCGTCTTTCTATCTTTCCACTTACCTGTTCTCTTCTCTCAGCACAGAAGAGCCTGGTATGATGTCTCTTCTGAACCACAATGAACGTGATACCAGGTTCGTATCCCTCTTCCAGTGACCTACAGGCATCTCTGATCGCGTTCATCTCATTGGCTAGAACCTGAATTTAAAAAAAAATTTAAATTACAGGCCAAATAAGTACTGTCACATAGTTTATATTCTTTGATGAGGGCTGCAATTTTGCCGTCAGTTATAGAAGATAATTGTGGTCAGCCGTGTATGATTTTCACAAATAATTACTAATGCTAATGTTATTATTGGCAAACAAAAATATGTGCAATGTTATTGTTTTTTTGTTTGTTTGCTTGTTTTTTGTTTTTTATATGGTTGTGTTGGTTATGGCATACAGGTCAAAGACTCAAACATCAAAGTTGGAAACTTGGATTGGTGCAGTGTTAATTAAATATTTACTCGTATTACAGTCAAAATGGTTGTATTTAATGAGGAAGAAACGAAGGCAATTCCCGTAGCCTTTTAAGAATAAGTGAGCCAGTCTATACTTCAAAATCTGTGGATATCTGAGCTCATTCGGAACTGGAGGTTAATACAAACTTGTCTACACTCACCTGTAAGAATTGTCCTTCACTGACCCCATCCCTGTACATGATGATCCTGGCTGGCTTGTACCTGGTTGATTTGTAGAACTCTACAAGTAGTTCCTTGACCATAGTCATCAGGTCTTGAATGATCTCTACCCGGTGGGTCTGAATGCGCACACTGGCACAATAACGGCTAGGATGGCCGTCCATACTACCCACAACCTATTATGTACATAAAAGAATACATGTATATAATATTATGGCTGTGATGGGCATACATAACAAGCGGGAACAACCACACAGCTGACTCCAATCGATTGAGCTCAGTTGTTCACTATTTGATTAGAAATGATACAATAGAGTGCAATCAATTGAGCTCAGGTGTACATTCTTCGAATGGAGATGGGCTCGTTTGGCTGCAATCGTTTGAGCTCAGTTGTACACTTTTTTTTACTTGAGATGAGTTAATTTTACTGCAATTGCTTGAGCCCAATTGTTACTATTTAAATGGAGATGGAGATGAACAGAATACAACTGTGTGGTTGATATCAGATTTTGATCGTATTACATGCATACATACAAACCATCACAGACTTTGAGGCGAAGAAGCCCATGCACAATATTGCAGAGTCAAAAGCAAATTTATGTTTATTATATTTTCATTAATTAGATAAACAGTGTACTACTAAAAATTCTATGCTAATGCTTATACGGAAAAATGAACTTTAAAAAATCATTGAAGCATAATGATCTTGATCCTTATATATATATATACATGTATATACATGTATATGCATTGTAAATATCACTCCTGAAGAAGACGGAGACCCGTCGAAAATTAGAGACTGATGAATTTAATAATTTGGCGTAAATGCATTACTGGACTATATTTTGTTTTTTGTTTGATGACTGCCAATACGTGAAACTCTATAATGTATATACATGTATATATATATATTTTTATTTTATTTTATTTTTTTTTTTTGTTCATGCATCCCAGATCAATCTTAATATAGATTTTAAACAAAGGGTTTTGAACTTTGGTCTACATGAATTTAAAAAAAAAAACATAAAACCTTTAAAAGCAAATTTCTCATCATTATGAATGATGCTTTCACAGGCATGACTAGAGCATTGTTATTAATCTTGAAAATCAAACAAAACAGAAAGTAGACCAACACTTGCATAGGTGTAAGCACATACATCTCTTTCATTCAAATTCATAGCAATATGTCGGAGAAAATTGTGCTGGTGAAATTTAGCGTATTAGGCCTTCTGCACTAACTGTAAAATTTTGTTGAAAGTCATTATCAACAATGACCCCTATATGACGAATTCATAACCTTTTTGTAATTTCTATTATCGGCACCAAAATAACTTCATCATTTCATGTGATTGCAATTAAATAATGTGTAAAATAAAACAACACATGCATATGTACCATATTACCACAAGGGACTGGTCTCCAAATGAAAACAGACACATTCAATTCTTATTGCACTTCTTTGAAACTTTAAAGACTTTGCTGTTTTTCTAGAGCCAGATATTTTCAATGTTAAATACTCTTTAAAAGTGTTGATGAGATTTTGAACAATTAGCATTTTTATTTATATAATTAAATTTCAAGTAAAGAATGTTTTACATCGCTGCACTAATGTTATGTTAATGTTATAGATTAAGTAATAAAACAAATTGTGTGTGTTCATGATTGAAGTGCAAAGTTGTGATGTGTATTTTGTGTCCCAGAGGAGGAAATATAAAGACAGAGAGAAACACACACAGAGTTGGGAAAGAGAGAGAGAGAGAGAGTGAGAGAGATAGAAAGAGGGGGGTGAAGAATGAAAGGAAGAAAAATAGAGAGAAACAAGATGAATCCTCGATCGCGCACTTTCGAAATATATGCCTCCGCCATTGCCAGATCAGAAAAATATTGCACTTTCATCTATTCATTTTGCTTTTATATAGAATGACATTTTTTACCTTGACCTTTGACCTTGTGACCCTATACCTAATCAGACCATATTCCTCTGGTGATAGATACCACCCTTAAATTTGAAGTTTACATCTTGATTGGTTCCCGAGATATCGCGATGACAAACTCAAAACATGGATTTTTCACATCTTGACTTCTGTGACCCTCGACCTTTGACCTATATAATCCATAATCTAATCAGATCATCTTCCTATGGTGGTAAATAATACAACTAAGTCTGAAGCTCATATCTCAAATGGTTCTTAGGATATCGCGATAACGAACTCAATACATAGAATTTCACTATTTGACCTCCGTGACCTTGACCTTTGACCTACATACTCCATAATCTAATCAGATCACCTTCCTCTGGTGGTAAATACTACAACTAAGTTTGAAGCTCATATCTCCAATGAGATATCGCGATAACGAACTCAATACATAGAATTTCACTATTTTTGACCTCCGTGACCTTGACCTTTGACCTACATACTCCAAAATCTAATCAGATCATCTTCCTATGGGGGTACATACTATCCCCAAGTTTGAAGTTGATATCTCAAGTGGTTCTTGAGATATCGCGATAACGAGCAATACGGACGTACGGACGGACGGACAACCCGAAAACATGATGCCTCTGGCACCACCTTCGGTGGCGGAGGCATAAAAATACCTTCTCAATGAGAAAAGGGAATGCCAGATGGAAACAGAGACAACGAAAATAATAGACAAGTAAAGTTAAACAGTAATATTTTAACCAAAAAAAAAAAAAATAATAATAATAACCCCCCAAAAAGCAGCAAAAGAGCCATTCCCAACAAGAGACAGAAAGATAGTGAGAAAAACACAAACAAACAAACACACACAGACACACACACAGATGATAGAGAAGGATTTAAAGGTCAAAAGATTGAGAAAGGAGCAGAGACAGAGGTACAGATAGATAAAGATCAACTGATAAATGAAGAAAGGGAGACACACACACACACACACTCTTGGACATAAATGAGATAGACAGAAGAATAAAGAGGGGTGGATTCATGATAAGATGTTAATGAAATAAGATTGTGAAGGTATTTGCCCATCATTGTGCTGCTGTATGGAGTGGGGCTAGACCCAAGAAAAGACGCACACAGATGACTTACAGCTGCGATTGAGGGTTTCTTATCGTCACCAGCAGGAGGATGAGTAACATCAGCTCCACAAAAGATGACAGGCTCTCTAAATATGCGGGGTCTGAGTTTTGAGATATAAAACGGGGGATTGTGGATGGGTTGGAACAACTAAAAAAAAAATTTGGGCATGATGCATACATACAAGAAATGCAAGAATAATAATAATAATACCATACACCGTGGACTTACAGCGGCGATAGACGGTTTTGTATTGTCACCTGCAGGCGGGTGGGTTATGTCGGCTCCCATAAATATGACTGGTGCTCCAAAGATGCGCGGCCTGGAGAGTTTCACGAGAAACATCAGGTAATCAGAGCAAAGAGTTTGCCAGTAGAATACATTAACCATGCTTGTCTAATCGTCTGTTTCATAAGTGATACTTCACTCAAGATATCATTGTTAGAGGATAAACTCATTGATCAAATACTTGATGTGTGACAAATAAATATTGACCTCTACTTATTCCTATTCCTGAAAAGCATTTTACCATATGAATGAATTTACTGTATTTATCTGGTATAATTGGTAAAGCTCAGAGTGTAACAGTTCACAAATAGATACACTTATACTTGTATGATGGGGTGACCATAATTCGCACAAATTTCTAAAATAATAAAAACTGCAACATTCAATCAACATTTTTTCATATTTTACACAAAATCAACGAAAACTACCTAAATACCAAATAAATGGCAAAATTCAAAACTCTGAATCGCCGAATGAAGAAGTGAACTAGGTCAAAGGGTTTCAAAGATATCGCGATTTCAAAATTCTATGTCAATCGAACGATCGCAAATTCTGCTGAAAAAGTCAGAAAAACAGCGAGACCTTATTTCCCGCACGGGCATTTCACAAAGATTTATCAAGAAATTCCAACAGTGTAAGGAAAGGGAATTACAGTATATGCAAGTCAAAATTTTATAGAATTAGATGATATTAATATCATCTCACAATTTTGATGAAATTAGATAGGAAAATGATGATTTCCAGACCCTTGTCGGGAAGGTCGTATTTTTCCGAACGGACACGCAATTTTCCGATGTTCGGTTATTAATTTCACAATTCAATGTACCGTACCGTGACGAAAATGTGGTTCTTAAGCAATTTTCGGTCCCTCTTTCTGATGGTGCCATCAGATTTCACGATTTTGATTACTTTTTGAGATATCCGTCTGCGTCAACGAAGGTCATGCATGAATTATGGTCACACCACCATACAGTTGATACATGTATTTTCCCCCCTAATGTGTCGATGGGTTTTAAAAATAAATTTGTTGATCTTGAATCAATGTCACTCAAAACCTAAATAAAAAACCAAATGAGAAATTTAAATTCACCTATTCATCCATCCAAACCCAAATTATTTTCTTGCTATTTAAATCAATCTTCCATACAGGTTTACAGATGATATGTGTAAGTTACTTCCTTTTATCACTCACCTGATGTTAGGAGCCAGAATGTTGTTAACTCCTCCTAGTTTAACATTGATCTTGAGACAGAGATTGGAGAGGGTTTGCGCCGTGGTTCTGTTGACATTCTTAACTTGTACACACTGTGTAGCTATACCTAACAGAGTATCTCCAACTCGCTTTACTTCAGCTGTGGGATAATTGTTAAAAGAATATCATTAATACTTGGGTAATTAGTCTAGTCAATGGCAAAGTACAGAGACAGAAAGCTGACCACCACCATCATCATCCTCATAATCAACAGCATCATCATCATCCTCATAATCATCATTTCATTTCATTTCATTTATTTATTATTGTCCTCTACAGGATAATTGTTAACATTTACATATATTTACATATATTACATAATCAACAGCTTCATCATCATCATCACCATCATCATCATTTTTTCATAACCAATAGTATCATTATCATCATCATCATCATCATTTTCTCATAACCAACATTATCATTATCATCATCATCATCATCATCATCACCCTCATCATTATTATTAACAGCATTATCACCATCACTATCTCCATCATCATCAACATCATCATCATCCTTATAATCAACAGTAGCATCATCATCACCATCATCATCATCTTTATCATTATCAACATGATCATCACCATCACCATGTCCATTATCAGTACTATCATCATCATTTTCCTCATAACTAACAGTATCATCATCATCCTCATCATCATCATCATCATCATCATCATTGTCATCATTCTCATTTCATTTCCTTTCATGTATTTATTATTGAATATTGAGCGATTATGAAATAAAATACACTCCTATTATAACAAGTGCTTGGATACCTTGTTATAACAAAATCTTGTCAAACTGAGCACAAAGACACAGAGACCTATATAGAAACATGTGCACATGTTTGAAATTTCATATCTGTGCTCATTGTAATGGAAGTACATGTAGATCGTAATACGCGAGAGAGGCAGTTTATTGTTCTTCAAGAAAGTAAACTGCAAGGCAAAGCTGATTCACGTTACTTCGATGAGCCAAAGTGCAACAATTGCTCTGGGCTTAATTGTGTCTAACTCTAAGATGTAAGTTCAGGGTTAGGGCTCCAATGGTGGCTTATGTTGAATTTGGGTTTAAGGTTAGGGTTATGTTTGATGTCTACTCCAGGGCTGAATTCAGTTCGATTAATTTCTGGGATAGACCACGGAACACATGTCATCAGATCAAATGTCATGAAATCAATTCATTAAAGGACGTCAATACCCCAAGTCGAATGTGACCTTACGTCACAGGGTCAAACTTTACACTCACCATAAACAGGAGTCTTCCCTGGTAGAACGACGATGATGAGCTGAAGCTTGGGCCACATCTTCTTGAGATGTCTGAACATGGGTTCCACTTGATCTGCTCCTACAGCATACTTACAGAAACATGGCTGCCATTTGATAGGCATCCCAGCATCATTGGAGATCTTCTGAAGCTGCAGTGTGAAATTCCTACAGAGAAAACAAACATGTACAGAGCACACATTACAAATCAATCATCTAACAGAATAGGCCTGCATTCAAAAGCTTCTTGGCCTGATTCACAAATGTACTCGGCTAATTCTAATTTTCTCCAGACAAATGTATTTTCCATCATTATCATCACTCAATACAGTAAAGCCTGTCTAAGTGTCCAATTCTCTATCAAGAGTAATTGTTTACATTGCCTCAAACTAGGAAGAAATGTTTGCATCATAACCTATTTATTAAGGTTGCCTGTCAACAGTGGTCTCCTTCTTTTCTTTTTTTTTAAACAAAGATAGTACAGTAGAGATGCCACTCCTTACCATTCAAAAATTTCCAAACTGGCAAGAAATCCTAAAAAAAGTGCAAATTGGTGAAAAGGCAACCAAAAAAAAAGTGGGTTAAAAATGCATTAAAAGGCAGAAATTTAGAGATTTGTTTTCATTAATTCAGGACACTTCCAGAAAAGTGACATCTCTGGAATAGGAAGTAGCTTACCTGAGGGCTTCTTCCCTGCATTGATGCTGAGGTGCAAAACATGCAATGGCCCAGACCTCAATCTCAACACCAAAGTGAAACTGTTTGCCTCTCATGTCCCATACACCCTGGTTAGGGATAGCTTGCTGTGGCTTGTTCATCTGTAAAAAAAAAAAAAAAACATAATCAACTCTTAATGACTGTGAAAGTGAACAGAGGCCCGTAAAATTGTTATCATAGTGCACTGCATGCTTTAAAAAAAATCAAAATCAAAAGATTGGTAAAAATACAGATAAACTGATAAGCTTTCACTGTCTCCAAGCTTTTACAAACTATTGTCAGGGATTCTACATAATTGACACAATTCTATTTAATATCTCAACCATTTTTGTGTTTTTATCTTGTGCAATTCCTCTAAATATTTCACTTACATGGTCCCCTCGTATTTCTGTTTCCAAACTGGGCCGAGTTTCACCAAGTCGTTCCTAAGTTACAAATTACTTTATGAACGATTAGTGATCAGTTCTTGCACTAAATTATTAAGCATGTGATTAGTATAGCACCAAAGAACATGTTTCAGTCGTTTGTAACTTGGTGAAACACCACCACGGTCAACTGTGTCTGATGATAACATTTTCTCCTTTACTGGAAAACATACAGCCCTGGAAATAATTATGAGACCAAACCACAAAGACGATGTGTAGAAAAGTGATGTAATGAGTTTTCTTTTAGGACTATGTTTGCACGTTTGAAATTGGCATCAAGCAACTACTGTATTCACTGTTATTTTTGCGCGATTAATTTTTCACGCTGAGCGGCCTCAAAACATGTTCACAGGTACTTAAATTCGCGTTGCATGATCGTAAGCTCGCAATTAAACCCATGCAATACATGCATAGAAAATCATGCCTATATATTGGCGGGTTTTTAAATTCGCGCTTGCTGCTCTTTCCGCGAAATCCACGAAAATTAATGTACCGCAAATATTTCCATGAATAGAGTAACTTGTTACAAGATTCCTGAGTGTGATTCTTATAACGGGAGAAGACTGTACAATTGTATCCATGTTGGTAAATTGCCAATTGTTCTAAACCCACTTTGACTAATGCAAATTTGGTTTCATCCCACATGGTCTAACACTATTTCATCTACAACCAGTTTGTCTAATTACCTTTTGGTCTAACTGCCACTTTGCTTAATTACCATTTTGTCTACTTCCCATTTGGTCTAATGCCCGTATGGTCTAACACCATTTAGTCAACTCCTGTATTAAACTGAATTGATCAAATATTCATTTGGGAAGTAGACAATATGGTTATTAGATGAATTGGCAATTTTACCAAGTGGTCATTAGGCCAAGAGAGAATTAGATCAAGTATTAATTTGATCAAGTAGAAATTAGACCAAACTATAAGTAGACCAAATGGGTTCAGACCACATGGCAATAGACAATCGAGAATTGGACCAACTGCTGTTAGACCAATTTGATATAAACCTGCATATTTACCTTTCCTCCATATTGGATCTTAGGGGCAGGCAGAACCCTGCCCTCGATGGTGACCATCTCGTTACTAATACTCAAACCAAATTGCCTCACATACTGGTCATTGTTGAAGTCAGCTTTATGAACCTGCAAAGGAAATAAAACATACATGAATTTCAGGTATGGGGAAATTAAAAGCACTTTCCTCCAAAGTTAGCTTGATTCACTTGCTTCTAATAACACCACCAATGTGAATTTCAATATTGGAAAAAAAATACCTGTAATATGTATCTTTAAAAAAATCAACAATACAACTTCAATGATATCTAATATTGTAAAATAATGACACTTTGCTGGTAAGGTAACTTTAAAAAAATTAGCATAACATTACAAATATTAAGTGACAATTCTAAACTTAAAAAAAAACAATGAAATAATTGTCTAATTGATAATGGTATTGAAGGTTTATTGATAAAACAATCTAAGCAGTCTAAAATCTAATATGCTTAGAACTAAAATATATTTAATTTTAATAATAGGGGTAAACATAATGCAAGAAATATATTCATTCCTACCAAACTTTTGATTTCTTTCTCTCTGTCTGGGGCTGATCTGGCAGTGGCCTGTAAAATAAAAGGATGAAAGTACAGAAATTACTAAAAACAGAATACATGTTCTTCAGGAAAAAGGACACAGAAAATATATGACAGAAACAGCTTTAATAGATTTTAAATATATTTAAGTATAGGAGTTTTACCACAAGAAAAAGTAGCTGTCTATTTGCAAGATGTGACTTTCCACTGAAAAACTTCTTCAGTTATGTAAATGCGGACATTTCTGCTGTGTGGTAACTTTCGCACAATTCGTGTATATCAGGAGGGACGGGGAAGTAAATTGTGCAAAGATTTCATGTTATAATGTGGCCAACTTCGCTCCATCAGCGCAAAAAATTTCCACTTTTATAGTAACACTGAATTATTTTGTTAAAAGTTTGATGTTAATGATAAGGGAAATGAGATTAAGATGAAATCAAATCAAATCAATGGAGGAACACTGATGCAAAGAAGTAAAAATTTCTGTTTTCGATACTTTGCAGAGAACAGACATATACGGCACAGTTGTATTAGATAGGCAACTTTTTTTTTACCTTGTTCTTGTATAAAATGTAAAATAAAAGGTACTGTTGAAACAGATAACATGTAACTTTAGACTGGAAGCTTCTGAAATGAGAGGTGTATTAC
Source organism: Paracentrotus lividus (assembly GCA_940671915.1). NCBI lineage: Eukaryota > Metazoa > Echinodermata > Echinoidea > Camarodonta > Echinidae > Paracentrotus > Paracentrotus lividus. Next base: position 5,081,047 of record CALNVZ010002974.1, read on the forward strand.
CTTGATCATAGTAGATGTCTGCAGGTCTGTGAGTTTCTTGATGCAGCGCTGACCAGCGACTATATTGCAAACCTGAACAGAAAATTAAAAAAACAACAACAAACTTAGATTTGATGTAAAATTACAAGCATCTCATGACTTTTCCTTTACATTTTTGGAGAATTATATGATCCACACGTCAAGCTTTATTGGATATATATATATATATTCTTAAATTTGATAACAAGAATAGCTTCCAAATGACAACAGGACGATGTCTATCACATATTCACAAGGGATCAACCTTGACAGGCCAATGGCCTTTTCTAAATCCTCATCCGCTGCATTGTCCATTTGATGATGTTATTGTTTTACTTTGAACTTTGAATGATGTCAATGTTACTTTAAGTTCTACATATCGTTATATCTATGTATGTATAAATGTATGAATGTGAAATAGACTACATGTAAACTGACACATACAAACAGACAGATGAAATGTCATTCCACCTAGACAATGGAATAGTCCATATAAAATGTTGCAGACTTTGTTGGAGGAATAGTTCATTGAGGAAAAAGGGTGTGGTACAAACCTCCAGAGGTAGGTAGGTGTGACGCTGCTCCTGTCCAACCTGCAGACAGGGGAGATGAGGGTATCTGAAAAGGAACAAAATACACATTAATGGTCGTGTGTTATGAACTCGCCACCCAAATAGGGTGGTGCTGTTACATTTTTTGCTATTTTTCAGCATTAATTTTTCAATATCTTCCAAAGTAAGAAAGTTTATGTAACAAATTTGATCTCATTTGGAAGCTATGTTACTGTGCTAGCTCCCTGTGAAGTTTCATAGTTCTAGGTAACATTCTTGTGGAGTTAAAATGGTCTAAGTTTGGGACAGTTTGGGCCGCAAGCGGTGCCGCCAGTACAAAGTCAATGGGAAATTTCACATTTTGTGGTTGATGTGGGGAAAACTTGAATTTCTCTGCCAAATTTTGGCTTATGACAGTAAATTTGGTACCAAATTGAAGCTTATAAACTGCTTTATACCATGAAACCACTGAACAATAGCTTTGATGTTACAATAGTACCCATGAATTTCATTTCATTTCATTTCATTTATTTATTACCTCCAAAGCTGAGTACAATGGAAAATTTGTTCGTTCGCATATAAAACAAAAACAATATAAGAAATACAAACATGAGACTCAACAATTGTTATTTGACCTAAAAAAAAGGCAATGCCTCCTGTACAAAGTCATTAGGAATTGGAGATATTGGAGTACCGTTGGGAAAACTGCAATATCTCTGCCAGTCTCTAGCCTATGATTGTAAATTTAGCACTAAATTGAAGCTTACATGTATAAACTGCTTTATACCATCATATAACTTAACAATATGTTTGATGGTGCAACAGAACATAGCAGGACCCAACCCCCTCATGATTTAAAAAAAAGAAGCTATTTTTCAGGGCTAAATTTCAATTCATTATATTTTTCATTCTAGAATTGTAAACCATAATGAATTATACCTTTTAAGGTCTGAATATTCTCTACCAGAATATAATAACATCATTAATATTTGGGTGATCATAGATGACTTGACGATTAAAACAATGAAAATTGAAAAAAAATCTAAATTTCCTGAAAATTTTCTGAATAACTTTTTTATCTTTCACCTGGTATAAATTTTGAATGCAGATTTAGATTCCTGGGGGAATTTCCTTATAGAAAATGTATAGTTTTTATATAATAGGGTGTATGCTTTTCAAGATACAGGTCCTTGAAGTGAAAAAAGTGTCGTTTGTAGTCAAATTGGCATGTAACGTGAAAGGCAACTTTTAACACACGGCCTAATATATTATCCAATGAGCATAAACAAAGATTTATCTCATCAATCACAGGTATATAATGACATGTCCAAGGATATCAGTACAGCATTGAGTGTAGGTATTTTAGAAGAAATATGATGGGACTCTTTTCAGTCTAAGCTCACTTTTAGAAAACATGAACCAAATGCAATTAAAAAAACACAGCCAAATTTTTCTAGTCTCAATAATTTAATCAAAGGTCTAGTGTTAGTGTATGACAATAATTTCACCCTAAAAAAAAACATCCCTAAAAAGTTAAATTATGAGCAGAGCTCTAAACCTTAGTTGCACTCTGAAGTTTCACACAAAATTATATTTCATAGCATCAAAAAATTCTTTGCATACATGTACATGTATACACATGCAATATTGTCTCTAAATGCCATGGTACACCTTGCGACCTTAAAAAAAATATCTACACCCAAACCCTAGTACTAGTCTGGTCACTTTACAAAAATCTTCCTTAATATGAGTTGACTTACTGCAAGATAAGATTATGTCTTTCTCTGAAGTATTTCGCCACAGTGCATTCTACGGTTTGACCATTCTCCAGTTGCCATGGAAACCTAAGCAAAAAATATACAGACAAATCTAATGTTATAATGCCAGGTTGACAGTTCAGTTAAATGGGCAGATACATGTGGCATGATCACTTCTATTGATTTGAGACATCATTAAATCTTTTCTTTTGAACCTGTGACACATACTGCTACCTGGGAAGCAATATAACACCGACCGGGCCATGTCTCATTCACTGAATAGGCATGATAAATTAAAGGGGAATCCAACCCAAGGAGAGAATCAACCTTGCAGGAAAGAGGAAAATGAGAGGAGCAATCTAAAAAAAGTTTCATCAAAATCGGTTATAGAATAAGAGAGTTATGGAAGTTTGAAAAGTCTAGTTGTTCCTTCTATGGGGATCCTCAAATTGGCATCATCGGCTTCAAAATGGCTGATCTTATGGACAACTCTCCATTCGTTTCGTACACAAATTTTCAGATTTTCCCCATTTTCTTTCGAAATATGTCTTCTTTACTTCTGAGCTCAAAATATGTCATGGGAAAATATATTTCACACAAGATATGTTGAGCTCAGAAGGAGGTAAGATATATTTCGAAAGAAAATGGGGAAAACCTGAAAATTTGTGTACAAAACGAATGGAGAGTTGTCCATAAGATCGGCCATTTTGAAGCTGATGATGCCAATTTGAGGATCCCCATAGAAGGAACAACTAGACTTTTCAAACTTCCATAACTTTCTTATTTTATAACCGATTTTGATGAAACTTTTTTTAGATTGCTTCTCTCATTTTCCTTTTTTTCTGTAAGGTTGATTCTCTCCTTGGGTTGGATTCCCCTTTAATCATTAATGAAAGGGGTTAGATCTCTTTTTCATCAAATTTGTTTTGTTTTGTTTTGTTGTTTGTTTGTTGTCTTAATGTATTGAGTTTTAGTAGCTCCATATTATGATACCAAAGAAAAGTTGGAATCCATATCAAAACGTTTTCAAAAATGGCTACGGAAAATCTGTACATAACAGTATTGTTATATGCAAGGGGGAAAAAAAACCTGATTTTCTCGGAATAGTCTAAAGTGGATCTAACCCCTTTTGCAGCCAAGCTCTTAACATACACAAGTTCTCATTATTCTGACCCATGAAACTTTGGTATGAAAATTAGGTTATAAATGGTAGTAACATATGTGGGAGGAATTTTAAGACAATTCAATTTACTGTAACCCCCTGCATGTAACAGATTCTGTATCCCTACATATAAATGAAAGTAGATCTTTCAGGCAGGAGGGATTTGATCCTGAAACATTCATTATTATCTTTACAGCAAATTTACCCACAGACCATCACTTGTCCATGGAACAGACATGATGAACGAGAAATCTCTTAAATTACATAAAGGTACTATAGACCAGAATTTACTTACGTTTGTGTCTGTGCGGATCTCTTAGTCACATTGCACACTCTGTACTTCCTCTTCATGTTCCCACAATGAGTGATCTCAATTTTCAAGCCTGAAAGATAATAATAATAATAACAGTTACATTTATATAGCGCTTAATATGATATCCACCTTAGTGTTTCTAAGCGCTTATAGTGTTAACTATTTATTACCCAGCATAGCTAGGCTACCCCGAAAGGCGCTCACAGCATTCAAGGAACTGCTTCCTACCGGTACCCATTCACCTCACATGTGTCGAGCATGGCAAATTGCAGATTGACATCTTGCTGAAGGATGCTAGTGGAATGGACGGGATTCGAACCGCGTACCTTGTGATCATAAGTCCGCTGACTCATCCACTCGACCACACCACTTCATAAGGGTTAAATGTTATCAAGAATAGCATGATTATTGTGTTTGTTGTTTATGAGCCATCTCATCTGTTCATTCCATTTCCCACACCCACCCTCCCTTATCATAATCCCCTCTTCAGCCACCCGCATCACTGCATCTGGAGAATTTCCTGTATTATGTAACACTGTGCCATCATGCAATGATGTACTGGTTTTATGCTGAATAAAACACTTGCCCACTGAACACCATTCGGAGCGATCACCATGTCAGTTTCTCTCTCCCTTGTCGATACATAAATGTGACAAACGGGACATTCTTTCAGTCTTGTATGATTTATTTTCTTTAGGCATTTCATTGTAAACAAAAGAGATCTCTTTTTGAACATGGGTCACTACTCCGATAACATTTCATTATTATTCCTGACTATATATTTCGTGAACATTTCTACCCATAATAGGTTAAACCCTTCTTTTTTTCTAATTTCAAATCGCTCTATCACCGCAATTCATTTTCTAATTTTATCTCTAAAAACTTGAAAATGGCATTCCCTGAAGATGTACTAACCTTTGATCTCTTTGGTGAACTTCACCCTATGCGAATCCGATAGAGGGCGTCGTTGATCAGAAAGATCTTGGATGTCGAGAACCTCACACAAGAAGTCTATCACTGACTGACAGCTGTAGAAGGCAGTTGCAGACACTACACAAAAACAATGATAATATGTTTTAGCTCAAGATGAATACACAAACCTCTTTTTACATTGTGTACTCTATACAAACTATTGTACAAATAACTTCAAAATTAGGTATGCACAAGAAAACTTGCAACAGGGATGCAAGACGAATATGCTCTCTTTCTATTGGCTTTTCTGCAGTACATGTACTCATGTAATTTACCTATGACCAAACATACGGTGCTATATATTATTTATTAAATATCTTATAAGTTGTAAATTCATGAAAACGTAATTTTATAGCCTTATATGGTACAGCACTTACCTGCAATTGAACAAATAGAGACTTAATATCTTATGATGAAGAAACAGAACAATGAAAATATATTTCACTCATACTTTTTACTTTGGCTGACATAATGCGGATTAAGCAAAACAGAGCTGCAGGAATGGTAAGTCTACATGTAGACTGCATTCCATATACCCTTTACTGCTGGTTTCTATTTCATTTAGCCATTCTGTTTGGTTATTGTTGATGCTTTTCAAATGCTAGTCCTAACTATATTTGCAACATATAAGCCAATTTTTTTTTTCATAGACCGATAGTTAGACTTTGCTCCAGCCTCGATCGAGGCTGTATGAAGAATTTGTTAGCAGACTAAAGGGATACGATTGTTGAGAAACACTAGTAAATTCCAGTTTACTTCCCCTACACTTCCCTGAACAATCCTGGGGGGCATTTCATCAAAGGACTTGTCAGACATTTTATCCGACAAATTTGCTCTCAGCCAATCAGATGCAAGCATTTCAGTAGCTTCCAACAGTTTGTCGGATAATACGTCCGACATGTCCTTTCATGAAACACCCCCCAGTTCATTTCCGTGCAAAGGCAGCAGAGTTATCAGATTTTTCTAGCATAAAAGTCACATTCATGAATGGTGTACGTCTAGAGAAGTGCTGCTCTCTCTATCGCTATTCAAACAAAGGCATCCCTTTAATGGAACCTCTATAATAAGCTTTACACTGCACTTCATTCTTGTATATTTCTACTAACCATCTATATTGAGCATCATTTTCCACATAGACGGGCGAATACTTTGATGGAATCCAAACCACACCTCTCTACCACCTCCCAGTGGGTGAGAGTACTCGTCAGGAGGGGAGAAGAAAGATCGACCAACAGGGGTGTACCTGGAGAATAAAAGTTAAACAAATTATTATAGGGCATTTGAAATTACATTATTAAAAAAAACAACTAATTATGTTGTGGGAAAGATTAGCATTAGAAGTTTGCCTATTTTGTGTGGAAGTTTGTGAGAAAATAGTAATGTATGTAGGCAAACTGGACATTTTAACATATGTCTGTTAGGTTCATTTTGAATAAATTGTAAAAAGAAGAGAAAAAGGGGGAGGATTTCAGGAGGAGCTACTCTACCATTAATAATTCATGGTTTCTTTTTGTCGTTGTTTGTTTTCTCTTTGTTCTTTTGATGAGGAGTTGTTGTAAATTTTTGAAGTTTAAAGGCCTTTAGATGCCCTTTCACATAATATCAGATGTATACAAACATACACCATTTAAGCCGCATTTCACAAGCTATATTTTGACTGGATCATTCTTTGTTCTGACATACCTGAGAGATGGTAGATGTCTCATAATGACATCCAGTGCTTGTACAGCTTCATGAGGGATGTTCACTACCTCTCCCTTCAGTGCAGACTCTAGCAATGCCAAACTGACTTTGCCTTCAAACTTGATGGAAGCTTTGAATATCCTGTCTTTCCCTTCGCCCGGTAAGGTCACTTCAAGTTCCACTTGCTGAAAAGGTGAAAGAGAGAAAAAGAATTAAGTTGCTTACAGTCATCATCATCATTTATTCATTACTGTAACTTACACTTAAGAATTTCAAGTTATCTTTTTTGTTATCATATTGTTTAGCCAGGTATGTCAGTACTCGCAGTATAATTTTGACATTGTTATTGGGGTGGAGTCAAATTTCAATGAATGTCCTTACTGTCGTTTTGGGATAGCTTAGGCCAGGCAAATGAAATCTAGCTGAAACTACTCACACTGAAAATTAATAACGAAAAACATATGATGGCTTCAGACCTGTATTCTTTCTCTGTATAGAGCGTTCCCAGTGACGTCATCTTTTTGTTAGCAATGCTCCGCGGCGGCCATCTTGGAAGGCATACAAATCGACTGACAGCATGGCTACGTATACGTATTGCTGCACTAAAGCCAGATTTGAAGTTACCGTACTCGAGAAACTGTAATGTACTTCTACAGCAAAATCATGGGAAATTTCTGTTCAGTTGTTGGTTGTGGAAACAGGGCAGGAAGAGACAAAAAAAATCTTTCTATCGGCTGCCTGCAGAAATTACGCGAGATCGAAGGAAAAAAACTCTGAACTTCTCGTCGGTAAACCAAAACCGACCAGCCCCCGTCGCGAACCCGCGGCCTTCGGCGATGGGGCTGTGTATAGTTAGTGTAGGCCCTACGACGAATGGCTTGCTGCAATCAATCGGAATTTCGAGCAATCAAAGAACATTCGGATACGTGCTAAAATTATTTTAATTCAGGTAGGAAATCGACATGTGTGACATAATAATTGTGTCTTTATCACAGTGATATTTTTTTTTTGTTTTTTTTTTGCGGTTTTGAGCTCGATCTGCTGAGTTATCTTTCCAACATGCTAGCTCGCACTGCACACTTCCTACTTCGGACCGGGCAAGGGCGCGCGGGGCGGGTGGTCATGGCGAAGACTACACTGGCCTCAGCCGCGCTTCTGCACGCCACAGTAATATCTTCTTCTCGTGTAATTGCTGCAGGCAGCCGAAAGAATGATTTTTGTCTCTTCCTGCCCTGTTTCCACAACCAACAACTCAACAGAAATTTCCCATGATTTTGTTGTAGAATTACGATATCAATTAAGTACAGTTTCTCGAGTAACTTCAAACCTCCTTTAGTGCAGCAATACATATACGTAACCATGCGTAACCATGGTGGGCAGTAATAGCGTGCCCACCACAATGGCCGACAGGAAGATGACGTCACGTGAATTCGCTCTATTGAATACTTTCCTTTGCTAATTCATCCGTTTTTACTCCTTTCCTTCTTCCTCTTTGGTTCATATTTTCAAGTTTAATGACAGAAAAGACATTAAGAAAGGTGAGAACTGGCAGAGCTAAAAAAATTACCAAATATGTCTATTATAATTATTATTATTATTTTTTTTTATTTTTTTTTTTTTGAAGGGCTTTAAACATAATCTTGAGTAGTGGTGAAATAATGAAAACATCAATCAAACAGAACTACACTTTTCGGATTCATACCACACTTCAAGCACTAGGAATAGATATGACATTCATGTACCAAACAGATTGTACTTGTGGAACAGCAAAATAACCCACAATTTGAAGGCCTGACTTGGCCATGACTGTCTGTAGCATATCTAAATCTCACCTTTTCCCGATCCAGAGGGATCTCTTCTTTACAGTACATGTTTTTCCTACCATCAAAGACAGGTAAGTTGTTCTGAAAGTATCTCCCCTTGTAAGCATTTACAAGAGTATCAATCACATCCCTGTAAGGTAAAAAGGTGAAATGATGGAAGAATTAAAAATACAAAGGGCCTATGTGTCACTTGCTGACTTTAAGTGGGAGTAGATACCTGTTACTTGCTTTTTTTCAAGGACCCTCTTTTTCCAACCCAGTTTTATACTTATTCTACATTGCAAATTTGAAATATCCTGCAAAAATATAATACTACACCATCCATACCATAGTATAGAAATAAATGTAAAGTGTAACATGTCAAGTACATTGTAAAAGTATTAAGCTGTTGGTTAAACTTGTGTCTTCTCCATACTCGCCAATCAAGACAAAATGATTCCAAAAATACATTTATATGCTAAAGTCTTATAAATAAAAGAACAACTACAATTTTGATTAGTGAATGCTATGAAGATACATGTACATCCATCTTGGACATTACTTTAGCATTTAGTGCATGTACATGAAATGAAAAGAAGATTAACTTCTATTACTAACCTGTTGATTCTCCTGGGACACTTCTCTGGAGTGATATTAACTTCATAGTGGAACAGATCCAGAGGTGGGATCTTCACTTGGAAGTGGTTTGCACGTAGGGCGATAGGACGACCATCCTGACCGAAGCCTGGTCTCCTGGGCATGGCCACCAGGTCTGTGGTCTGTGGTGGGGTGCCTGGCGGTGGTTGAGGAGGCTGATTCGGGGGCGGGGGCTGGTTTGTGGGTGGGGTGTAGGGAGGACCACCCGGCGGGCCACCAGGTGGGCCACCAGGCGGTCCACCAGGTGGGCCACCCCCTGGAGGGCCACCACCAGGAGGGCCACCAAGTGGGACCCCAGGAGGGCCGCCAGGAGGACCCCCAGGCGGACCACCAGGCGGACCACCAGGTGGAAACTGTCCTGGTACGCCTGGTTGATTTGGAGGATACTGTGGCATCCCTGTTTGTTAAAAACATAAGAGAGACCTTGTAGAGTAATCAGGTTCATTCAACACGAGTAACTAGTGTAAATGCTGACAAGAAAATCAGTTGTGAAAAACTGGGTAGTTGCAAGGCAGCTCCGTAAAAATCCTGCAGGTGAAGGGCTGCATTTGTAAGGCCCCATCCCGACCCAGTACAATGTAAATGTATCTCTTTATCTAACGTACAGTGCATCACCACAAAAAAGCTATACAATTTTGAAAATGCTGCCATTTGGTTTTGGTGAAAATGTTTATAGGTTGATCATATCCTCAAATCTTATTATGACATTAAGAAAAAAGTAAAATGAAAATAATTCTTGCTTTGAGTGAGTATGACCCACTTTTGTAAAGGACGTAAATATGAGGCTGCACCAGGAATGCAATATTCACTCATAGACAGCCACAAAATTAATAGTGATATGTAGCTAACAGTAAAAAATATATAATTAACATCAGAAATAAACACAAATTATACAAAATAAAAGGGTTACATAAAATGATTAGTTACATGTAAATTGGTAATATCACTGATTAAAAGATTATCAAAAAATTAACTAGTGGTCATGATGTGATGAAGAAACAGAAAAATGGAAATATATTTCACTCATACTTTTACTTTGGCTGACATAATGCGGATTAAGCAAAACAGAGGTACAGGAATTGTAAGTCTACATGTAGACTGCATTCCATATACCCTTTACTGCTGGTTTTTAATTAATTTAACCATTCTGTTTTGTTATTGTTGATGCTTTTCAAATAGTCATTTTCAAACTAAGTGGGACATTTTGCTGAAATTTTAAGGTGGCGCTGTGCCTTTGAAAATGCAAATTAGGATCTGAAATCAATACAAAGGCTCCTTTACAATCCAACCAATTATTTCAGTTCAAATATTATCATATGTGATCTGGTTTTCTTACGTTGAATTATTGATCAAACAGGAATTTGCACATATGGGACTACATGTATGGTGCTTTAAGTGCCTCTTATTGTTATATCTAGTCACTTTTTTTCAGATTTTGTCTTGCTTAAAGTAATTATCATGGACTACTCTAACATGGCATATACACACAGGTAATTTCGATCTAGTTTTTTACTTGAATTGTTGCATGAAAGGCACTGGTCGTGTCGCTCACGTTTTGGATGTCGTGTCACTAACGACACATAGAGATGGACCATTTTCCAAATGTCAGACAGGTATTCATACCAGCACTTATGGTACCCTTAGAGATCTACTTGAGCACAAATCCAACCATAACCAATGATGGTCAGAAACCCACGTCTTTTTTTTTTTTTTTTTTTGTGTCACTCACACACTGTTTTTTAATCATAATTTCCAGGACCAATTGTAAAATTCCAATCCAACTGGTAATCACACATGCCACTCCTACATTATACATAATATGGTAGTCATGATGCATTCATAACCTTCAAGTGCAAAGATATGCGCCCTTCTATCAGTCCAAATGTCGTGTCACTCAAGTTTGAATATGACCTAGCGCAAAATATGATGCATATTATTTTGTTTTTTTTTTCTTGGAATCCCTACTTTTCAAAGCAATGTGCATGCACAAGTAAACCAATCACACTTCAGACATGCACATTAGTTCAAGATAATTTTGGCATGTTTAATTATGGATTCTATTTAATTTGCTACCATTTCATATTGTAAGCATATGAAAACTAACTTATGGAAAAGAAAATGGAGATTTTACTCCCCCCCCCCCCTGGAAAAAAATCTTTTTCTTTTTGTTCTCTTTTAATATGCACCATAGAAAACATTAGACTGAGAATCTCTGTCTTATCCCCTGATCGCTACCTCCACCTACTTTGTCTGAGGCAGCGATTAGCAATCTCTGACTTCTTCCCTGATAACTACCTCCTTCTTCAGAGCACACATTTACTTAAGCAATATGGGACTAATAATGACAATAGTCAATGAGTAGTCTTCCAGAAAGTAAACTTGATTGTTCATTTTAATATTGAAATTAAAAAAAATCAATTGCCATTAATTATGAACTTCTATTTCTATGACGTCATTTTACTGTGCAAAGACGTATTTAACTCTGTGGCGAAGACCTAATTGAACAGCGCACGCACAGAGAAATGTACATGGATAGACTCATGTAGATGAATGACAGGGATAACTGGAGGATTCGTACTAGGTCTCGGCAGTTTAGCCTGGTAGGTAGGTAGGTATAGACTCAATTTCCTGTATTTTTCTTCATTATTAGTCGATTACTTCATGTGAAACATTTGCAGAATATCACTAATTCAAGGAAAAACCTTCAAAGATTTGATTCAATGGGAGTATGAATTCAAATAACGCATTTTGACCACTAATTTAGTGGTCATGTAATACAATTTTTTTAATTACACCACACGTCTACTGACTCGTCAGTAGGCTTGTCGGTTTAGCCTAGCTCAAGATCTACATCAGTCAACATCCTAGCCCCGGGACGCCGCCACTTCGTGGCGGCGTCCTGAAGTAAACATATACATATGGCCCAAGCGCACCGTTTTACCCATCAAAATGATGAAATTCAACCCCCCAAAAAATGGTTATAACAAATGATACACATACTAGTGCTGTGCCGATCCGATGATCGAGTCGCCGATCCGATCGATTTTCCCCCTTTTCTTAAATCTCGTTCGATATCCGATCTTAACCCACGTAAAAAAAATCGGATGTATATGATCGAATGTTTATCGCGCCAGCGCCAGAGCAGTGCCACACAACCCGCTCGTAGCCTGCTGCCGCGCACCGCTGAGTGCGCGACGGCCGATTGAGATTTGATAGGCACATGTCGAGCAAGCGACGTGTCCTCAGATTAAGGTCACAGCAAATGTACAGGGTTGATGGAAATGGCATGAAACTGATGAAAGTTCCAAGGTTATACCGGCACGCGACTCTAACCGCAAATGGGTTGTATAATCTTGCATAATTGCAACGAAGATCCTACCCTTACCAATCACCAAAATTTCCACTTACAGTAAGAATGTAAACAAATGTTCTGAGCTTGGTCTCGAGAGAATTATCGGGCCGCCTCACACCAGACCTCCTGGCCTTGCATGCTCACTGACAAGCGGCATATATATCGTAAAGAAGAATTAATTGATGTAAAAATCGAATTAAAAGATCTCAAGGAGCCGACAGGAAAGGCAGTTTCAACTGCATGTTTATTATTGTCTGCCTAAATGTTATTACTTCAAACTTCAAAGTCGTGACTACTTCAAAGGCCCCGGTGTCTTGAATTAAATTCTTAAGAAGTAGTATAAAAACCCCCAAGATATGATGGAAAATCATCACTTCTATTTCCCGGTGACATAATGGAGGGGAAACAAAAGCGCTCCGAAGTTTGGAACCATTTTCCGAGTTTCATGGCGAGGATGAATCGATGGCCGTCTGCATCCATTGTTCGAGTCCGTTTCGAGGGGACGAAATAAGCGCTCATACAATACTACAAACTTAAATCGCCATCTCCAAATTGTGCTCTTCGACATCGGCCCTCAGGGAGCTTCGTCATCAATCAACCCAGCCGAAGCATCCGTCCAGGCAACATGACATCATTTATTGGCCAACAAGACGGCATATGGGAAGGGCAATCCAAGACAATTAATAATAACGAGAAGATTTGCATCATGATGCGCGTGGACATGCGCCCATTCACCCTCGTGGAGAACGAGGGGTTCCGCGATCTCATGAAGACGATAGACGAGATATATTCATCCCTTCAAGATCGCTTTTTTCAAAGAAGTGATACAAAACTTGTTTGACGAGGTCAAAAAAAAACCTGAAGCGACATCGAGCTCACCGTTGGTGGACTTTGCTTCACAACGGCATGTGGAGGAGGTGGCAGGCATAACGGAGTCATGTGTGTTACCCTCTCACTGGATCATCTTTGATAGACGTAACGAGTAGTCAATCAAATTAATTTTATCACACCTTCAATAATTGTGTTTTTTTTTCTGCTTTCCTTTATTTTTCTAATCTTTATTACTCGTTTGAAATATTTTAGGAACTGTAATTAGTTTACATTCATTCTGAAACTTATTATTAAGTTTAAAAGTTTTTATATTATAGGCGAAAGAGGCCCGTTGTATTCATTATGATTTTTCTTGATTCTTTCCTACATTCAGGAACTGCAACAGCGTAGTGCACTGGTCAGCATAGAAGAATTCAAGGAAGGCAGCGACGCGAGGAAAACTACGTGCAACGACTCGTCGTCGCGTGTTGCAGATTGGTTGTGGGAGATAGGCAGAGTACACAGATTGCGTCCATCATGTTCGGGTCTTCTGACAACGGGGCCAACAGTAATAAAAAAGCCCTAAAGGATGCAGCTGAAGCGGACTGCATCTGCGGGCCCGTGTCGTGCTTCGCCCACAATCTCACCTCGCCGTTCCAGTAATGCCTAAGCCCCAGGGGCAGAGGAGGATAATGGATGGACTGCAATAATTTAGGAAAATTGTCTCCAAAGTAAACACTCCGCCCCAGTCCAACGTCGAATTTTCACGAACTGCGCAGTTTGCAACTACCCCGGAAGGGGCAACGAACGATCCCCATCTCATTCCATCGATCGTGGAGATCAGATTGGAACTCAAACATTGAAGATGTCTGGAGTGGTGCTGCCCCAACGCCTGGCCTTCGAGTCCTTAGTTCAGGACAGAATAATGCAGACACATCGGTATGTGGTCGCTCCCTCAAGTTTTCAGTATACTGGACTGATATCTGCGATACAATGGAGGAGGTTGTCTAGTTGCTGCGCGACATTTCACGAGGCTAGATTGTTCGCATAAAGATGAGGCAACACTTTTCGAGCTTCATGTCCGACAGCGAAGGGCCCACGATGTCCTTAAACGGAGCACAAGCGCAAGGTGTTGGGTCGATGGAGGAACGCGCTTTCAAACAAATGGAGAGACATTTCGACGCAGGATTAATGATGATGGGCACAGCCATGTCTATTTGGCAGCTACTCTTCTCGACCCAAGGTGAGTTTTGTTCTTATAAACTATATTTAGTAATATACTAATATCTCTAGCAAAATAATTCGTAATGAATTTACACATGTCATGAAAAAATAAAAATAGAATGAAAAAGTTAAAAAACTATATTGACACAATTATTATCTTAATGCTTAAAAATAATAATAATAAAAAAGAGATTTAAAATAGCACAAGTTAAATGGAATGCGTTTTACACTTTTCATCAAAAACATGCGAGACTTACCTCTGTTCGCATTCAAATTGCATTTATGAATTTCCTCTTATTATATGAAGTAAATAAAAAAAATTTCGAGAGAGTTAAAAGTCAGTAAAGTAATAGATTTTTATCACGAATAAAAAATTCACTTTCGCATGTAACACAAAATATTAAAAATGTACATTTTTACAATTGAAATTTAACATTTGCATTATAACGATAACCATTGTTTGCTAGTTAATTGTTGCTCCTTCTTTTTTATTTCCACTCATCTGTGCAGGATACAAGAAAAATAAGTTATCGTGGCGGCGAAGAAAGCTTGAGCAAGCCAAGGAAGCCTCATCGAAAGCAGCAATCTCTCCCAGCAATGAGGAACCAGTCGAAGAGGAACCAGTCCGAAGAGGAACAGTCGAAGAGCAACCAGTAGATCAAGGCACCCCACCCCGGGCGACAGCGTATGGACTCAAGAATAGAGGGATTGATGGGAATCACGAGGAAGACGCTGCTGTTCACGAGATCCATACCGATGTCGATGATGATGACCATGATGGCCCATCGACGCTGATGCTGGGATCATCGCTGCAGAAACATGAAGGGCGAAAGCATCGATAATGACCACGCAGCCGAGGCGCTAAGAACAGCGCATCGAGGAGGAGTTTGGGAGGTACCTTGCCGAACCACACTCGACACCGCGGGCCAGCTGAAGGACGTCTTAAAATACTGGTTCGATAAGAACCAGTGTATCCCATTTTGTCCCGCACAGACAATGTCGTATCTGCTTGCCCGATGTCCGTGTGACTGGAGAGGATGTTTTCACTGGAGGTAACATCCTCACAAAAAGAGGTGTGCAATGAACCTGACACTCTCAATAAGTTGGCCGTCATCAAAGTCAATCGCAAATACCTTAACAAATCATGAATTGTCTTTGTATAGTTTGGTACAAGGCAGGTTATGAGACACTGTATTTTGGCAAACTTCTATCAACTGGTGCGATTATCAATACGGCCAAATTAGCTCGAAAGACAGCAATATAGGCTTTAATTTTGTTTAAAATTCTATGAATGAAACTATTATCGCCTCCTAATATTAGTTCTTCAATGACTTCAAATCATGACTTATAACTCTATAAATTTGAATACAATCTGATATAGGCTGATACGAAAAATCTAGAAAATGCGTTAAATATAAATCTCGTACTTCTCGGATGAAAAAAAACAAACAAAAACAAATAATGATAATAAAATGTTGTCTCACTTGTCTTATTATATCATAATGATAACAAATGCACACAAAAACGCGTTTTGTGTTTTTCTTGTTCTGATAAAACACGTACAAAAAATCAATATATTTGGTATCCGAATCCGATCTGTTTCTGTTCTTCAATGATTTGAAAAATGCTTTGATGGTTTTATGTGAAACTTTATCGTCACAAGGCTTGTTCGAAATTGGTTTTCTTTGTAAATTTTGTCCATCGTTCATTTTTTGTACAGTGTTCCCCCCCCCCAAAAAAAAGCCTCCGGCAATGTGACCGTACTCAAGATATTTTACCCGTCTTCGTAAAAAGCAGTTCTTCGC
This sequence comes from Paracentrotus lividus, assembly GCA_940671915.1. NCBI lineage: Eukaryota > Metazoa > Echinodermata > Echinoidea > Camarodonta > Echinidae > Paracentrotus > Paracentrotus lividus. Next base: position 5,097,153 of record CALNVZ010002974.1, read on the forward strand.
TAGACAAAGCTTTATTTGAAGAAATAAATTTCTATAAAGCCTTTAAGGTCATCCGTCTAGTAAAGAAATACTGTTACACTTTTTAGAATATGCTTTTAAAAAATATCCTGATTAATAAGGCCAGTTTCCGGAGACATTTTTTATGGGGGGGGGGGGAGGGGGCGACTGTGAATGTACATTGTTCTTACGCCTGACATGTTGTTTAATCAAAATATGATTTAACAGAATACAGTAATATTTTGTTGCGAGCATCTTTATTTATTCCTTTTTGTAACGTGTTGGTGATTTTTGAAAGACCATTCATTTAGGAGCGTGAATATGAGAGAGAAGAGAGAGAGAGATAGAGAGAGAGAGCGAGCGAATCTTACGTTGTGATTGACCAAAGAGTATGAAAAATATAAACACAACCTAAACTTTTTTTTTACAACCAGGAGAAAAAGAGTGATATAGCGACTGTTTTTGTGAACAAGCTGAAGCAAAACAAACAAAACAAAAAAAACCACATTGTTTTGAGTGCTGGAGGGAAATTGGGGCGGAGGCCGCCGCGGAGGGAGAGAGAGAGGAGAGAGAGAGGGTGCAAAGGGAGTCAGAGATGAAGGAAAAGCATGCGAATTGCGAAACTTTCCATCACCGCACAGTTAGAACATGAGCGACCATGTGGTTTTTTTTTTCAATTGGCCATGCCCCCGAGGGCATTAAAACTCTTTAATTGCCCGGTCATACCAAATACGGCACGGCATTTCGAGATGTCTACTCTGTGATTGGCCAACACCCTTCTGGCGGAGCAGCGTACTGGCCAATTACCACCAAAGATACTGCGCATTGCCGTGACGCCGTGTCGTGTTTGGGGGCGCGACACGTGACGTTTGTATATCACCATACAATGTACTCTCTCTCTCTCTCTCTCTCTCTCTCGTTCACTCGATCCCTCCCTCATATTATGGACTGGTTGAAACATCAAAAAAAAAACCGACACTCCCAGACCAGCCGCTCCCAGGTCACGCCGAAACAAATTCAAATTTCACAAGTCACGCACATTCTTACTCAACAATGCATAATACTGCAGTATTAGTGCATGGTTATGAATAACCAATCAAGACAAGGAGATGTTTGACCATATTTCATGACTGACCAATCATATCATTGACAATGTTCCCCAGGAAATCGCTTGGGCTTGAAGGGAGCCGTGCAGGCCCCCGGGCAGGACGAGCTCACCGTTTGAGCTAGCCAGCGGCGCGTGGCCAAGATTATTTACGACACTGTCATGTCAGTTTGAGAATGAGATGGCCTGTATTTGAGTAGGTTTCGCCAAGGGGCTGACACTCTGAGTCTTGAATGATTTATATTAGGATTATAACTGACCTGCCACTTTGCTTGTTATTTGATCGATCGAGGTAAATTATGTGAAACTATTTTCAAATGTTTTGTGTTTTCGTCAGAGTTTTGTTTACATCTCACATCGCGCTGTGGTTTGCTGCAAAGGACTGCATGCGTGTGTAGGCATTGCTTTTGGCGAGTGCGAACTTTTCGCGCATAATGAGCTCTTGTTTTTTTTTCCTTTTATAAATGTATTATTCTTTCGATCGATATTCCGATTCCGATCCGATCATGCTGCCAAATTTCCGATCGATCATGATCCGATTTTTTTCTTTTTTGCACAGCACTAACACATACATGCAATGCCACTTACCTAAGCACACCAGCCGGAATATGGTGAATAAAAACAAACATGAATAGCTCCCAGAATAAGATTTTCTTTGGGTTTTCGTCAGTATCGTCAATTTGCCCGATTCGCCATATTGATTAAGCTGGAATAAAAGGGGACCCTGGAGTAGCCTTGATCAAGACGTTCTTTTTGTAAATGCAAGTTTCGTTACGAAAAAGAGGCTGATGCAGGGAAAATGGGCTCAAAAACTAAAATAACAAATAATTCATGACTACTTATGTAAGTAATCTCAGTTGTTTTGGTTAATTACCATGTAATGGAATAAAAATATAATTATGATTGTAAACTAATGACTTGTCTAAAGTCTAATCATGGCAATATCCATGACGCATGCGTATTATAAAGACAAACCTATGACCACGAATTGTTCTACTGGAGAAGTTTGGAAATTTTGACCCCCAAATTACATATAACTTTATAAGAGGGTTCACCAACAAAGACGATAGTTTTGCGGAACGATTCTTAAGTATATATTACAGTAATATATAGATCTAGCTTGTGTTTATTACTAGAAGTAAGGGATCGTCCGGAAATTTATTGAAAATCGAAGTCACATCGCCGATGGATTTCGGTAAAGTGTAGCCCGCACACTTTGTGTGCGGGCTAGTCGTAGTAATCATCATCCAAGAAATACAATCCCCGGCTGGAGTGTGTTGTTATCACTTTTTTTTGCGTAGAAAAATGCATGTTGGTGCTTTGCATAAAAAATACAGCATCACACATGATGCGCCGCGTTTTGACCAACCACGAGGCGTAAAATCACAGAGCCATTTTATAACATCGATTAACATCATGACATGTCTCAACTCTCAGTCTCAATCATGATCAATCAATCAAAAAAAAAAAGTTTCAAATTTGTTCTTCTTTTTCATTCAGAAAATTTCAAGGTTCACTCAGACAGAAATAGAATCTCTGCTGCTGTCCAACTACAGTTGGTGTGGGTATTATAGAAATATCTACAAATAAAGCAAATCTGTTCTGTTACTGTGTTTTGAAAAGAATAAAAATGAAAACCCACTGCAGCTGCAGTGCAGTGCGCTGTGTGCAGCACAACAACATCAGCGCAGCGCTGCATTCGGTGAGATGCAAGGGCACAGTGCTGTGTTGGTGAATGGTATTTTGCGTTAGCATTTCTTACGGCTGCGAACCGGCAATAACGGTCTCTAAATAAACCACAAAATAATCATTTCATCTTACCATATGGGAAATTTGGTGGAAATGGTGGTTGATACATCTTTCCTCTTTGTAAAGTTGCACAAATTAAATTTCAATAATGGCAAAATAGGCCGTAGTAGAACGTTTATTTCAGCTTTTCAGTTGATCTTCCTGCTTCATTTTTGCACGTCCCGTATTTGGCAACACCGGAAGTAAATCTTCGAAAGGTCATTAATTCTGTGTATTCTCGCTCTTTTTTATTTTTTTCAGTTCGCAGTTGTTTTCTTTGTTATACGATGCCGTTGTTTTCTTTGTATCCAGTTATTCGTTGCGCTTGCCTATTGTGAAATACTTTTCATGGCTGTAGGCTTACATTTTGTCGGTCTTGTGAGCTTCAAAAGAAAAGAAAAAAATAGAATAAAATAAAAAAATATTAAGGTTTCGGGGGGGGGGGCATATATATCTCCCCCGCAAACACCAAACGTTTCCAGAACGTTTTTAAAACGTTTTATTCAGATACTGTAGGTCTCCGTCTGAAATGAACGTTTAGAAAACGTTCATATAACGTCCAAGTTGGACTTTCAATTTGCCCCAAAACAATGGTGAAAAAAGGCAACATTCTTTTTGCACGTTACAAAATGCAACCTTTTAATCAAAACGTTCACAAAATGTTCTAATTGAATTAGGCCCTACATATATATTTCATGAATGTTTTTTATACGTCCAAATGGGAATTTATGCCAATGAGAAGGTAATTTGCATATAATACGTTAGACATATGGAAATAAACATTTTTATTGAAGTTATTTCCATTTAACAGTAATTTCATTTTATATTGTAATATAGATCTGAAACACACATAAGTATTGGAATGTAATATAATAAATAAAGTAATAACTAACCATTACAAACAATACTTTCAATAAACCATAAATTTACTGGAGCAACATAGGCCTATAGGGTTAAATCCAAATGATTCCCACTAAAGGCTGCCTCTAAGCAGTTAGACTGGAGACACTTCACTCTTAAGTGCATGCCATTCCACGATTGGCCAAGAGTTTAAAGTGCAAATAACATGCGAATCATAACATATTTATACAGGGGCGGATCACTTTTTGCTAAGGGGGGGGGGGGTACCCGGAGTGAAAGTTGTAGCCAGGCACTGCGAGGGCGCGACGCGCCCGAGGGGGGAAGGTGTGGAAGCTAGGTAGGGAGCTTTTTCAATTTGAAATTTGAAATGGTGCAATCTGATGCATACTTTAGTCATCATTTCTACAATTCTTAAAGGTAGGATTGATGTACTAAATTAAGAAATAGGTTATATTTCTAAGAATGGGTGTGTTAGAGTTTGGAACCCCCTCCCCCCCCCTACCCTTCCCCGTAGATCCGCCACTGTAAGTTATATTTATGCCTTTTACATATGTTTTTAAGAGGTTCCCCAAACGTTCCTACAACGTTTATTTAAATAACGTTATTTAAACGTTTTTGAAATGTTTTCTAAACGTTCTATGGATATGAAAGGTTCTCTAAACGTTCCGGAAATGGTCATTAGATTCTTCTAGACTTTCTTAAAACGTAATTCTGAACTTGGTTCCAAAGGTTTTCTGGACGTCCGCAGAGCGTCCACGGAACGTCCTAAAGGTTTTTAAAGGTTTTCTGGACGTCCGCAGAATAACTATTGAAAGGTTCATTTTTGGTTTTTTAAACGTTTAATTTCTAAATGTCCATTTGTAACGTTTTATTAACGTCGAAAACCTTCCACAAAAAGACGTTTTTTAAACGTTTTGACAAAACGTCCATAGAACGAACTTAGAACGTTCTAGAACGTTCAGAAAACGTCCAATTGTTAGCTGGGTCATTGATAAAAATGTCCCTTCCCCAACTTGACAACAAAAGAGAAAATGGGGAAAGATGGCCTACTGATGTTTCTTCAGTTTTGTCATTTAAAAAAAAAAAAAAAAATCTTATGGGGGACATCATTATGATCCCACAGGATCTAGCCAAAAAATGGGGAGGGGGGGAATAAGTTGAAAGGAAACGCCCACCCCGTGCAGCTAGCTCCTCCTCGCTTGTGAGCTTTCCAATGTGAGAAAATCTTCGTTGTTTAAAAACAAAAACAAAAACAAAACAAAAAAAATGGAAAATTATTCGCACGATTGTGGCAATATTTTTTTTGGACCAGTATTTTATTAGTTTTACATAATTGAAGGTGCAACGAAAGATAGTAGGGCCCAAGTGAAAATACTTTTTATGAAGTATGTGAAACAGCATTAGGCCTACTACTAATTAGTTTGAAAATTTATTCAATTATGATAATGAATAAAGTCTCACACGAAACCTGTACTGAAAGTTCAAAGCTATTATTATAAATATAACTGTCAAAATATTTAGATATAGAAAATGATATTATCTGTAGAATGACCTTCAACGAATGATTATTTTAATAGAGCTATGACAGCATGGACGTGTAATCATCTTCTGGTCCATGTAATGGTCCAGTGTCAGATTCGGGGGCTCAACAATAATCACCGTGTGCCAGGACCCAACCCGATTTTTTTGAAAACCAGGCAATAACATAACAAAACTTTCGGTTTGTGAACACGATCTGAACCTGATGTGATTTATAAAGTCTCTCTCCCTCCTCCCCCCCCCCTCTCCCCCCCCCCCCCCCCTCTCTCTCTCTCTCTCTCTCCTCTCTCTCTCTCTCTCTCTCTCTCTCTCTCTCTCTCTCCCTCCTTCTCTCTCTCTCTCTCTCTCCCTCTCTCTCTTCTCTCTAAAATAAAAATAAAAACACACACATGATTTTCCTCTTTTCGCTTGTCATTTGTATGATTTCATTGCTTGGATACATAATAATATTATGTACATACATATTAAAAATAATAGATGTCATTCCGTAACTATTGCATAACAAAAAACGAAGAGGAGATGGGAGAGAGAGAGAGAAGAGAGAGAGAGAGGGAGAGAGAGAGAAGAAAGAGAGAGAGAGAGAAAGGAGAAGAGAGAGAGAGAGAGAGAGAGAGAGAGAGAAGAGAGAGAGAGAGAAGAGAGAGAAGAGAGAGAGAGAGAGAGAGAGAGGAGAGCGAGAGAGAGAGAGAGAGAGAGAAGAGAGAAAGGGGAGGGATGAATTACTGCTTGGTTGTGCAATGCTTTTTACTACTTCAAGTACGATATGTAACCTACATGACTAGACTGGGTATATATTTATTATTTCTTTTTATATTTCAAACATGTCAAAAGCAAGATAACATAGTCGAGGCCTAAATCATAATGTCAGTAATAATAGTAATATGATAACTATAATAACGCGGATAACACAATACCCACCATCATGCTGACCATGGTGTTTCTAAGCGTTAACTAATTTATCAGCAGGGCTATAAAGGCTTAATACGAACATTATGATTAAAAATAAACACACACACACACACAAATAAATGCATTAAAAAAAGTACGAATTAAGTATTTTTTTGTTATTTTTTTTTTTCAAAGAATGTTTTGAACATGATCAACTGACTATATGCCTACCATTATAAAAGATAACATTTCGGTGTTACAATACAACTTATACAACAATAGATGAATTATTTTTTTTATAGAAACGTGAATATTCACAATAATTTATGATATTCGTATAGGCCGTACATTGAGAAGTATGAAAGTGAATAACTATTATATAGAGCACTCTGGCGTTTTCATTGCTTTCACGAAGCATTCCAGACCAAGTGCATATCAAATTTTACACAACCGTCCTCAACGATTTTTATCTGATTATTGATTAAATAAACATCTATTTTGCCGCTGAATATGTGCAAATGCCATTATAATTATGAAAATGAAAAAAAAATAAATACCATCATACACTAATTTTCTCTCTGTATGGAGAAAAGTCAAAAGTCAAAAGTTGCAAAATGGCATATCTACATTGAAGATTCGCAACACGACTTTGGACCCTTCAATTTTAATCATTCTTGATTTTCATACTATTGAAAATTTCATTTGTTCCTTTTTTATTGATGAACTATTTGCAATAGGTAACTATCATGTTTGGCATGCACAGAACCACTGGCGTAAATCCGGGGGATGGGGATCATGCCCCCACTTATTTCGAGGAGGAGGCGGATGGGCATGTACAAACATACACCCTCAAACTTCTTACAGAAAGAATAGAAAAGAAAAAAAACACTGGATAATTGTGTATTGGTTTAAAAAAAAAAAAAAAAAAAAAAAAAAAACAATCCCCCATTTTACTACCATATGTTTTTTAAACCCCAACATGTATGAAAATGTGGCCCTATGCCCTCTGAATGGAGAGAAAACTTGGGAAAATGTGTTGTCGTATCAATCAAAAAGAGATTTTGGTGTATTTTGCGTGCGGGAGCAGGTTGGAAGGAGAGACTTGGCCTGCAGTCCCTAACAACAATTTACAAGCAAAGAATTGTAGGATCATGTTATTCCAGCGCTATAAATTTAACATTAAACATGAAAGATTATCTTGCAAAATGGATACTAATAGGGTCTATATGCAACACAACTCACACTCAAGTTCTATATGCACATTAAGACTCAAAATCTGTTTAACTTAGCTAAAAATTTTCGGAGACTCAACGCTTCGCAGCTCTCATTACATTTCCCACATTAAATAAAATGACCAGTAAAATAGCCAAAGCAATTAACATTCACTTAGAAGCATAATATTTAAAGACAACATTATTCTCATATGCACACCATCCTTCTCCGAATAACATTTATCTTTAGGCCTATGCCTCTGGATCTCAAGTGCCCCCCCCGCGCAACTTTCAAATTCGTTCCGCCGCCTCTATGTGCTTGTGTATGTCACCCCCATCCCCACCTCGCACGGTTTTACGCTGTTGCCAGAACACATAATATAATAGCAGACAACTTACAGTGAAGAAGTTCCACAAAATAGAGCATAGTAATTGGACTCACATTAGAAGTAACTGCAATCGACAAAAATACTAAAAAGCATTCACACAAGATGGCAACTTAATTAACTATCTGAAGACTTGTACTAAAAATAATACAGGTGTTCATGTGCATGCAAGCATAGACAATCTACGTTACAAATAGGGTATACATTGTAATTAGAAAGCGAACCAATGATCATTGACATATGATACCAAAAATAAATTAAAAGCATTCAATTAAGGTTATCCACCGCGGCCTAAACAGTCGAAGGTTCAGGAACTCTTTTTATGAGGGGTTTAGTATAACTCTTTATGAAGAACGGGCTAGTCTACAAACTGAAGGAATATGATATTTTTTTGTTTTTTATCACGCTCACTCATTACACGACTATACACATGCATATATCGACGAACAGTCCTATACAGATTGCGTTAATTTGGCAAAAAAACCCCCACGCAAAACAGCAAGAAAAATATGCCTCCTTAATCTTAAGCTATAAACGATAAGACACACGCTCATACGTTCTTGATAGCATAACTAAAACCTTAAAATACCATAAGTCGTAATACCAATATATTATTTATGCTAGTGAATCACTGTGTACATGCCAGAATGAATCATCGAACACGCTAACACTTTTATATATTCTCACCAGCCAAAAAGTTGATAAAAAACATGTTCTTCACGTAAAATTCCAGGAGCTAAGCTTCGTTGTAATTGTGCCTCTCAAAACCAAAATTGAGATTTTGAGGAGTGGCATATAGCATAACTTTTTTAATTAGAAGAGATGTAGAAGCTTTAACACTGGACGGTTTTGACTTCTTGTTTATGCTCGGGTTGTTCATCTGACTGCCTTTGATACACTAGAATAATAATCAAAGACATCGATTTGAAGAGAGGATAAAGGAAAAGTCCGATGGAAGGAGCTACCGGTTTTAAATATTTTAGACTATAAATCCTCATGAATATGAAGAGCTTTGAATGACTAGGTTGGGATCAGATTGGTGATGAATGTTGTTGATTTGCGAATGGAGATGACACATGAAAGCCAAGAAATGGTCGCTATGATGAGTGTCAAATGGTCATACAGGAGACAACTGTAAAAGAGCAAGCATATACTTTTATATATTATATAATATAGTAACTCTTTTGCCGGTCATGATGGTATAGACCCTAAAAAGCTTATACAAAAACTCGATGAAGGCAGAATTAACCCCCACCCCAAAACAACAAACAACAACAACAACGCAAATAAAAAAAAACAAACAGAATAAACAGGTACGTTTTAAAACTCAAACCAAAAAAAAACAAAACAAATTTCCCCAGTTCCCTGCGTTTCAGTTATATTCACATAACAATCATCAAATACAAACCAATATAACAACATAAATTATATATAATGTCATATCATTACAATCGTTGAAAAGTTACAAGACGAATGACATCAATTTATTAAAGTATAAGAAAGAAATATGAAGTAATAGCCTAAAGTTAAAATGATAAGCTTGTTACATTATGGCTCTTTCTGTTTGATTGACGGGGCGGGAACTTTTACTTTCTCAACAACTAAATGCAATGATCACAAACTTTTTGATAAATTATAGGCACTCTGTAAATACAGTACTGGACTAATAATGACTCCAAATACTAAATTTCCTCGTGGGCAAGTCTGGTTCACCTTGGCCTTTTTCGGCCCTCGGTTGAAACAAGCATGCCTCGGGATAATCCACTTATTTTTAAAATAGTTCATATACAAGTATGGAGATACTAGATCCAAATAGAGAACATAGGAGGGATGATTATGATACGTAGAAGTGTCAAAGACTCATAAGTGGTCTCATCACAGGACTGGAGAAAGCAAAGGACGTGGTTAAACGCCGGATTGACGCTTAGTGAGGCAATGGGCTTTTGTCTACATGCTCCTCCCCATACCAGGTGCACAATGGGTAACCTCGATATGCTTGAGCGCTACCATACTTGGCGCCAGCTATGACCGGGATAATAATGTGTAAAATATTCTTTGTAAAAGCGCCATGAGGCCGCCAGCTTGACGGACCTGAGGGCTACATAATTTTACGCGGTCACAACTCGTCGTACGCTACGGGGCACGTGCCATTAGACCAACGTGCAGACGTTGCGATTCAACGCACTGCACAGTGTATGTCTAATTTCTGCAATTCCATGCCAGTATATTACATGTTACCGGTGTGTTATTGGAAAACTTCTCATCTAGTACATGCAACGTGCCTCCGCAGGTAGCCGCGCTGCACGATTTTTCTATATAAGAATTCTATTGTAGGGAGTTGCACGTCGAAGGTATACGGTGAGTTGTGCCGCCGCATAAAATAAGCGGCGGTCAGCTAACTCGCCGATACCTTCGACGTGCAACTCCTAAACGATGGATTTCGTAAGAAACACTTGTGCAGACGGAGAATGTACCTCGCAGGTACAATGCATGTAACGAACGTGCAGAAAGTTTTTATTTACATACACTTATACTGATAACGATTACAGGAATCAGCAGAAATTGAATTACACCTGTGGCGTGCATTGAGCCATCAGCACAACGCAGGCTACGTCGATGGCACAGTGCCCGTAGACTACGAACGAGTTGTGACGCCGCATAAGAAGAAGCCACATTATTATTATCATTGTACTTATCGTGAGTTGTAATCCATAAATGCACCGTGCCATTCTTTCCATGAAGGACAAATCCTCGAATAAGCACCAGATTCTTTAAAGTATCATAAAGGGAGCGCATCTATATGGTAGAAAGGAAATGAATTTACAATTCAAAGTATTTTGAGTGTTCAAGGAATGGATGCTTACAAGTATTATTCTTTTCGAGAAAATCGTCGGTTGTTTGCTAGTGACATTTTTAAACCAAATTTTTTAAAAACAGACAAATAGTGAATTGTAAGCAACTGAATATATTTTGTATCCGGAACATGAGGAGTTAAGCTTGTAAGAAATCGCTGCGGATTTGGTCATACAATCTTCATGATCCTTGGTATAACTTGAATGGGTGATGGTCATCTGAGTTTACAGGCTGCTCTGCTCGCTGGGCAGTGCGCCATAATGAGGATTGTGGGTTAGAATCCTTGTTGGCGACTGCTGCTCCTGGTAAACTGGTTATCCATACTCCTGTGCTTTGTTACTTTTCACTCTGGCTCAAATCGATCCCTAATTATAGATATTGTAGCTCATTCGAAGTAAATATGTAATGATGAAGTTTCATGAATCTATTATATATCTCAATAAGATTTTTTTTTTTTTACTGTAGTCCAATTTTTATTGTATACCAGTATACGCGGATACCTCCGCGATCTAGATTTCGAATGCAATAAATTCGGAGAAAAAACTCTCGCCCCATCAAGAGGAGTTCGAAACCCTATAGGATTTTCCATCCGGACAGCAACCTTCTGTGAGTAGAAACTCGATATATCATATATCTCACGGGTCTGACTATTAATTTTCCACACCCACCAATTTGACGAATGCTAGAATAATAATTACCTTGTTATGAGAGGTCATAATTCTTTATGACAATCATTATACTTCATAAGCCACAAATATTGCATTCATATAGCAAGACCGTGATTTTTATTCTTCACAAGACATTATTTTCTGTATAGTATTTTGCATTTTTTGGGGGGCTTCTCCTCTCTCCTTCATTTCTGATATAAGGGGAGGGCGTCAACTATCAATAAATACGAATAAAATGAAATTTCGGAATCTGGGGATTATCAGTTTAAAAATATATATATACATAACTGTTTCATGATTCATCTACACAAGTGTGGTTTGATCATGGGTATACAAGGGCAGAGGAAACGGACCTATAGAAGAACAGATTTTATTGGTATAATACTGAATTGCAAGTAACATGAAGAATGCGCGCTAGAATGATAACGAGATCGTGAAATACAATACTCATATAGAATAGAGAACATGTAAGTAAACAAAAACTCCAATTAGCTGCAGTCAACTTACAGCTATATTCAACCAAAAGGATCAGCTTTAACTAAAATTAGGAATTAGTACAGACTAATCCTCCTTGCAACCGCGAACCGGCACAAACTGGTCGTTCGCCGTTTTCTCTGCTTTGTCTTTGTCTAATAGTCTTGGCAGCCTTATCATGCATGGTCATTACTTCTTTTCGGAGAGTTGAAAATGCTGCAGTTATCATGTTTTTAGGGTGGTATCTCAACTCGCGGAAACTACTTTGAGACTGACTTTGGGACTATTTTGAAGACGGTTTTGAAAACATTATCGGGAGACGTCTAGTCCCGCGACTTTTCATGAGTTGCGGAAAACTAATTTGAGACCGGTTTCTTTGAAACTGCTCTGAGAAATGTTTTTGAAACATTGTCGACGGAGAAACCGTTCTCACGTTTTTAATCGCGTAGTGGAGACGTCTCACGGAACTGCACGACCTCTATTGAGATTACCACCACTAAACTTCCCAAAATGGAAAGAAGCTTTAATGATATAATATTATTTTTTTTTTAATGTGGCCCATGTATAAGGGGTATATACATATTAAATCTTAAACGATAAATTCCTTTGTCACTGTTTGTGCTTAACACGATCATTATCTGAACATGCCAGAGCAATAATTCATTATTTCTCTAATATCAGACATGGTCAATCATCTCTTTATTTCTGTTGTAGTGTGAAGATCGTGATCCTCTGTTATCGGAATGAAAATCCAAAATATCATATACTTAACTTATCATAATACGTATTAGTTGATAGTATTTGTGAAATTGACTCCGAATAATCCGGTGATCGTCTCAATGGTTAATCAGTCAAGTCAGGTACCTTGTAGGCCTACAGCTATTTTAAATCTCACAGTCTAGTATCTAGCTTGGCAGCCACCTTGAATGAAAATAATCATGTGATAAAATACCAGACACAGGCAGTCGCGGATGATTAATGCTACAGTCACACAAGACACTTACTTTGAGCTAACGTCCGGTTGCGTCAAAAAATATTTCTTTTTCTGCGGATCCCCATGGATGTCTTCCGTCATGTCGCAGTGTTGTAATAGTGATAATTTTCGTTCATCCAGTAAACAAAGAAATACATAGAAATGATAATATAGAGGAGATGAAATAAGATTTAAACAACAAAAACGTACTATAAGTGTCTGTGTGGAACGTAGCATAAGATATCGAATTGAATGCATTTCTAAAAACAAGCTCTTTATGTTTACAGGCGCGGATCCAGAATTTTCCACGAGGGGGGGGGGCCACTTTGAAAAAAAATCTTGGAGCGAGCGAAGCAAAACGAGCGCGAGCGTGAGTTAAACATTCTCCGACTCATAACTAGCGGCACTATACTGACCTAAAACGATGAATTTAAAACAATTTCAATTTTTACTCCTATGAAAACAAAATAAAATGATATATACTACAAAAAAAAAAAAATATAAATTAAATCGATATATTCTAAACAAAACTTAAGCTGGTTTGAAATATGTTATTTTAATAATTTTAAAATTGAAAGTGGGGGGTGAGATGGAAAAGTTTAGCTATTATTTGAAATTAATTAACGTGCAATTCCTAGACCCTATTTATTATCCGCGAGCGCGAAGCGTGAGAACGAAAAACTTTGAAGAGTAATTAAGAATTCATTGTGGCATTATATACCCTGCTGAATTGGTATCTGCGAGCGCGAAGGTCGCGAGTCGAATTTTGAGTTAAATGGAGTTTTGTGCATCTTAAATGCTTTAGCTATCCGCGACGCAAAATTTGAGGTTAACTTTGGTTAATTATGTGCATTATAGATCTCAGTATAATATCGAGCGCGAATCGCGAAACCGAATATTTGGTTTACAAAGATATAATGGAAAAAAAGATAAAGTGGCAACTTTCTATTATTAAATTTTTTTTAATATATTATTATGTATGCATTAAGATTAAGTACTTACGCGAGCGCGAAGCGCGAGCACGTAAATTTGGGGTTTAAAAGATATATGGATTAATAAGGGCTTTCCAGCATAAAACAAATTGTAGATAATTGTTGTATCATAGAACCCTATTGAGTATCCGCGGCGGAAGCGCGAGCTCAAAAGTTTGAGTTAATTTGTGCATATATACCGTACTGATTGGTATCTGCGAGCGCCAAGCGCGAGCCGAAATTTTGAGCTAAAATTGGAGTTAATATGTGCATTATGGTTAGTATCGCGAGCGCGAGCGCGAGCCCAAATTTTGGGGTTTTAAAAGATATATGGAATTAATAAAGGGGCCATTTACTAGGCATTAAAAAAATTGTAGATAATTGTGTATCATAGACCCTATTTAGTAATCCAGCACGAAGCGAGCGAACGCAGAGCTGAAAAATTTTGAATTAATTGTGTATTATTGCCCTACTGAATTGGTATCTCGAGCCGAATTGTTTTGAGCTAAAAATTGAAGTCTATTTCTTGCATTATGCGTTAATAAATACGCAAGCGCGAAGCGCGGACGCGAAAATTTGGGGTTTTAAAGATATATGGAATTAATAAAGGGGCATTTCTAGCATTAAAATTGTAGATATTTGTGTATCATAGATCCTATTTAGTATCCGCGAGCGGCGAACGCGCCGAGCTGAAAATTTGAGTTAATTGTGGCATTATATGCCCTACTGAATGGTTTCTGCGAGCTCGAATTTTTTTGAGCTAATTGAAGTTTATTCTGTGCATTATGGTTTAGTATCCGCGGAGCGCGTAAGGCCGAGAGCCGAACATTGGTTTTACAAGAATATATAGAATCAATAAGGCGACAACTTTCATAAGTATAAAAAAAATTGTGGAATAATTCGGTGTAATTAATAGACCTCAGTCTAGTATCCGACGAGCGCGAAGCGCGAGCTGAAATTTTGAGTTATGTGCATAACTACCACTTCTGAATTGGTATACTGCGAGCGCGAGAAGCGCTAGCCGAAAATTTGGGGTTTTAAAAGTTATATATGGAATAAAGGGCATATATCTTAGTACTAGAAAATGGTAGATAATTTGTGTATTATAGACCCTATTTAGTATCCGCGAGCGCGAAGCGCGAAAGCTGAAATTTTTAAAGGTCAATTCGAGTATTTGTGCTTTATGATCTTAGTATCGCGAGCAGAGAAGCGCGAGCCGAAAATTTGGGGTTTTTCAAAAAATATATAACGGGGCACTTCTCACTAATATTCCACGAAGGCCGACTATTTTTCCGCGAGCAAAGGAGCTCAGACGCGGCCCAAGGATGGACGAGGGTCCACGAGGCTCTTTTCTTGATGAAATTTTTGAAAACTTTAAGTTTTAATATTTTCCTTATTTTATTTTTTCGTCAGCTATGGTATTTCTTTTATTAAAAAAGGCGTTGAGCAAGTATTGGCAAAATACAATAGTAGCAGCAAAATCGCCTCGGAGGCCCCCTCCCCACATTAAGGCCTTAGTTCATGGTCATTTAGAACCCAATAAAGCTTATTTTCGCGCTTCCTTATTGATAAAGTTGGCGAACAATTGTACAAAGCAATCGGGCCTTCCCTTCTCTTTTTCTTCTTTCTTCTTTTCTTCTCCTTTCCTCTTCTCTCACCCTTTTTCTCGTCCTTTTTTTTTTTTCTCTCTTTGGGGGGGGGGCCGGCCCGTTGGCCCCCCCCTGGATCCGCAGCCTGGTTTACGCATGGGCCACAATATTCTTTTATTGTTACTGCGTCCTCTAACTGCACAGTCACCAAAAAAAAACTTTAACACGGAAAACACCCATAAACACTTAAGAAAAAAAGGACTACATGTACATCACATCAAATTGCTAAACATCAAAATGTCTTCGTATAACTGGGTATTTATTGGCTCACAATGACACATGAACTTTGAACTTTGAGCAGGCTAATTATCCCAACGTTTTTTTTCATTTCGATCGGTATTATATCCATTCTTGTACACATTCACTGTATACATGATGACTTTTTCAGGCTTTCATTTAGTTTTAATATTTCAGACGGACAACAATGTATACAAAACTTCTGTCTCTGTCTCCGTTTTATTTTTCTTTTTTGTTTTAATTATCAATTCCTATTGATCTTTCCGTGTGATCACAATAACGAATTAAAATGCAAAGACTAAATGACAGAGTATAAAATTTTAATTTTTTTCCCCAGGTTTGAACGAAAATATTGCTTTTTATTATGAAATCTCCAGCTTTTATTTCATAATACCTCATTATTACATAACATCTATTTTATTCATTTTTATATTTTTATTTAATATATTTTTATTTTTTGAAGGGGGTTGGTGCTCGTAGTGCCGTGTGCAGTGTCACC
>CALNVZ010002974.1:5124207-5169276 GCA_940671915.1 Paracentrotus lividus
TCCTGAAATCCGCCACTGCCTACTGAGATAATAATGTTGTTGGGTTGGCTGAAGTCGGTCTCTTGAGCTGCTTGCACATCAGCTCGAGCTTGCGCCATCTCGAGATTCTATGGCCTGATCAGCTCTTCCCCAGAAAAAGCTCGAGATAATTAAATTAAGAGAAACGATTTCTCGAGCGATGATTAAGCTCGAGCTAAAACATGATGTTGAATAACTTTTTTCCAGCTTTGCCAAACTCTACACAGCTCTTTGCAATTTTGATACTATTTTGTAACATTTCTGTCCCGGGGGGTCACTCACCATATGATGTGCTACGCATGCGTGTCCCCAAAAAGCGTCAAAAAGGGTCTGTTTTCAGCCATTCGACGGCGTCGACGCTTCCCTTAAAATAGGGGTGTTTTTTAATTTCAGCCGCCATTTTCATAAAAATAGGGGTGTTTTCAGCGGAAACTGCTTTTTTGGGGTGAAATTTTTTCGGTGTTTACGCCATTTAGGGGGTGTTTTCAGCCAAAATTTCTGTTTTGGGGGCAAAATTTCACGGTGTTTACGCCATTTAGGGGTGTTTTTTCCAGTCTGACGTCGAAAAGGGGTGGAAATTTGACCTTCATGCAATGAGACGTTTAGGGTCCATTTTCAGGGTGTGGGGACACGCATGGGTAGCACTTTTTTCTTTGAGTGACCCCCCCCCGGGATTTCTGTATTTGATACAGACAGTAGTTTCACCAGGGTGTGCATGACAGGGGCATCCCTGATAGCAGAAACTTGTAAAAAAGACGTTTTATTTACGTCATTTTACGACGTGTCTCACGTCATATTGACGTTGTAAAAATACGTCTTAAAGACTAAGATTTGCACCAACGTACGTCGTCATATATTGACGTCGTATTTTGACGTGATTATGACGTCGTCAATAGTCAACTACGAGGTCTTCATGACGTCTTTACACCGTATTCTTGACCAGTATATAAGACGTCATATTGACATGATTATTTGATGTGATTAAAGACGTCATAAAGACGTATGGTTGAGATAGTTCCATGTATTTATGTTATAAATTATATAACTATTTCATGGTTAAAGTTTCCTTAATTCTTCTTTAATGTATTGCATACTTATTTCATTCTACTTTACCGCTTAATTCTGACGTTTTTGATTTATTTCTTAGTAAAAAAAATACTTGTGTAAAAAGTTTAACATTGTTTTATGAAAGAAACATGATAAAAACTCGACTAATAACCCAAAATCATTACTATTTCTTTTTATAATCGATTACAAAATTATCACCAATAAACATAATCCCGTCATAATCTGGTCATATAAAAATACAAATTTAATCGTCGTAGATTGGTCAATAAATGACGTCATAATCAAGTCATAATCTGGTCATATAAAATGCAAATTTAATCGTCGTAGAATGGTCAATAAATGACGTCATATACAAGTCATAATCTGGTCATATAAATTGCAAATTTAATCGTTGTAGATTGGTCAATAAATGACGTCATATACAAATCATAATCTGGTCATATAAATTGCAAATTTAATCGTTGTAGATCGGTCAATAAATTACGTCATAATCACGTCATAATCTGGAGATATAAATACGCAAATTTACTCGTCGTAGATTGGTAAATATCAGACGTCAAAATCACGTCATAATCTGGTCATATAAAATGCAAATTTACTCGTCGTAGATTGGTAAATAGTAGACGTCATAATCACGTCATAATCTTGTCATTTAAAAATGCAAAATATACTTATTGTTGAAAGTGGTCAATATGACGTTATGAAGACGTCGTATATACGATGTATGACCAGTATTACTAGTTTACGACGTCGTTACGACAATATTACGACCATGTCTGCTATCAGGGATAATTCCGAATATTACACTTGTTGGATCTGGCTTTTCTTCACGTTTAGTGTGATATTCGATTCATCCATCTGAAAATGACCCTTGATTGCCGAGAAGACGAGAGATACCGACTTGAAGCAAGGATCAAGAAACAACCTCACATTGGCCGAGAAAAACATACTCATTATTCGAAACCATATGTAGGTGAACTTGATCGAAGGTTGGACCATCCAGATGACCACGAGGTGGTTGAGTGCGAACATGATCGCCCACATGAAGGTCATGAAAGGAGCTATGATCAGTGATAGACCAGCATACATGGCGAACTGATGGGGGAACAAGAAGCAAGAACGTATTTGTCAACATTCTTGATTATGATAGTTTGATAAAAATACAAAAATAAAAATCATCCGAAAACGCTGGAGACACTTTATTCAGTTTCATTTTTAGTTTCTTCTACAACATTAACAACAAATTATTTGTCACATCATTTTCGACAGCGCCTTCATTAAATAGAACGATTCACATCAAGAAAAATACATGGCGTTACACGCTTTGATTTTGTGAAATGCATGTCTGGGTATTCAACGTCCGCAATGTATTTTTTTTTTTAACTTTCATAACAAAAAACAAAACAAAACAAAACAAAAAGACGCAAAAGTTTGATTATCCTGTCTTTAGAATTTTTGCAGGTAACAAGCCCTGTGTAAGAAGAAGTTGAATGACCATCCATGACACGATGCGATGAATGATTAAAAGTCGACGGTATAATTTTTGATAACCATCAAAATTGATCTTGAGTGTTTCACGTGAGGGCGGGCTTTGTCTCGGTGTGAACAGTACAGAGTGAAAACGGATTGTGTGAGGGGGCAGGAGAGGACACTCATGACACAATCGTGATAATACCTATAAGAACATAAAGAATTTCACACTCTTTCATTGTCGTCATGGAACAGAATATTTTGGCAAACTGTGTTTAATCCAACACATGAGTGAAAGGCCATACCAACAACAACTCGAGATAAAACAAATCGATTTATTTTATTTTATTTATTTTTTTTTTTTTTTGTAATTCATTTTTTTTGTTTTGTTCTGGCGAGTGAGTGTCCTTTTCTTGTCCCATCTTGCCCCGAATTTGGGGCACGGGATGGGGCAGATACACTGTTCGTCGTGGAATATTTTTTTTTTTTATCACTCCAGTGACATATTTTGTTCCGGCTTTAATTTATTTGATATTTTGTCTCATCTTTCATTTTTTCGTCACCCAGGTTTGTCATTTTTTCACATTTTGGGGGCCCTTTTTGTTTATACCCGGTCCACCAAGGCCCCTCAGGCCTACCTCAGGAAACGTGTCTGGGATCTAAGGTTGGTTTTGTTATTTAAGTTAAATCTAGGTTTATGGCTACAGGCTTAGGTCTCTTGTCAAGGGGGTTGAAGTAAAAAGTGTGATTGGTGAAAAATTTGATTTGATTTTTTTTTTTTTTTTTTTTTTTTTTTTTTTTTTTTTTTTTTTTTTTTTTTTTAATTCTACCATTATGATACAGACAAGAGAAATAAAAACAACTCTGAATCCGTGATTATCATTTCCCCCCTAAATTAATTTGTTCCAGCCTTCATGACAAGGTTGTAAATGATAACCGTATTTTATTTTCCTTTTTTTTTTACGTTTGACTGATATGCTACAATACATTTTTGGGAAGATACAAATTTCCATGCTGTAAAAATGAATAAAATCAATTTTGAATAACAATAAAAATAATGTTTCACCTTTTTCCAAGACAATAAATCTAATCCTGTAACCACGAACTTGAAAGTAACTGAAAGAACAATATCAACCCTATCCCAAAACGCATCTCATGGGGGTACGGTAGGATTGAGGGGGCCTTGGTTGGCCGGATAAACAAAACGGTGCCCCAAAGTGTAAAAAACTTTTCGGTCTTCGGCAGTAAAGAAGGTCATATATCAGCCATAGGGGTAATTATTCTCCTTTTTTTTTTTTTGTTTTTTTTTTTTGTTGCTTTTTGTTAGGGGTTTGCTTTTTGTGATCAATTTGGCGCCCTAAAGTAAGGGTCAATTTGGCGCGCCTTACTTTAACGGTCGTATTGGCGCTCTCCACTTGAGCCCTACCCGGGGGCTAGCCCGCGCAGTCGCCCCCCCGCCGCCGCTCGTCCCCGATATACGCGCATGTATATATGCGTGGAGCATCAAGGTTGCTTATTTGAAAAATCGGACTAAATCCTCCTCGGCAACGGAATAAATGAATTTGGCTTCTTTGCATGGGTGTTGGCATTTTTCTGGAGTTATCTTGGCACCTTATTGCCATTATCTCTTGCGAAGAGCATTAAAACATTGTTTTTTTTTTAATGTGAAGTAATTTCATGATTTTATTTTCCACTCATGATAACCCCTATCTCCAAAATTTATTCATTTATTCATTTTTTAATTTCTTTTAAATATTTTCCTTTTGTTCTTCTGTCTTTCCGTCTGTTTAAGAAATGATTGGTTTTTGGTTATCTACTGCTCTTAGGAATAAAAATAGAAGTTTTCTATTCCAGAATATACAAAAAAAAACTTGAAAACTAAACATTGAATTACATTTTAATATCAGTGAAATTTCGGCTAATCCCTCCTATTATTCAAAACTGTACCTCTTTTTAATTTTCAAATCATGGATCAGCCACTGTATTGCATGTGCATCACATAGATGAATTTGAATAATGAACTATCCACCCCTGATGATGATTATACTTACATGAGTGAATTGGTATATTGATTGATTGACATCCTTCATGAACTTAAACCCTCTTGCAGTCTCGGATTCTTTGAAGGTATCATCGTAGGAAATCTAAACAAAAATATATACATTCACTTTAAAAACTGAAGTGTTCTATCGACATTTTTCGGCTCGCGCTTGCGCTCGTTTTATTTGTCAATGGGATATGGATGATCTTCTTGAGGATGACAAAAAAAACACTTAATTGCCTCGTTTTCAGGTAAATATAATAAAAATAATTTGCTCGCGCTACGCGCTAATTTTGTTTACTCGAGATCATTTTCCTTTTAAGGAGCTTGGCACAAAAATCGCTTTACAAAATTCTGTTTTCATTTTGATATGTCGACAAAATTTTCTGCTCGTGCTTCGCGCTCGCTCTATTTATTAGGAGATAGGAATCCTTTTAAGGAAGTTGACAAACAAATAGTACTAAAATTTTCTCGTTTTCCATATCAATTCTAGTTGTAAACTTAAGGGGATGAGGGCGCTATCACTCTACGCAAAGCGAACGCGGCCATAGACTTTTTGTATTTTGCACAGTTTTTTCACTTTGTTCTTCTGATATGGCGAGCAACTATCTTTTCAAAGAAATGATCAACTGAATAAGTACGCTAAGAGTCCGATTTTTCAAAAATAGGAATAACTATTGCAAAGTGGAAAAAAAGTCCTGTCATTGTCAATTCGAAATCCTAGTAGATCAAATTCCTGTACAATATGGCCAATTTTGCTCTCAAAATAGCTCATACGCTGCATAGTCATCTTCCTCGATTACGCATAATTATATTACACCTCAATGATCAAGCAAGTTTTTAAAAGCTTGAATTCTCAGCTTTCCAAATAATGGTACATTCATCTCGATTGGTTAAAAAAAGTCTCACTTTGAACATTATCACAAACGAATCATTACTCGATGGGTCAATATTTCCGCATATCACATGCATATCGAATGTGGACGGCGTCTTCGCAAGATGTGACAAGATCACTATTTATATCAATAATCGTTAGGAACATCAATCTATGTGAAATAAAGATTCTGATTACAATTGCACCACCATGGTGTTATAGGCTTGCAAAATGTCTTTTTCCCCAATCTGGTCTGAAGCATCGTACCTACGAAAACTATGATAAAAGTTCAATTATTTATTCATGTTCAGGACTTAATTTCTCGAACGAACGACTGACAATTCCATTTTACCGACAGGAAGTTTCTTAGGCGAGTTTTGTGCGCTAATAATAATTGCATGCAGTTGTCAATCGGTCGCTTCCCGCCGTTAGCGCGGGTTTTGTTTTCAGTGCGTGCATTTCCACTAAACTCATGAATTAATGTTGCGTTTCCCCTCTCAAATATGACGCGGTCTTTATGTTAAGATTATAATGTCATACGTTAGATTTACTTTCACGTGGAGTAGAATTGATATGAGTGAAAATATATCAAAAACTTTCAGGTCACGCTTTGCGCTCATATATTTGTTAATGAAATACTTTCTTTTAATGAGCAGCATAAACAAGCTTGAAATCTGTATGTTTTCAGTATCAAAAATTTTTCGGCTCGCGCGTTCGCACTCGCTTAATGAGATACAGAGTATTGTCATGCTGCGGATTGAAAAAAACACGAAAAAACTATCTCGTTTCCATTATATATTAAACAAAATAGTTCTCTGTGCTTCGCGCTCGCTTTATTGGTAATAAAATAATTCATCTTGAGCCATAGAAAAAATCGCTTAAAATGCACTGAATATGTTGATAATCAAAACCAATTTCGGCTCCGCGCTTCGCGCTCGCATTGTTAATGTGATAATCATCCTTTTGAAATTCTTGAGCATATCACAAAAGCGTTAGAATGCATGTCTTGAGGTTGAATATATCATAAAAAATTCAGTGCTAAATTGTTTGATGAGATATTATCTTCTCTAATAAGCATAGCACAAAAAAAATCTTGAGATCTATAAACACAAATTTCGAATCGCACTTCATGCTCGCATACTGTGATAATTATCCGCTTGAAGTTCTTGAGCATGGCATAAAAAGAATGTATGTTTTCAGGTTATATATCAAAAATTCAGCTCGCACTTGCTTAATAGATGTTTCTTCTTCTCTGAGAATGGCAAAAAGCGCTTAAAATTCTTTTTTTTTTCGGTTTATTATATAAAAATTGCAGCTCGCGCTTCGGCGCTCGCATTGTAATTAATAAGTATGAAGTTCCTTGTGTATAGCACAAAAATCGTTTGAATATACTGTTGTCAGTTGATATATTAAAAAAATAATAAGTTCGCACTTCGTGCTACATTTTTCATGAGAAAATTTATTCTCCCAATAAGCTTAGCTAAAAAAGCGCTTAAAATCCAAATTTGAGGTTGATATATCAAAAATGTTCAGCTCGCGCTAGCCATAGCACAAATAAACGCTTAAATAGTTTTTTTTTATTTTTATATCAAATTTTAATGAATGCAAGTACTATCTATATAGCTGCCCATGAAAAAAAAAGAAGAAGAAATTAAACAGTTCTAAAAATGTACTCTCTTAGGCTATAATACCCCCCCCCCTCCCCCCGGCGCTTAGCTCATGAAGTAGCTGATGAGGAAATGTGGATGTATTTTTCCATAGCCCCCACCCCCATTGGAGAAAGCTGGATCCGCCCCTGTAGCTCTTCACTACTACTACTACTACTGACACTACTCTTATCTTATACTACTACATACTACTACTCACCACTTACTACTAAACTTACACTACACTATACTACTACTATACTACTATTACTACCTCTACTACTACTACTACTACTACTACTACTACTCTTATACCTCGACATGTGGAGTAAGGTTGTAGAGATGATAATCGTTGTCCGATCGCTCATCAGGTTCACATGGTGCCATCTGAACTGGAGTTTCCTGATCGTGCTGGAGGGATGGGGCAGGTTGAGCGACTGGCCCGTTGCTGGCCCCGTACTGAGGAAGTGGGTAAGGGTTTGGCATTTGGCCGCCAAAACCAGTCTCATCTGGGTTCTGCTTTTCCGCCATTTTTCTTTCGTATTTTTATTCTCTTATTATAGTCTCTCTAAATCTCGTTCTTCGTCTTCTTCCTTTTCAATTCAGTTTTCAACCCAGTTTATCTTAATTTAAGCGACTGATAAATCTGAAAAGATATTAATGAAGACAGCGAAAAAAGTAATACCTCGTACTCCTTAGTTCATAACAAAGTACACTCTAAAAACTGAAGTGCTGTTTTTAGCTCTTCAGAGGCTGAAATCAGCATTTTATTAAGAGCTTGCATAGTGACTGCACTCCAAGTGCTGTTTTAGCACTTTCACGTGAGCTGAACTTTCAGCAAAACTCTGGGCAAAAACGGCGTGATATCGTTGGGATTCGAACCTGGGTCCCCTGCATGAGAAGTGTTGACGAGCACGTTAGACCAATTCACATCTCACGATTGCTAGCAGATCATATTGTTGCATGATGAACTTTTTTTCAAATTTTCTATAATCATCTACTATGCTGTCATAATTAAATCAAGGTTGCGAGATCTCCGTTGGTCTATTGGTAACGGTCAGCGGTACTATGCCATGTCTAGGTGGAACCCGGTTCGAATCCCATATCGACATTGAACATTCTTTAGTTGATAAATTAACACTTGGGCAAGTGCTAAAACAGCACTTCAGGTGCTGATATAGCACTTCAAGTGCAGTCATTATACGAGCACCCAGAGATTAGCACTTAAGTTTTTAGAGTGTATACCGAAAGTTGAGAGCCTAATATTAAAAGTATAGACCTCAATGACTTATATGACATTAACCTTTGTTACGTTAAGGAATAACTCTGTCTAGATATATTAAATTTATATTTAAAAAAATAAAAAATAGTCCATGTTCGCCAAGACATCTTCATGCAGGAGGATGACTGTAATTCAGGAAGTCATAAGTTAGCTTCAAACTTGGTACAATGTGAGTTAGAAACTCGTCCATGTCAGCACAGGTTTAAAATTAGTATATTTGCTTAGAAAATTACTTGAATTATTGTGGCATTAGCAATAAATATGTAATAGGTTACGAGGCTCTCAAAGTTGCGTATATATTTTTTTTGAAGCAAATTGATTTGATAAGATTATGGTTTATGGTGATATTAAAAAATTATATTCTTTTTAACGAAAGTATTATGTGTGTGTGCATAAAGAGATGGCTCAGTGTTCTAAACTGGAATGGTCCAGGTTTGAAATCAAGTGGATGTGCCATTGTCCAGTCATGTAAAATTTAAAACGTTAATGAATTAATCAGTAAGGTACTCTTAATATGGAATAAGGTAAATAATTGTACATACCTCTGCTCTGTCGATCCAAGTCGTTCAGTAACAACGGGCAATCAACATGTCATAGTCAAGACATTAAACTAGAATAACCGTCCCGAGAGTCTCCATTAGTTATATAGTCATTTACTTTTGATAGTTTTTGTTTAACTGATTTATTACCATAGCATGTCATCAAAACATGTTAATTGTTATTGCAAATTGTCCGATAAAAATATTGGACTACAAAAACTTGTCACAATGGTCACTATTTTTGTTTCTGCCGTCATCATGGTCATTTGAACTTGAACTTTGAACACACTGTGGAAAAATACGTACAAATTAAGTTACTTATTATCTCGACTATGACATAATGACTATGATTATATTCTGAATTAAAAATAAGTGTCGAATATATCGTTGAAAGGTTGAAATTTTCAACCCTTTATATCCTACATATCGGTCTGGAATTTAAAAGTTGAGCTCCGCATTGTCAGCTCTCTATACATACCGTGATCGGTTCCCGGGTCAAATGCAATCGGGCATTTTTTTTATTTTTTTTTTTTATTATTTTTTTTTTTGCAATGTCGCCATCCATCTGGCACCAATCGATCCGGAATCGTGTCTGACCCAACGGACCCATAATAGCCGGGATATTTTGACCCTTCAGGTTGGAATCCCCCAATCACGTATTGGATGGTGACGTTAAAAGTCGTTCCATTCCAGACTTTTTAAAGTATCAAATTTGAGCCTATGCTTGCAGAAGGGGGGGGGGGGACTATATACATTAAAAGGGGTGATCAGTGTTTTGGTCAAGTCGATTTTGTTACTTTTTTGTTCTAGGACATTTGCTAAATCTTTTCGGCCTTCGGCCATCAACAAGGTCATCATGTATCAACTATACGGGAAGGGTACAATTGTCAATCGTGTCGGCAATCAATTTCCCCTCTCCCTTTTTTTTTGTTTTTTTTTTTTTCTTTTTTGCCTCTTATTTTTCGGGGGGCGGCTGGTCCGCTGGCCCCCTACTAGAATTGTTCATACAAATATTTGTGAATTCTTCTCTTTTTAACAAAAAGAGAAGGAGAGAAGATAAGAGCTAGCAGAGAAATAAGCGAGGAAAGAGAGCTAGATAGAGAAGAGAGAGAGAAGAGAGACGAGAGAGAGAGAGAGAGAGAGAGTGGGGGCAGGGGGGGGACAGAAAATATATAAAGAGAAATATATGGAAACATATAGGTCGCGAGATGACGACGTAATTGAACTGCGCAAGCGCAGTAAGGACAAGCAGTGACCCTTTCACGGCTACTATTACTTCCGCCTAAAAATAATAATAAGAAAGTAAACAAATAGAGCTGCAAGATGGAGTAGTGAGGAGCAAACCCGTGAAGTACAAACGTCAATTTTATTTCTGAATACAACTCTTTCTCGTGAAGATATGGCCCCAGTAATCGAAGATTACTGAAAAAACGCCATGTACCAACCACCGCCTCATCCGAATTTGCCATATGGTGAGTTGATTTCCATCAATTCGATTGAGAAATGGATGGTTTTCCTCGTGAAGGAAGGCGAGTTGTTTTGAGCAGCTGACTGTCTGTGTGTGTAGTAGTGGGTGGACGGTACTTGATGATACAGTCATAGTGAGATCATTCTGATGAATGGTGTACCAGTGCATGTGTGTGCATGAATGGATGCACGCTTGGATGCATGATGCATCTCTCAATCGTGAAAAAACACTGTTGGTTGAAAATTGCAAGTTTGCTTAAAGCATTATTTCCTAGATGAATACATTGTCATTGAAAATCAACTCTGAAAATTTTATTCAAACTTGATTATTTTTGCGGTGGTTTTATTTTCACAAGTCCATCTTTGTGAACATTTCAAAGGCTATTTATTATGAAAACCTATAAATATAATGAAAATTATCCACTCGCAAATTTCCCAAACTAGTAGAAAATGGCAAAATATATCTGTAGGCCTACGCAAAATTATTGGTTATAATATACCAGTCCTGACACTTATCGTAATAAAAGTTCATCAAATCAATTGTCTTTTTTATTTTTGCTTTACGACATGCTTACACAGTCCCTTATTTAAGTTCATTCTATGAACCCTGATCTCCTTACAAGAACTGACAGCTCCGTTGTCTAAATAATGTCTTTTTAATTTCTCTTAATTAATTGGAAAGTAACTTAAAATTTTAAAAGTCTGTACACGAATGCAGAGGACCTTACAATGTGACAAGCTCTCTCTCCTGTGCAGTGTTTTGAAATGTCACTCAAAAGTGTATAATTTTGTTAATTTTATCCTTTGGTGAATTTTAGTCAAGCCCTCACTGATATGAACTTCTCTCATCAAAATTTTAACCAACTTAATTTCAGGGTGGATTTTTCCCCTTGGAGCTACCCTTTAGAAAAACCCCATTTTAATGGGAGGGGAGGGGGAGGAATAGGACATCTTACAAAACAAAACCAAAACTTATTGGTGAAAGTCTTTAAATTGCATTGAGAGACAAAAATAAAGCTAGGGATTTTCTAAGTAATCTATATAGTTTGAATCTCCAACTGTTAAATTAGACAAAATGATTTAATATTATATTTGAGAAAATTTATATAACTGACAGGTTCTGGATATTTTTGGTTTGAGAGAAACTTTAGATAACATAAAATCCCATCTTGAGAGAAAATATGGAACATTGTGCCTATTAATGATGTATTAATCATCACTTGATTGCCTTTCATCACAAATGATACTCATGTATACTTGTAATTAAGCAAACATTGGGATTAATTACTGTCATATTTTGGATCCTGTTTAGTAGGATATGAACTAGTTTTCTCTCTGATTACCATGTGACAGACATACAGTGACCAAACATATAAGCTCAATAATTTTTTAACAATTTAAACAGTAAATTTAAGTGCAATTTAAATCATGATTTCAATCTCATGAATGAGGTTTGTTTGTTCACGGGCCAGTCCAAGCTATTTTGCACTAGTAACGCGTGGGACATCACACGTATATTTAGCCCTAAATCTCATATTTAGTAATCAAAGCTCATTTCTTGGGTGGTTTCTGGTAGATAGTAGGTATCTTCATACAAAACAAAAAAAATAATCAGATTTACTCGTTAAGTAATTAATTTATGCTAATTAATTCGCCAGTAACGCGTGGGACCACAAAAATCATAATTTTTTCTTGTTTTACTTTGTTTCTTAAATATTGTGAAAATACTTGTCACCCTGGAAAATCATTGCACACAACTTGTTATACATCTATTACTGAAGATTAATCAAAAGTTTCATAAACATTCATCCATTAGTTTTTACTCAAGGTCAATATTAAAAATATAGGTATAGTAACGTGTGGGACAAGTAATGCGTGGGACACTTTTGTCACTATGAATAATATACTGTAGATGACACTTTTACTTGAGAAAAAGTTGAGTTTGGTATTTATTTAAGCAAATAAGACAGATGCAGAATGTTTGAATCCATTTCCTGGAGGAAATATTTTATTTATCACTAAAAATCAATTAATTAATTAACTATTTTATAAACAAATGTATCTATATTATCTTTATGAAGATTATAAAAATTATCTAATGAAAATGGTTGAGAATTGGCTCTTCAGATTACATTTATTGGTATCAGGACAACTACCCCTGGACAATTACCCCCAGGACAACTACCCCCAGAAATAGGGTATGGGTTAGTTGTATGGTTGTGGGGTATATTTTTGGAGGGGGAGGGGGTAGGGGCCTAGTTGTCTCAGGGAAATTGTCTAGGGGTAGTTGTTCTAGAAACATAGATTACATGTAGGCCTATAGTAACAATGCCCATCATAATGCAAAGCTCTCAAGTCATTGTTACTGTAGTGAAAGTCAATTGGGTATCATAACTGTGCATCTCATAGTCACATGGTAATGTTATGATTTCAACAAAAACCTTTAATTTGGAAAATCCTGAGTAATCGTATGTTCACATACATGTATCAATAATACTTACATTAATTCTGTTTTGTGATTACATGACAAAAAGAGAAGGGATATGTATAAGCCTAGTACCTTGTGAACAAAACTTGGTAAAGAAACAGAAAGATATATCAGCCATTCCATTGTGACTCGCGTGACATTTACACAAAATTTCAACTTGTTAAGGCTTATTATTAGTACTTCAAAATTTCATGATGCAGACCTGTTTTTCTTACTTATTTCAATCAAGGTAATGACATTACACATTAGCACAAAGAAATTTTGATTGCAAAGTCATTTTTGTTGGAGATATTTCAATTTGTTTCCTGTGACTCGCGTGACGCGACACTATTGAAGGTTTCTGACCTTACTGTACTTGACTGAAATTTCCTCAGAAGTTACTTATTCGATATGCATGAAATTTTCTGGAGATAATTTTGAAATATTAAGCAATGATCTGGTAAAATTTCAGTATCCTTTGGCCATTCATTTTAATTCTATCACCATTTCAAAATGTGACTCGCGTGACACAGGAGTGTGACTCGCGTGACGAGTGTCATTTTGGACTAAAAGTTGAACCAATTATCATGATTACATATAGTAGAATGGGCCACAATTCAACCAAACAAAATATTTATAGTCAGTTGTATCACATACAACTTAAAGCAAAAGAATTATTTCATTCAAGATAGATTTGGAGGTCTAGGAACATGCAATGCAAAATGGTGATTTTCCCATTGACTTGTGTATTGTAGCAACATAATTTATAGAAAAGCAAATATGAAAACCTATGATTATAAATTTTGATAACTCAGAAAGTATTTAAGATAAAGGTATGAAACTTTGAGGGATTATATTTCATAATATCGTCTGTTGGGAGCCATAAGGGCGTTATTGCATCTTATAGATGTTTCGTTGAGAGCCATAAGGGCGCTATTACTGTACAAAGTCAATGGTAATAGCGCCCTTCTGGCTCCAAACGGAACATCCTTGATCTGCAATAGCGCCCTTCTGGCTCCAAGCCGACGATATGTCCTACCAGGATGCCAAGTTTCAAAAGATTTAATAACTCCATGGCAGATATCTTATTGGGTTGAAATCCATCCACTTTTTCTCATTTTCACCAAAATTCCAATGTAAAAATTACCTATTATTTCTCATTTTTGGCCAAATAACCCCATTGTTATCCTCAATTTGATAATCAGAACATTTTACAAGACTTATTTGAAGGCAGATTTTATTTCTTTTCAACAAAATCCTAATCATTATCTTTATTTTCCCAAACTTCGCGTGACAGTACCCTAAGAAACCCTGAAGTGACTCGCATGACAGTGCTTTAGGGTGTTTTTTCATAATGAAGGGGTCTGCACTTGAAAATTTTCTTTGGTTGTATGATTGAGGACCCTAAGCTCCTTACTTTTTATCAACTACAGATCATACACTCTGCTACTTTTTAAGTGAACTAAAAATATGGGTGTATTTTTGTGACTCGCGTGACACTTTTCGAGGGTGTTTTCAATTTGAAATGTAGGAACCATTGTGATATGACAAGATGGGTATAAAGTAAATCAGAATACTAAAATTTAGGAATCTACTCACTATGAAACATGCTTAAAATAGAATCATTAAAATCATTACCAAAAACCATACTTTTTGGAGCAAATTTGTTGTCTCTTTGAGGTGGTGTAACTCGGTCGTTTGAAGATAAAAGGTGATGAAAATTCAGATATATACCATTTGACTATGTACTTAGCCAAGAAGTACTATATTTTTTTCATTGGTTATATTTGAAATTTTAAGCGATGGGTGTCAAGTTACACGGAATGGCTGATATGCATGTGATAGGTCGCACAATATAAAATGAAACTTAAACTCATGTGTAGCACATTGTCTCTGAATGACAAACTTTGAAAATGAATGAACAATGGAAGCTATGTTTAACTCAAATGTATAAAGCTTCAGTCTAAAACTACATACTATATCATTAAAGACTATTTGATAGGGCCAGATCTTCCTGTACATACATTGTAGCATGCAACATTAACGTAAAAAATGCCTTTAATGGAACAAATGACAAAAAGTTGCTTGTGAGAACTGACATGTAAATAACCCTTTTAAAAACAGTTTATTTTCTTCATTGCTATGAAAGAAATTATATTGTGTAGCCTTCTATGCCAAGAAAAACATTATTGTTTGATAGATATGAGAAATTAAAAAAAAAAAAAAAAAACTTTTTTGTGCACATTTTTCATCACATGCGAAAATCCCGAAGAGCATTGTTTTTCTTTGGGGGGAAAAGCAATTTTTCATTAATTTTAGTTTAATTAAAGGTCTTGGTAATGGCAAATTGATGCTCTGATCATGTGAGCTGATTTTCAATGTTCAAAAAGGTTATAGGGAATTTCCACTTTCATTTGGCAAAACTTAATGTACTTCCATACGTTTTACACACGTTGTCCCACGCGTTACTGAAATGTCCCACATGTTACCAAATCTAATCAAAGATTGTGTTAATTAGATGAATTAAACTAAACTTTTTTCTTCTGATTATGATGAAGCCTACTGTAAATTTGGTCTTTTGAAAGTCTCATGAAAAGTCAATCATTATTTTTTCTGCTAATGAGAAATAATGACCTAAAAAAGTAATGCGTGGGACATGCCTATTTTGTACCATCCCTCATTTGCATATTTAATTAGTTGAGAAACTGGAAATCATAGTCATGATAACTTGTCATTCAGACTTTAGGGTCCCACTAATATTGGGATAGAAATGTGTAAAACTTTAAAGATATCTTTTATAAAAGCCAAAAATTTAATGTCCCACGCGTTACTCAAATTTTTAATTTATGCAAATGTATTCATTTATTTTTGGTCATTCATGAGCATATTTTTTTTCTCGTTATAAAATTCATGTACTTGAACATCTTGGCTTTCAAACGACACCAAGTTTGTCTTTTTTTAACCATTTTGAAATTTCACTCATGAGTGATCAAATAGCTTGGACTTGCTCTCACTCATAAAGTATTTAAATCTCTGTGCTCTAGTGTGTGAACAGCCCTATTGTTTGGGTTTTCCCCAAGTTGGAGTTTCATTACCCATAAGTTTGGCATGTAGCCAGCTTAAGGCATTGCATAAACAATCTGAACTAAATTTACACTACATGTAGATGTGTGAAATCTTGTAAAAAAGGTATAACCATCTACATGTCGTGTAAATTTAGTTCAGAATAGATATTGTTTTCAATCATGGCTTTAAAGCTGGTGTATATACATGTAGTTTCGGGAGAAAGACAAATTTGATATGTCACAAGATTTCTCACACATATCTTTTAGTGCAATGTGGACAACATGTAACTACATTTGATTGGTTTTGTGCCAATTCCTTTTTTGTTACCAAAACTATACACCAGGTTTAATCTTAAGTACCAAAATAAATTCTAAAGGCACCGTCAGTCTCCTCATTCACGTAGCAATAATTAATGCAACATCCAGTTGAGTTTTTGGTGTGAGGGATGTTGGCATCCAATGTGTTTGTTGATTTTTGAAACCATTTAGAGATTATACTCAGCTGTATTTAAAAGAATGAATTGTTAATCAACTTTATAATAAACAAGTAGTGCCTTTCCAGTTAATACTGAAATGCTTAAAATGCTATAATGTAGGCAGATGTACACAAGTTTGTATTTGGATTTGATTTCTAGCAAAAATTCTTTTTGGTCCATGGAATACTTACTTTATCATTCTTCTCCTTGGTTGTTTTGAACGATACATGTGTAGGCTATAAATAATACCACAAAAAAATATTTAATTTTGTAAAGTCACAGGAGAAGGGGGTGGATAAATACTCTTGATATGGGTCTCCTGAGTACAATCAAGAACTTTTATTCAATTTTATTTAATCAAAAAGTAGTTTACATGTGTTCACAAAAACATGTGTCACAGCCAGAAGCTGAATTAAACATGAGTACAATAAATATAACAGTCGTTATCACAATATTTCACATTATAACATGAAATGAAATACTTTGATTTTTAAGTTGCACAGAGTTCAAAATGCAAACATGTGCAAGACTTGTCTATCATTTGCCAAAGTTCAGGTTACCAGTACGTCAAAGAATTTCATTCAAAATTTTGTTAATTGTATAGGCCTATAAATCATTAATCGGTCAAGCTCCACAGTACATATCAGAATAACTCAAACGTACAACCCAATCACATGGTCGAAGCCTGCAAAGTTCCACTGATGAATTGTTGTTACAGATCCCCTTTCGCAAGACAAAAATCACACTTGGTGATCGCACATTTGTACTTGCTTCCCCCAAAATATGGAATAGTCTGCTTTTTGATATAAAAAGCTCTCCATCATTAACTATCTTCCAATCTAAATTGAAAACATATCTATTCAGTTAAGGAAATTGCCTATGTATATATTTAGAATTAAGTTTAAAAAAAAGAAAAAAGAAAAAGAGCTCTGAGCCAGCGCAGCTGAATATATTCATATAAAAGCTGCGCTATACAAATTTATGTTTATGTTTATGAAATACTATGAACATTATGATGAATATCAATTAATGAAGTTGACAAATTATAGATAAATTCGCAAATCATATATGGATTACAAGTTATAATTGTAAGCATAATTGTAAATTGTAATAATTTTTTTAAGCACCTTGAGCATCTTCTAGGTGGATATGATTGCGCAGTATAAATGTATTGTTATTATTATTACTATTATTACTGCCACACAAAGGCAAATAGAACATGTACTTAAAAGTATATATAAGACAGTATTCAGATAAGAGATTAAACAAGTCTTTAAAAAAAGGTATAGAGCCAGTTAGTAATAGAGATGGAGATAAGAGAAAATAGGGTAGTAAAAAGGGGGAGATGGAATAGAGAGGGGGCACTGAAAGACTGAAAGAAAGAAGGAGAATGAGAGAAGGAAGGATGAATGTGAGGAGAGAAATAGAGGGAAAGAGAAGAGAGATAGAGAGAGAGAGAGAGCAAGAGAGTGAGAGAGAAATGAAAGGGGAAAACATTTAACACACTCCTTCAAATATATTTGATACATATTATGATAGAGAAAATCAAACCCAAGTTGAGAACCTCTCTTTTTGAGTAGTGCTTGACACACAATAATCACTTTGGTAACTTTGTTTCACCTTTTCTTTTCTTATGTGCCTTTGAGTAAACATATCATATTGATGGCTCCATGATAATGCCTGTAACCATTTTCAGATACATAATACATGATAATGTGCATACCATGTACATGTACTTCATAGGCCCTTTGGATTTTGGTACAATTTCAATTTTTCAAGTATTTGTAGGCCTACATATATTTGTTTCATTGGTACTTAAAAAAATATATAAGAGAGGAAGGAAGTTCCTTGCAGACACAGATGTGAATATGAAACAATTTTTTTCCCCTGGCATGAACTGGTTATTGATAATTTATTATGGCCTTATAGATAAACATGTAATACAAGTGAATATACAGAACATAAGTATTCTATACCCCTGTCATTTTTCAAGTTTTTTGAGCCATGCTGCTATTACCTGGATGTGTTTCGTCACACTCTCTGGTGATAAGTGTGCTACCAACAACAGAATAATTAGGAAAAGTTGAGATTTTGACATATTTTGTATTTCAGGGTTTTTTTATTAACAGATTTATGGAAAACACCTTTTCATAAGTATTCATACCCTTGAGGTACTCGGTCCAATTTAATGCTTATTATTAACCCCAATTGTAAAGTTGTTTTTTTCTAGAAATGCCACCTGAAATAGTTGTTACAAGTGTCCACAAGCTTTCTTCAGGTCTTCTGTGGGGTTGTCCCATGTCTGAGTACTTTGTAAAACACTAAGGCTGACTCAGGTTGCATGGTCTTTGAGCCATCATGTGGGTCTTCACCTTCCAAGACACATTTCCAGTGGGATTCTTGTCAGGCTTTCAAATTTTCCACTCAAGATCATTCATTACGATTGTCCTTGATCCATTTCTTGGCTGAATTGGCCATGGTCATATTCAGGCTAAGTGGGACATTTAGCTGAAATTTTAATGTGGCGCTGTGCCTTTGAAAATGCAAATTAGGATCTGAAATCAACACAAAGGCCTCTTTACAATACAAACAATTATTTAAGTTCAAACATATGATCCAGTTTTCTGGAATTTGCACGTATGGGACTATAGTGCTTTAAATGCCTCTTATTTTTAATACCAATCACATTTGTCAGATTTCTTTGCTTAAAGTAATTTTCATGGACTTCTCTAACATGGCATATAAATACAGGTAATTTGGATTTAGTTATTTACTTGAAATGTTGAATTTAAGGCACTGGTCGTGTCACTCACGACACATAGAGCTGGACCATTTTCCACAGAGAGGGAATGATTGATAAAAACAATAAATGTCAGAGAGGTACACTATTCATATATACCAGCACTTATGGTACCCTTAGAAATCTACTTGGGCACAAATCCAACCATAACCAATGATGGTCAGAAACCCCTGTCTTTTTTCTGTCGTGTCACTCATGCACTGTTTTTTAATCATAATATCCAGGACAAATTGTAAAATTCAAATCCAACTGGTAATGACACATGCCACACCTACATTATACATAATATGGTAGTCATGATCCATTCATAACCTACAAGTGCAAAGATATGCACCCTTCTATCAGTCCAAATGTTGTGTCACTCACGTTTGAATATGACCATATATGCGTTGGAACATTGTCATTTTGGTATGTCCAATGCTGTCCAAATTAACCTTTATAAGAATACTTCTGCTTGTTTTCATCCAGTATCTTAATGAAACCGTCTTTATCAGGATGCCTCTTATTCTTAAGAAATTTCCAGTGCTACCAGCTAAGAAGAAAGCCCATAATGGTTACATAAGGATGCCATGTGCTATAATCAGGACAATGTTCTTTAAGTTGAAGACTTTGTCTTTATTTCGCCAGATTGCAAAAAGTCCATCTTTGCCCTCAAATCTAATTTACTCCAATCAACTTATAAAATCATGGCAAAAAAGTTATAATTTTGGTTAAACTGCCCAAAAGCTCCCGGTGGGTCTGACTGCAAATCTTGGGTCTTTATGAGGCACTTTCTATACAGATCTCTTCTATGCAGTATTTGCTTTGCGATACTTCATCTCTGGCTGGTCAGTGGTTTCCATACTGGCCTTGATTTTGCATTCTGTGTAGTTCAGTGCTTCAAGGGAGGCTTAATTAGCAATTCAAGAAGAAATGTTGAACTTTTTGCCATGCCCATTGAGGTTTTTCCAAAGAGTTTCACATGTGCCACTTCTTAAAGAAGCCTTGAAGTGCTGCATGAGGGACCAGAAAGTGTGGATAGTGCCATAATTGTATTTCAGCAACATCGATATTACTGTTCTGAAGTGAAAAATCCAAGTCCTGACAAGAATCTCATGAGAAATGTGTCTGTGGAGCTGCAGACTCGCATGATGGCTCGAAGACCATGCAACCTAAGTCAACCTGGAGGTTTTACATCTCCCGGGACAAACCCCACAAAAGCCCTGAAGAAAGGCTCTGGACACTTGCAAAAACTATTTCAATAAATTAGACTGAGTATCCCTAGGGTATGAATACTTATAATGAACATGGCGTTTTTCATAAAATACCCCTGGAATACCAAATTTACCAAATACCAAAAATTGTTCAGTTGTTGGTAGCATACTAATCACCCAAAAGTTTGACAAAACACATCCAGTTAGCAGCACGATTAAAAAACTTTTAAAATGACAGGGGTATGAATACTTAAAAGAGCACAATAGTATATCTGGAGCTTGTTTGGTTTAAAGCTAGTTCATAGTTTAATATCCATTGTATTGGTTTCTTATCAAACACTCAAATTCTAAAAAGAGCAAGATGTGTATGACCATGTCACCGAAATTGTTTATGTTGAATCGTTGTGAAAATCTGAATTTGACCATTAGAGCAGATTTAGTGCCCTCTATTGGCAGTTATATTCTTACCTTTGATATAGGCCTTCCAATCATATTATATACTTTATGTTAGAAAGGTATTAAGACATTATCCTGAAATTTCCTTCTTATCCATGCCTGTAAAGTTGTTCTATTCATGTATCAAAAAGAAAATATAGCTCAATAGCCGAGACTCTGACTTTTGATTTGAAATTTTTATTGTGATATATTACTTTTCAGATCTAAATTATCAAGCTATATGAATGTATCTCTTATCTTTCATTCTATCTCACGATTAATTTATTCAAACTTTATTCAAATAGATTGACCAAAAACTAATTTAAACATATGAATTTTGAGAGCAGTTTTGAAACGATCAATTTTTGGAATATTCTGAATGTGGTGAATGAAATGTATGTGTTTTCCCCCCTCATTTTATGAATCCACAATCTTTCACAAGGATTATGTATGTGTACAGTAATTTTGATTTTCTTTTCATAATTTGAAAATCAATTGAAATCAATTTGAAATCTTGATTCCTCAACAGGAGTGCCGCCTCAGTTCCCCCAGGCTCCTATCCAGCGCCCCCAGGCAGGTCAGCCCCCACGTCAGGCTGCCATCCCTACCCCGATACCACCCCAGCAGACCACCTTGCCACCCATCACCACTGGCCCACCCGGTCCCCCCGTCACCGCTGCTTCAGCAGGAGGTCCACAAGCCCCCAGATCGGACCTGGTTGCCCTGCCATCCAGGCCAGGGTTCGGGGAGGATGGTCGCCCCATTGTGCTACGGGCTAATCACTTCCAAGTCAAGATACCGTCAATTGAAATCTTTCATTACGATGTCACCATCACTCCTGATAAATGCCCTCGTAGGGTCAATAGGTAATTAATACAACTCTCTAAATTTCTACACTATGTGAAAAATATAATTTTATAGATTAGTCACCTTACTAGTCATGTGAAGACAAATTTCATGTATGTATCACTTATAAGAATTCTTGAACAAATAGCAAGCTCATCTCCTGTAATGTATTTAATTATGTTGAAATAAAATATAAAAAGAATTGGTCAAAATTCTGAAGCAAGATCATACACATTTTATAGTTGCCAACGATAAAATCCCTGCTCAAATTCTTCTCTAGTTATGATTTCAATTCTTTTCTAATCATTTGTTCTGTGGTATAATTATTACCATGCTCTACCATTATTTATCTTTTATTTTAAGAAGGAAATTAAATTTTCTCTTATTTTGGATAAATCATACATCTTTAATTTCAGACGTGCTATGTTTTAAATTCTAGTTTTAAAAATCCAGTCTAAATTATATAAAAATACATGTATGTTTATTACCATTTCCATATTGAATCAGACACCTAGGTATTCTGGAGGAGATATCTACATGTATATGATCATATTTCTCTCTTTCTTGGTTAATAGGGATGTGATTGATACGCTAGTGAATGCATACAAGGCCAGATACTTCCAGAACAATCTTCCAGTGTTTGATGGGAGGAGAAACATGTATTGTAAGGAGCAGCTACCTCTAGAGAATGAAAGGGTATGATCTTTTTTAATCAAGTGTGTTCATACCAGTTGTTAAACTTTGTGATAATTAGCTTTTAGACAACATCTTGAAGTTTAAAGACAAGAAATTTATTTATTTGTCTCCAACGATTGAAACACACGCAACTGCTGTGTGATAAATTTGAAACCAGACATCTATAAAAAAAAAATCATAGGCTGCCCATCTTGTCTCTATAATATCCCAACGGCGTAAATCCATTGACGTTTGAAATTCCTAGGGATAGTTTGAACCTTTATCGCTAAGGGCACTCCGGTGGTCTAGTGGTTATGACGTTGGTCTAGCAATCCACAGGTCGTGGGTTCAAATCCCGCCCGGGCAGCCTATGATTTTTTTCATAGCTGTCTGGTTTCAAATTTATCACACAGCAGTTGTGTGCGTTTCAACTGTTGGAGACAAATGAATGAATTTCTTGTCTTTATGATATCCCAACGGCATAAATCCATTTACGTTTGAAATCTTGAAGTTTGGTTAGAATGAGTACTTCAAACTTCAACTTCTATCATGTTAAAGGGGACCAATACCCAAGGAAATAATCATTTTGATAAGAAAGAGCACAATGAGAGGAGCAATTTAAAAAATGTTTCATCAAAATCGGTTATGAAATAAGAAAGTTATGGAAGTTTGAAAAGTCTCATTTTACCTTCTATGGGGATCCTCAAACTGGCAACATCGGCTTCAAAATGGCCGATTTTATGGACAACTGTCCATTTGTTTTGTATACAAATTTTCAGATTTTCCCCATTTACTTTCAAAATATGTCTTATTTACTTCTGAGCTCAAAATATGTCATGGAAAAATATCATTTACACAACATATGTTGAGCTCAGAAGGAGGTAAGATATATGATGAAAGAAAATGGGGACAATCTGAAAATTTGTGTACAAAACCAATGGAGAGTTGTCCATAAAATCGGCCATTTTGAAGCCGATGTTGCCAATTTGAGGATCCCCATAGAAGGTAAAACAAGACCATTCAAACTTCCATAACTCTCTTATTTTATAACCGATTTTGATGAAACTTTTTTTAAACTGCTCCTCTCATTATGCTCTTTCCTTTGAAAGTGATTATTTCCTTGGGTATTGGATTCCTTTGCGTATTGAAATGTTTATGTAATGTGCTATATAAATGTAAATTATTATGTTTTAATATGACTAGATTTAAAACTTCAAAACTAATTTCATTAGGTGTGTTCACATATGATATACTGAAGTTTTAAAATACCGGAACTTTAGTCGGTTAAACTTTTTGGGGTGCAGAGCTCAGGTTATATGGATTAGTTTGTAGTTCAGCCCTGAGTGTTGCTGGAAGTATTGTGTAAAATGTATGGTTTGCAGCAGTGATATGGGTGTGTATTAGATAAAGAATGGCTCATTGGTACAGCAGTGGTCTCTTAACATGAAGGCGCTTGGTTCAAACCAATTAAATGCGCTCGTGCCCTTTGGTAATGCATTCATACCCATTACCAAGAACTTTGGATAGGATTTAAAGTCATACAATGGAGGTCTATCTGGTTGCTAACCAACCAGCATTATGTCCTTTAAAGGGAAGCTCTGGACCCAAAATAAGTTGCTCTATAAGAAGCAGAAAAGTTAGAAAAACAGATTAAAACAAGTTTGAAGAAAATCAGACTAATAATAAGAAAGTTATGAATATCTTTACGATGCACAAAAAATTGATCGCTATACCAAATTGGCAACACTGTCACAAAGCTGTGATGTCACAGGGGCACAACTTTCCATGCGTTTTCTATATGGTTTTATGATAAATTTTCACTTTATTTGTTAAGAAACTGTTTTCCTCATAACTTTTGCCAAGATAATGCATTTCAAAAGAAAAGTGATATTTTTCATGAAATTCAACATTGATGAATATCTTTTTTCTATAATGAAAACCACTTAAAATCTTTGTTTTTTGTATTTCTAGATGGGGTGCTGATTTTATAATATATTTGTATAGGATGCAATAGCATATTGCCATCAATATATGAAGAGTTTGTTTCCAAAAGGGACTAAATCCACTTTTGGAGATTTCGAGTAAATCACTGATTTTTTATTTATCACTTTACCGTGAACCATATGACTTGATTTTGGTACACATGCTAGTACAATTGCCTTAGACCATTTTAATAACAATGAAAAAAATCTAGCTATAAAATTTTATTCTTTATGAATTTTTGAAATTTCAATTTTTATGGATTTAGTCCCTTTTGGAATGAAACTCCCGTAAATCGTCTATTTTCCCGATTATTTTGCCTACTTGAAGTTTTTGGTCAGCTAAAAATGTGTTTAAATGTTATTCTGAACGTGTATGAATAAAATAAAACTAAAAATTATGAATTTTAAAGAAAAAAAATTTCGCCAAAAATTTGATTTTCAGTCAGTTCAAATATTTCATTCCAAAAGGGACTAAATCCAAGAATATTTATAAAATTCTTAAAAATTAATCAAAATTATTCAAATTTTCTTTCAAGATCTTAGATCAATATCTACAGCCTGTGTGCAAAAATCAGAATATATATCCGAAGGGAACATTGTTAAAGTTAAGATATTTAGAATCCACAGACTGGATTTAGTCCCTTTTGGAATAAAACTGTTTTGGATTTAAATGTAGTTCCTCTTGGAATGAAACAGAAATTTGAAACATCAAAATATTTTTTTCCCAAAAAATTTTTGGAATGCGATGTTGGGCATTTTAATCCCTTGTACTAGGTGCATATATTTAGCTTAAAAAGTGAACTTTGGTCAAATATAGATTTAGTCCCTTTTGGAACCAAGCTCTTCATATCTTGGCCAAAGTTATGAGGAAAACAGTTTCTTAACAAATAAAGTGAAAATTTATCATAAAACCATATAGAAAATGCATGGAAAGTTGTGCCTCTGTGACATCACAGCTTTGTGACAGTGTTGCCAATTTGGTATAGCGATCAATTTCTTGTGCATCGTAAAG
Organism: Paracentrotus lividus; assembly: GCA_940671915.1. NCBI lineage: Eukaryota > Metazoa > Echinodermata > Echinoidea > Camarodonta > Echinidae > Paracentrotus > Paracentrotus lividus. The sequence continues at coordinate 5,149,564 of CALNVZ010002974.1, forward strand.
ATATTCATAACTTTCTTATTATTAGTCTGATTTTCTTCAAACTTTTTTTATTTTGTTTTCTAATTTTTCTGCTTTTTATAAAAGCAACTTATTTTGGGTCCAGAGCTTCCCTTTGATACTTGCAAAATTGGGACAGGAGAGTTTATGCCAAAATATATCATTTTAATTAATCTTTTTCGGTCCCTGGTCTTCCAATGATGGATATGGCGTATTTTGTTTTGTCTATGCTAAACTAATGTTTTTCCTTAGCCAAATGAATAAATAATTATGATTAACAAAAGCAAAATTAAATGATTGAATATCTCCCATTTAGGTTGAACTTGAAGCAACATTGCCAGGGGAGGGGAAGGACCGAGTGTTCAAGACGCAGATCAGATATGTTGGTAAAGTGAGTCTGTCCCTCTTGGAATCTGCACTGAAGGGAGAGATTGAGCACATGCCTTACGATGCAATACAAGCTTTGGACGTTATCATGAGACATCTCCCATCAATGAGGTAATGATACACAAAGAATTATATCGGTCCACAGACAATAGGGTTGATAAAATGCTTTGTCGGAGCTCATGCTAGATTCGCGCCTTATTACACCCCTAGCAGAATGTAGTTGACCCTATCATGGGGTCAGTTATTTTTTGATGAATCAGGGAATTAACATATTTATTTAGGGGAGGGTAAAATGTCTAATTGTATTGTTTCTTGAGCACAATTTCTTGAAAATGTGTGATCTGTATAAGGTACATACAGTGTGTATCAAAATAAGGTAATCCGTTTTTAGAGGGGCCATATTCCAAGCTCGTTTGTTTTTGCTGTTGATATGTAACATATAATTAAAGACAAACTCTCCACCTTTACAATCATACCTTTCTTGAATCATAAAAGTAAAGCATAAAGGAGTAAATTGCAAATGAAGATGAGAGGTACAAAATCCATTTTTCCAAATGTTAAGAAAATGAAAACAGACTATGTGAATACTGTTATTGCTGTCCCAGAGGATTGCGTGCGATGATGTGTGACTCCTCTGAAAGCATCCACTCAGTCCTCCATCCTTCGACAAAAACTTGGAAAAATTTACCTCTCTTGGATTACCTCTCACCTTCATTTGCAATTTATTCGGTTGTGTTACATTTACAATTCAAGAAAGGTATAATTGTAATTGTGAGTTCATCTTCAATAATATGATAGATATAAATATCCAAAATCGCTAAGCTAGGAATATAGCCACTCCAAAAATGGATTACTTTTTTTTTTAATTGCACTGTATAGAAAGTTTTATAGGAATTTTTTTTGCAAAAAAATATATAAATTCGCACCTCAACCTCTCCACACAGTGTTTTTGGTGCGTTACAAATCATATACAGTACATCATTATGATTGTTATTAATACTGCTTGTGAACCTGTTGACTGATTTGACTATAACACACATTTTCTGTAGACCTCAGCCCAAATATATATGGGCTCAGTCCTCAATGGGTTAATATGATGTGGATTCAGAAAAAATAAGATATTTCAGTGATGAGTATGTAGCGGTATTTATTTATTAGTTTCTTTTAATTTATTATTGTAATTATTATCAGTGTCAGTTTATATTTGTTACACAAACTTCTCTCTTTTCTCTATTTTTGTTTTTAAGCGCCATGAGCACCAAAAGGTGGATCTGTGCATTATAGAAGTAGCCTTATTATTATTATCATTATTACATACATGTCATAATATCATGAGAACTTCATTATTTGTATTTATAATTGCCTTTCAGATATACTCCGGTAGGGCGGTCTTTTTTCTCGCCCCCTGAGGAATATTTCCACCCCCTTGGTGGTGGTAGAGAGGTATGGTTTGGATTCCATCAGAGTGTCAGGCCTTCCATGTGGAAGATGATGCTCAATATAGATGGTAAGTTTTTATGCTTCAATTACTTGATAGTGATAATGATGAAGAGGTAATACGGATAATAGTGATGGGGAAGGATCATGAGGCTGAGGATTTGTCATTGTCATGAATTGTTGTCAAGACTGCTCCGTAATAAGATTGTCCAATCTTATACCCCATTCACAGTGGTTTTCAAATTTATCTCGGTGCTGTCGCGGTGCTGTCGCGGGATGGCAACACCGCTATAAATGCATTCACAGTGGAAAAGTTATCCCGGGACTGTCCCGGGATAGATTTCATGTACCCATTCACACTGCAGCGTGTGATTTTTATGACCTCCGTAACAAAATACTTGCATTTCTTTAAATTTTTTCCTTCTTTCCTTTTCTTTTCTATCATTTCTTTTGTATTTCTTTGTTTTTCTCCTTCTTTCCCTTTCTTATTATCACTTCTTATGTATTTCTTTCTTTTACACCTTCTTTCCTTTTCTTTTCTATCATTTCTTATGTATTTCTTTGTTGTTCTCCTTCTTTCCTTTTCTTTTCTATCATTTCTTATGTATTTCTTTGTTTTTCTCCTTTCCTTTTCTTTTCTATCATTTCTTATGTGTTTCTTTGTTTTCCACTTCTTTCTTTTTATTTTCTATCATTCCTTATCACCTTCTTTCCTTTTCTTTTCTATCATTTCTTATGTATTTCTTTGTTTTACACCTTCTTTCCTTTTCTTTTCTATCATTTCTTATGTATTTCTTTGTTTTTCTCCTTCTTTCCTTTTCTTTCTATCATTTCTTATGTATTTCTTTGTTTTTCTCCTTTCCTTTTCTTTTCTATCATTTCTTATGTATTTCTTTGTTTTCCACTTCTTTCTTTTTATTTTCTATCATTTCTCATGTATTTCATTGTTTTTTATCCCGGTGCTGTAGCGGAGTGCCTTCACACTGAAGGCACTCCGCGACAGCAGCGGGACTGTCCCGGTGCTGTTACTATGGTTTGAGCGCGATAGTTTATAGCGGGTCCGAGCATTCACACTAAAGGCAACACCGCTACAGTCGCGGGACAGTCCCACGACTGTAGCGGTGTTTGAGGCCACTGTGAATGGGGTATTAATGACACTGCTTATTGAAGAGCTGTGTTCCAAAGGGTGCTACTTCTGAGGGAAATGCATAATTTGTTTTCAATTTTTCTACATGCGTCTAAGGAAAAGTGATACCAGAAAAAGCGTTATTATTATGTGGTGTTTTAAATTCAAATTTTGAATACAGTATCGGCGACAGCGTTCTACAATGCTCAGTCAGTCATCGACTTCCTGTGTGAGGTCTTGGATATCCAGAATATCTCAGAACAACGGCGCCCTCTATCGGACTCACAGAGGGTAAAGTTCACCAAAGAGATCAAAGGTCAGGAACGAATCACAATAAGAGACATATAACTATTAACATAGTGTAGGGTAGCCAGAGCAGCTAGGTAGACACAACGGGCGTGGTTCTAAACTTACAGAGAGACTAGAGAGTATCAACTTGACACGATGATTGCCTGGGAGGTACTGCCTTGAGATTGCATACTTTCAATCTCAGGGGTTTATTTTACATATAATATATTCACATGCCATTTGTATACCAATGTAAAATATTTGATCTTGAACCCAGATAGGTTACAAATAAAGGAGATAAATGAATATGCATAGATTTCTATGAATATAAATGAGCTTCTACTGAATATACATAATCTCATCATCAGGATTGAACCAATTAAGTACAAGAGTATAACTACTGATTGAGCATGAGTAGGAACAAAAGAGACATGGATGGGAGAGTGAACAGAGGAATGTCAATGGAGGTGAAGAAAGAAAAGAATGGAATCTGTTGACTATGAGAGGAATGTAAATAAAGACATGATCAGGATGAGAGGATGATCACAAGATGATCAATCATAAGTTTACAAATATACCTGTTCATATTACAGCTCTACAGTAGTATAAGCCTGCATGTAGTATTCAATCGTCACATACACTTAGATTGATTCCATTTTTGTGCATGAAATATATACATGAATATTGTAGACAGTGGCGGATCCAGGATTTTATTACAGGGGGGGGGGCGGCCAAAATCGTAATTTCAGATTTTGGTACACCCAAATTTTTTCCTGTTACATCGGGCGAGCAAAAAGGTACACTCAATTTTTTTTCACGTGGTACACTCAATTTTTTTGCCCGGGCGCCCCCCCCCCCCCTGGATCCGCGCCTGGTAGAGGTGTATGTACTTGTCCCATATATGACAAATACTGGTTTTCTTTTTTTTACCCCAAACTAGAAAATGATGGGGAAAAATATCTGGTCCACATCAAACATATCCCTGTGTCAATTTTAGGAGGTGCACAATTTCTAATCACTCATGAAGGATTAGTGGCAGTGTACTCTTGCTAATTAAAGGAGAATTGACCCTTTATAGATAGCTGGCTTACTGTGGATGCAGAAAAATCAAATAAGCACATCAGTGAAAATTTGGTAAAAATCAGATAAATGATAAGAAAGTTATGAGTATTTGAATGTTGAGATCTCTGATGACATAGGAAATCTCCCATTGGCAACGCAGTCACCATTTGTGATGTCATACAGGGAGAACTCCCCATTATGGTGTGCACAAAAACTATTCAAAATGTCTCTTTATTTTCATTCTAATGATAGAACAGATTTAATGTGCGTGATTTATTATGTGTTTCATATATTACATGTCATCCATAAAAAAGTTCTAAATTCTACCATTACAAATGAGAAAAGAGAGGATTTTAGTAAAATGTGTACAATAGAAATGGGAAAGATCTCCCTGCATGACATCACACATCATGGTCGCGTTGCCAATTGGAGGATCTCCATATCGTAAGTGATCTCAAAATCTAAAAATTCATATCTCTTTTATTCATTGTCTGATTTTTCTGAAACTTTTACCAATATGTTTTTAGGGTTTGTCTCCATTCACTGAAGCCAAATTTCTCTGAGGGGATAATTCCCCTTTAAAGCATTGTCAAGACACATGGAATCAAAGGAGTTAGCAGAGCCTTCAGACACAGGTTCCAGGACAAGGACTTGTAAAAACATGTTAAACCAGTTAGGACCTTTGCATTGAATAGGCAAGCCGTGTAGCTTCTAAATAACAGGTTCTGTTCTGTACAAATTAATGTTGACATTTTTTTCCTTTTCTTCCAGGTCTTAAAATAGAAATAACGCACTGTGGTAACATGAGGCGGAAATATAGAGTGTGCAATGTGACCAAGAGACCTGCTCAAACCCAAACGTAAGTTCAACTTTTACAATATACAGATTTTAATTTTTGTCCCCGCCGAACGAGTTCGAGCAGGGGACTATGAAACGGGCTCCGTACGTATGTGTGTGTGTGTGTGTGTCCGTCCGTCCGTCCGTCCGTCCGTCCGTCCGTCCGTCCGTATGTGACCAAAATCTTCAATTTGCTACTCCTTCGCCATTTTTCATCCGATTTCGATTCCGTTTGCTTTATATGATAGCACTAGGTGAGGGCTACCAAACTTCCTCACGGAATTTTGACCTTTGACCTTTGACCTTCATTTTGGACCTATATTGTTAATTGGCTACAAAATGCTACTCCTTCGCCATTTTTCATCCGATTTCGATTCTGTTTGCTTTATATGATAGCACTAGGTGAGGGCTACAAAACTTCCTCACGGATTTTGACTTTTGACCCCTTTGACCTTTGACCTTCATTTTTTGACCTATATTGTTAATTGGCTACAAAATGCTACTCCTTCGCCATTTTCATCCGATTTCGAATCCGTTTGCTTTAATGATAGCACTAGGTGAGGGTTACAAAACTTCTTCATGGAATTTTGACTTTTGACCCTTTGACCTTTGACCTTGATTTATACTTTATTGTACATTGGCTACAAATGCTACTCCTTCACCATTTTTCTTCGATTTCGATTCCGTTTGCTTTATGTGATAGCACTAGGTGATGGCTACAAAATTTCTTCACTAATTTTGACCTTTGACCTTGACCTTTATTTTTTACCTATATTGTTAATTGGCTACAAAATGCTACTCCTTCACCAATTTTCATCCGATTTCAATTCCGCTTGCTTTATGTGATAGCACTAGGTAATAGCTACAAAAATTCTTCACAGAATTTTGACCTTTGACCTTTGACCTATATTGTCAATTGGCTACAAATGCTTACTACCTTCGGCGGATTTTTCATCCAATTTCGATTCTGTTTGCTTTATGTGATAGCACTAGGTGAGGACTACAAAACTTTTTCGCAGAATTTTGACTTTTGACCCCTTTGACCTTTGACCTTCATTTTCGACCTTTATTGTTAATTGGCTACAAAATGCTACTCCTTCACCATTTTTCATCTGATTTCAATTCCGCTTGCTTTATGTGATACAACTAGGTGATAGCTACAATACTTCTTCACAGAATTTTGACCTTTGACCTTTGACCTTGATTTTTGACCTATATTGTTAATTGGCTACAAAATCCTACTCCTTCGCCATTTTCATCCGATTTCGATTCCGTTTGCTTTATGTGATAGCACTAGGTGAGGACTACAAAACTTCTTCACAGAATTTTGACCTTTGACCTTGATTGTTGACCTATATTGTTAATTGGCTACAAAATGCTACTCCTTCGCCATTTTTCATCCGATTTCGATTCCGTTTGCTTTATGTGATAGCACTAGGTAAGGACTACAAAACTTCTTCACACAATTTTGACTTTTGACCCCTTTGACCTTTGACCTTGACTTTGACCTATATTGTACATTGGCTACAAAATGCTACTTCTTCGCCATTTTTTACCCGATTTCAATTCTGTTTGCCTTTAATATGTGATAGCACTGATCGTGATATAATGCAAATTTTACATTATCGGCGGGGACATATATTACGCATCGCGTAATTTACTAATCTACTTGTTTTCCATGGTTCAGATACATGTATTTGGTTATACCAAAGAAAATATATTAAATATATGTTGTAATGTTTTTAAACCTGAACTACAAGTTTTTGATATTCTTATTTGATATTTTGGATCCTGGAGCTTGTTCCATATACAGGCATGCATCACTTTTGTAGAAATATACATGACTTTGCTGATCTGAAATAAACATGTATATGGAAAAACATTTGCAAAACTGCAGATTGGATTTACAAAAGTATCATGACATCTTTGAAGAAAAGAGTGTTTCAAGACATTTCTCTTAAATTCTCTAAACCTGACTCAAAATTTAACAACTTTGCTGTTCTTACCACAGGCAGACCAACTGGTTTTATAGGTATTTTTTAATCAACCTCTTAAATGACAATATTATATAAATAGTGTACAATCTATCGTGCAATATACTGGATTATAGGTACGACAAATACTAAATTATCCCGAGTGCAGATTTGTTTCTCCGAGGTCGCAGGCCGAGGTGAAATAGATCTGCACGAGGGATAATTTAGTATTTGGAGTTCATATAGTCCAGTAATGTTGCAAGATGGAGCGTTCACTATTTACTATAGTAAATAGACCCCTAGATCTTTGACCTTGCCTCATCTGGTTTTTTCTTTGCCAAATTTTGGGTGCAAATTTAGCTATTGTGACGTATTTTGTTGCTCCCCGTATCCATTGTTGTAAGCTGTTGTGCGCAACATTTTACTGTTATTACGCGCTCGCGCAACTAGGCAATCGATAGAATCGATACTCTCCCCATTCATTTAACACGGAAACACAGAAAGTTATATTGTACATATGTACTATATAACTTTTTGAAGGTAGGTCACGTGGTACTGATCTATCCAATGACGACGCGTATTTTTATACCACTATTTACTATATTTGAATAGTGTTAGGCTGGTGTTTATATTTTCTGCTTAAGGTCTATGGCATATAATGGTAAGGCAATTTCTCTTTTCCAAATGTACCTGTAAAAACAATCAAATAATATTCCTTTGGATTATTATTATTCTTTTATTTATTTTTTTTTTTGTTTAGATTCCCTTGGCAGCTTGAGAATGGGCAGACTGTTGAGTGTACAGTAGCCAAATACTTCAAAGAAAGACATAACAGAATATTGCAGTAAGTCGTCTGTAAACATCATTTTGACCCACAATTCTGGGGCCCAGCCTTACCAGCACTTCATCTTCTTTTTTTCTGGTCCCATATTTTTTTTTTTTTCATTTTCCCCATTTCATAATGTCACTATTTGCCCCTTGTATATGTCTCCATTTTGCAATTCTCCCCCACTCTATATATTGAATTGTATAAGTTTTTTACAATGTTGTTGTAAATGTTATATGATAATTCATTGTATCTACTTTACAAATACCATCTCATATCTTATCAATTTGGTATTTCAATAGTCAAATTATTTTAACCTGTTGGAGACGAGCTGATTTGGATATAACACACATTTCCCATAGACCTCAGCCCAAATATATTCGGGCTCAGTCCCCAACGGGTTAACTGTTTTTATACTTCCCTCATTTATTATTTTTTTTTTTGTGTTTGCCTCTTTTCAGATACCCTCATCTCCCCTGTCTGCAGGTTGGACAGGAGCAGCGTCACACCTACCTACCTCTGGAGGTTTGTAACACCCCTTTTAACACAATGAACCATTCCTCCAACAATGTTTTCAACAGTTGTATGGAGTATTCCAATAGTATTATGTTTAATATTCAGTGTGGAATCTTCCATCATTAATCTCTAGTGTTTGGAGGGTTTTTTTTTTTTTTAATGTAATCTCATTGACCCTCTGTAGCAGTGCCAATACATGCCTTACCTCTTTACTTGTTGACTACTAAATTCTTACATTGCCGTATGTTTAATACAAGTAACACCCTATTCCTATATCCAATGGGGTAGATGATGCACCATTTATCCTCCAAATATATTTGATGATGAATTTGAGAGATGATTATGATTTTGGGGTTTGTTTACAGGTTTGCAACATCGTTGCTGGGCAGCGCTGTATCAAGAAACTGACGGACATGCAGACCTCCACTATGATCAAGGTATGTTTACACAAGTTGACCCATTCGTTGTTCAATTCCTTCATTGCCAATAAGTTTTTCGGTTCAATTAACACATTTACGTGCATAGCAATTTTGGGGCAGAATTTTACAGCCACCATTGAATATTGGTCAAACTAGAGAATATCTGTTATGAAGTTTTGAATTAATGTAGGATTAAAGGAAACTAATACCCAAGGTACATCCTTCTGAGCTCAACATATGTTGTGTGAAATATATTTTCCCATGACATATTTTGAGCGCAGAAGTAAATAAGACATTTTGAAAGAAAATGGGGAAAATCAGAATATTTGTGTACAAAACAACTGGAGAGTTGTCCATAAAATCGGCCATTTTGAAGCCGATGTTGCCTATTTGAGGATCCCCACAGAAGGTACAACAAGACTTTTCAAACCTCCATAACTCTCTTATTTTATTACAGATTTTGATGAAACTTTTTTTAAATTGCTCCTCTCATTGTGCTCTTTCATAAAAAAAAGTGATTATTTCCTTGGGTATTGGTCCCCTTTAAATGAAATCAATTGGTACCAAATGATCAAATGAAAAGCTGAAAAAATGCTGCAAATGCAATCTTAATCAAAGATGTTTCTCTCCCATTATGTGAAGTAATTTACATACTAAAATTTTGAATTCTAATCTTAGTGCAACTTTGTGAGAAGGTAAAGGTGTGTACTCACTATAACAGATTTTTACTTGCAGCTCTATTTACCCTCTACCTCCATCAAAACGAAACATGATTATTGGTATTAACAACTGCTAGTCATTATAGATTGCACATTTCTTTGAATTGACAGATATACAGTTTATGACTACTTGTCATACTCCACAAATGCAAAAAACAAAGATTCACAGTGATTTTTTTATATTGCTGTTTTGTTATCTTCTACCCCAGGCCACGGCAAGGTCTGCCCCTGATCGAGAGAAAGAGATCAAGAATTTGGTAAGTATAAAATAAATGGAAAAAAACAAAACAAACCCAACAGAATAAGTGCAACAATTGCTCACATACAGTGTAGCAAACTAACTGCTTCAAGTTATCTCCCAAAAATCAACAAGAACATGGAGATTTGTATAAATCCTTGTCCATAGGGCCCCCTGTTATGTTTGACATTTGGCTTTTACAGGGTAATTTGTTTATTAGTCAGGGACATAATTATTGTAATCATCTCATATGTTCTTTACACTTGATAAGGAAAGAAGCCGATGTTAATTGCTGATATTTTACACTTCATTTATTCAAATCAGCAAAATGTAACAAAATATTTTAGAGTCTTACAGAAACTAGTATAGATACAAAGTTTGCAGTTTCTTTCATGATCTTTGTGTTCTCTTCCCTTTATAGGTACATAAAGCCAACTTCAACAATGATCGCTACGTCCGACAGTTTGGCTTGAGTATCAGCAATGACATGGTGACCATAGAAGGCCGAGTTCTACCTGCACCAAAGATTCAATACGGGGGAAAGGTAGCTATATAATAAGATAAGATTCAGAGTTCTGCTTGCGCCTATTAAAGATTAAGTACGGGGGAAAGGTAGCTACATGTATATAATAAGATAAGATTCAGAGTTCTACCTGCACCTTAGATCCGGTATAGGGGAAAAGGTAGCTATAAATAAGATAAGAGTTTCTATAATGTGAAGGTCCTACTTGCTACCTGCGCCTATTGGGTCCCTGAACATTGTTTGACAAGCAGGTAGTACCAAGTATTCTCTGACATTTGCTCCAGCGACAATTGATCCACTGTAATCCTATAGGGTACATGCAGGTAATATGGACCCCCTAAGCTCATTTGCCTAATTTGCATAAAATTACGAAATGACACACAGTCTAATCTTTGTTTATATGAATCAATAACTACTGCTCTAACTTTTATTGTGAAGAAAAACAATTATCACCAACCCCCCTGTCTGCAATATTCAAATGTTGACGTCATTACCAAAGTGCCCATATTACCTGCATATGCAGGTAATATGGGAAATGTATTTAATGTACGTTTTAAAAACTACAATTACTCTACCATGTCTGGAATATGCTTAAAATGTTGAAAATCATTAACTTTAAGATATAATTTGAAATTATAAGACCCTTCAGTAAAACCTTTGACTATATATTTCATTGTTAAGTATTTTGTATATTATTTCTTTTTTTAATATTATTTTAATATTATTTTCATTATACAAGTCAATATAGGCCTACAATAAGTTATTTATATTAATTATATACTGTGAATATACCCTAAAAAATCGTAGCAAAGAGATTGATGCCTCATCCCAATACTAAGTACCAGAATCATTTCCGCCATTTTGGATGTCCCATATTACCTGCACTAATGTTGCTTTGTCAGGCAAGCATTTAATGCAACATTGCACCCCTTCACTAAAACAAATTGACCTGTACACGCTAGTATGATCAAAATGAAACTATAAGCTTACTAAATATACAAAACAATTGAGGTTACCCCCTCAAACACTCTTTCACCATCACATTCTGTGAAATATCAAATTTTACATCAGGGTAAAAAAATGCTGTAAGTTTTACCTACCTTTTTGGTTTTCAGCAATTTTCTCAGAGAAATTTCGGCATTAGATGCTCTCACGACGATATATTTACGTATACAGTTCATATGAACAACATTATGGTGCTCACACCGGTCACCGGTCGACGGTCACGACATGATTTGCTTCAGGTGTCCCATATTACCTGCTGTCCCATATTACCTGCATGTACCCTACAGTACATTGTAATTGAATGATTAACTTCAAGCCTGGACTTAATACTATCCCCCTATCCCAAACCTAACATTAATTCTACATGTAGCATTAAACCCTATTGCAAACCTAATCCTAACCCTACGTCTTAGTCTTGAAGCAAAATCACGAAAAAAATAGACAGGAAATATCTGGCGTATACAGTATTTATTAGTAAATACATTGTAAGGTAATTACTTTGAACAAAGGCTGATGTCAGAAATAATGCCTTTTCAATTCAATGAGATATTCAAAAGGTTTGTTTCCCAAAATAAACCGAGAATCAATAATGTCCCACATCCCACATACTCTGCACCAGGTTTAGATTCATCTTCCAATATTGAGAACCATGCGTTAAACAAATCTTACTGGTTTTCTTATTTCATCATTTCTTGATATCTGTAGAAGGGATATTTCAGTACTACTTATAGATTTGTATTGAAAGATCAGAATTATTGTGTGTTTGTGTGTTTTATGTGTATTGATGTCACAGCAAAACAAGACACAGGCGATCCCGGCCCAGGGGGTATGGGATATGAGAGGAAAGCAGTTCCATACCGGTGTTGAGATACGAGTCTGGGCTATAGCTTGTTTCGCACCTCAGCACCAGTGTAGAGAAGAGGCTCTCAGGTGAGTCAACTCTTATCAACTCTGTTTATTCTTTTTTATGTTTCATTTTACTGGACCTTTTTTAAACCACATACACCGTATTTCCTGTCGTGAAGTCCCCATCCCTACTGGGCTGCTAATATAAGCTCGTTACAGAGCAGTAGTAAATAAACTTGTGCTCGGCTGTATGCTTAACATCATTTGTTTTCACTGCTTTAATATAGTAAATGACTTTTACTTGATCTGAAACTTTCAGTAGTTTGTATTTACTGTCAGAGCAATATAATTTTATTCTTTTAGCACTTGTTTTTGGAAGTTACCCAATCCCTTTAATGTATAATAATACATTGTACTGATATAAATGTGGCAGAGAGGTATCATAATCCAACATACACTGTATATTCTCGAGTTGATGCTCTAAAGTCAAATGCTTGACATGTTGTGACCATTATTCTTGGCATAATTGTACTTGAGGGTATCTGTATAGTGAGAATTGGCTTTAGGGAATCCAATTTGTCTTTGGAGCGAATATCACCAAATCAATTATCTCTAGCATGAGCTATATGTCTTGTCGAAAGAGTAAACTTTGCAAGAGCATTTGGCTTTGGAGCATGTATGGTGCAATTAAACACAGATCAGCTTAATCTTTGCAACATCCAAAAACATGTTAATCTCTGCAACATTTAAAAGCTTTCTTGAGTATACATATATGGTGCAATTGAAAAATGATCTGATTAATCTCTGCAGCATTCAAAAGCTTAATTTAAAATTAACTTATGACTCGTGGTGCTGATCTCTACAGGACATTCACGGCACAGCTTCAGAAGATCTCCAACGATGCAGGGATGCCAATCATGGGGCAGCCATGTTTCTGTAAGTATGCTGTAGGAGCGGATCAGGTGGAACCCATGTTCAGACATCTCAAGTCAACGTATAAAGGACTACAACTGATTGTGGTTGTGCTGCCTGGTAAAACACCTGTCTACGGTGAGTCCATGAAGTAACTTAATAATGGCAATATTGACATAAAGAGGATGATAATGGTGATGGTGATGATGCTGTTCGTTATGAGGATAATGATGATGATAGTGATGATGATGGAGATGTTGATGGTGATGATGTTGTTGATAATGATGATGATAGTGATGATGATGGAGATGGTGATGGTGATGATGTTGTTGATAATGATGATGATAGTGATGATGATGGAGATGGTGATGGTGATGATGCTGTGGAAAATGATGATGATGATACTGTTGGTTATGAGAATAATAATGATGATGGTGATGATGATGATGACGAAGCTGTTAATTATGTAATATATGTAAATATATTATGTAAATGTAAAATATCCTGTAAAGGACAATAACAAATAAATGAAATGAAATTAAATGATGATGATGAGGATGTTGATGAGGGCGATGATGATGCTGTTGATTATGAGGATAATGATGATGTTGGTGGTCAGCTTTCTGTCTCTGTACTTTGCCATTGACTAGACTAATTACCCAAGTATTAATGCTATTCTTTTAACAATCTTCCCACAGCTGAAGTAAAGCGAGTTGGAGATACTCTGTTAGGTATAGCTACACAGTGTGTACAAGTTAAGAATGTCAACAGAACCACGGCACAGACCCTCTCAAATCTTTGTCTCAAGATCAATGTTAAATTAGGCGGCATCAACAATATTCTGGTTCCCAATATAAGGTATGTTTGAGTCTGTTATCAAGGATACTTCATTGTGAGTGTATCAAACACTGATAAGCTAGCTAATGGTAAGCTAGCTAATGGTGTTTGGCTGAAGTTTAAATTCACAAAGATTTTTATACATTATTCAAGTGGGTTCAATTTGTTTGTAAATAGTACGGAACACGGCAGCACATAGGCTGAATTATATTCTTTTTACAATGAATTTACACATTTGACTTCAGGCACCTAAAATGTGCCAATGATAATCTGTAAGTTTAATACATGAAGAAAATTTAGTTAAGATTGATTACTACATGTACTTTGTATCTTTCAGACCTCGAGTCTTTGCTGAGCCTGTCATCTTTCTAGGAGCTGATGTTACTCACCCACCAGCAGGAGATGACAAAAAACCTTCCATTGCTGCAGTAAGTTAAAGACAAAGTGTTTCAGAAATCATAATTATAAAATATCTTAAAAACACTAAAAATGGGATTCCAGTGGCATTTGAACCCGAAACCACCAGATTCCTATACCAGCTCTCTTACCGACTGAGATATGAAAATCCTTTGTACGAGGTTATCCCAGAAACCTGTTAATTTTCAATTCCTTTGTGGTCAGACGCTATTAATTATCATCATCATTAAAGTTTATCATATTTAAAAAAAATTATTGTGATAGGTTGTAGGGAGTATGGACGATCATCCCTGCTGCTGTTGCGCCAGTGTACAACTCCAGAATCGCAGGGTTAACATCACTAAAGATTACCATAAAACTATTGCAATTCTTATGATAGGTTGTAGGTAGTATGGATGGCCATCCCAGTCGATATTGTGCCAGTGTCCGAGTCCAGAATCACAGGGTAGAGATCATCCAGGATCTAATGGGAATGGTCAGGGAGCTACTGATGGAGTTCTACCGGTCAACGAGGTTTAAACCGGCCAGGATCATCATGTACAGGGATGGGGTCAGTGAAGGTCAATTCTTACAGGTTAGTGTAGGACGGTATTATGCAACAATTCAAAAGGATCTATGTATTCCATTGGATAATTGCACATTAACTGACCCAGTTGTGAAGATATTATTTAACTCAGAGTGCATATTGCATATAAGTCTTCACTTCTTCCAGCATAACTGTCATCTGGCTTCTTCTATCATGGAGATTCTTGCAGGTTTAATCTTTGAGATTGTCTGCATTAACGGAGTGTAATGAAAAAAAAAACCCATAACTTTTCATATGGATATCTCAACTAAAATTGTATGAAGATATCTATATAAGAATATTGTTGTTCTATAAAACCATTTTAATATTGAGTCATTCATTCATAGTCAAGGGAAATCTGGGTTTTGATTTTGGGTTCCAATATAACAATTACATGCCTGGAAATTTGCCGAGTGCCCTAGCTGCCTTAATAGAACACAACAGATAAGAGGAAAAACTACTCCATTACTATGTTGTAGCTTCCACCCCCTTCCTAGGATTAGTTCTCTAAACCAAGGTAATATAATGTAGCCTCCCAATTCAATCACCATGAGTGTATAAGGTCCATGTTCCAGTATTTAGAGCATTTACTCACTAACTTCTATGCAAAAAAAAAGAAAATTTGGTTGAAAGTTTATTCTTTTTGCCTCCGCCACGGAAGGTGTGCCGGAGATTATTGTTTCGGGTTGTCTCGTCCGTCCGTCCGTCCGTCCGTCGTAGTCCGCCGTTTCGTTCTCGGCGATAACTTAAGAACCGTTTAACGGATCACTTTAACTTGGCTATGTATGCATATGTAGGGACAATGATCTGATTAGACTTTGGGTCATTAGGTCAAAGGTCAAAGGTAAGAGGTCATTGTATGCATGAAAATGGCTCGTTCTCTCGCCATAACTTAAAAACAGTTTGACGGGTCAACTTCAAACTTGGGTAATGTGTGCCTATGGGAGGGCAATGAACTGATTAGATTTTAGGGTCATGAGGTCAAAGGTCAAAGGTACAGATGTCATTGTATACATGAAAATGGTTCGTTCTCGCAATAACTTAAAACGGTTGACGGGTCAACTCAAACGGGATCATGTATGCAATGTAGGGACAATGAACTGATTAGAATTTGGGGTCATGAGGTCAAAGGTCACAGAGGTCATGTGTACATGAAAATGGCTCGTTCTTGAATAACTTAAGAACATTGAGGGATAATTGAAACTTGGGTATATTGCCATATATAGGGGTCAATAAACTTATTAGATTTTGGGGTCATGAGGTCAAGGTCAAGGGTCATTGTGTACGTGAAAATGTCTCCGTTCTTGCGATAACTTAAGAACCGTTTGAGGATAACTTCAAACTGGATCATATTTACATATGGGAGGGACAATGAACTTATCAGATTTTGGGGTCATGAGGTCAAAGGTCACAGAGGTCATTGTGTACATGAAAATGGCTTGTTCTCGCAATAAACTTAAAAACCGTTTGACGGATCATTTCAAACTTGGTCATATGTGCATATGGGACGGACAATAAACTGATTAGAATTTAGAGTCATGAGTCAAAGTTCAAAGGCCACAGAGGACATTTTGTACTTGAAAATGGCTTGTTCTTGGATAACTTAAGAACAGTTTGATGGATGAACATCAAACTTGTATGTGTGCATATGGGAGGGCACTATGAATTTAGTTATATTTTGAGGTTATACAAGTCAAAGTAAGGGTCACAGGACATCATTGTATAACATGAAATGGCACGTCTTGGCTGTAAACTTCTGAACGCTTAATGTAGGATCAATTCAAAGCTTGGTTGTGTGGAGAGAAGAGTGAACGTGATTTAATGTTTGAGGTAGGACAGTCAAGGGTAACTGGTTATTGTCGGAGTGTGAAATGACCTCGTTGTGGCAATTCTGAATGGGACCTTTTGACAGATACCAATCTTTGAAACATGTTAGTGCTTTATTAACATATAGCTCATCCTTCTGAGTTGGAATAATTCTGAGTGATACAACTTTAGGTAGATTAGGGGTCATATTCAAAGATTATGGTATAAAGGCTTATAAAACTCAACATGCGCATGCCTTTTTTTTCCGATGTGGCAATACGGAGGCATGCCTTCCGACCATGCGCGGTCGAAGATTCATCTAGTTTTCTTTACAATTAGGTGCTAGCTCAAGAGATGACGGCCATCCGTAATGCGTGTCGCTCATTGGAAGACTTCTATGAGCCTGGTATCACGTTCATTGTGGTTCAGAAGAGACATCATACCAGGCTCTTCTGTGCTGAGAGAAGAGAACAGGTAAGTGGAAAGATAGAGAGATGGATGGATAGAAGAAATGATAGAGTGAAGAGTAGGTAATGATTACCAGCAGAGAGATCTGTTTGTCAATAATAGAGGAATATCAACCTGGTATCTCATTCATTGTGGTTCAGAAGACGTCACATCCTCATGTCTTTGCTTAACCACAATGAACAGGGTTTTTTTTAAGAGAGGAGAATATGTATGTGGAATTTAAAAAAAAATAGATGGATAAAAGAAATAAAGAGTAAAGAGCAGATGATATGACATAAATATTCATATTTTGATTGACAGCACCATAAAAATTTAGAAAAAAGTTGAGAGAGGCTTTTTAAAGAAATTATTTTCCCCTTCTACAATGTATACTGAAAGAAGACAATTTAAATGCAAAAAAAAAAAAAATTATTAATGGATGGAACTGTATATAGATGATGCAAAGTGTAGAGTGAGTAAGTATTACGCTGTATCTTTAGCTTATTCACCTTGTTGATGTGATATTATTTATCTTGTTTAATTTATCTTACTCTTTCTTTTTCGCATTCTCTCTCTCTTTCTCTCTCCATAGATTGGAAGGAGTGGTAACATCCCAGCTGGTACTACAGTAGACAGTGGCATCACACATCCTCTTGAGTTTGATTTCTTCCTCTGCAGCCATGCTGGTATTCAGGTATGGTATCTGCTTTGTGGTAGTTGTGTAAAGCTGATGCTTTGTTGCTGAAGACCATCAACCAAACCTTGTCAAACTTTATAGTATGATGGGGTTGGTTATTTGGCAGTTATACACATTGCAATGATAATATACAAGACAATCGTAACTTTTATGATTGTTTAGATAGTGTTTCTGCCTTAAAATTTGGATTGCAATGGGCATTGAAACATGTTTCACTCAGCTCTTCTGCATGCACTAGATATGTGTGCAATCTCCTTTCCTCAGGTGCCATTTAAATATAATTATAAAAAGAAAGACATATTGTGATTGATTTCAAGAGTATGCCAGTAATGGTTGTAGACATTTCTTTCTGTTTACCTAGTGACTAATATAGAGAAATGCCTCTACGAAGGGTGAGAAGGGTAATGGTGTTATGGTGTTCCTGGGATTTAAACCTAGATCTTCTGGCAGTGGCTGATCAAGGAAGCAGGGGGGGGGGGGGGGTTGGGGGTTAGCAAGGGCGAACCCTTTTTTCTATGAGGGAGCAACAAACGTACATTAAAGGAGTATTAACCCTTCAGAGAACTTTGACTTCAGTGAATGGAGACAAGCCAAAGAATCTTCACTCATGTTATTTCATTTTTCTGCATCCAGAGTAAACCTGCTGTGTATAAAGGGTCAATATAATTTCCTGTTGCACCCATCTATGTTAAAATTTGCTGGCTGTGCCTCCTTATTTTCAAATATGGATCTTCCTCCGTCTGGCACATATACCCTGTAACTTATCCCCTAGTCCTAGACTCATTTCATTTTCTCCATTTGTCCAGGGCACCAGTCGTCCCTCACATTACCACGTCCTCTGGGACGACAACCGCTTCAAGGCTGATGAACTCCAATGTCTAACCTACCAGCTGTGCCACACCTATGTACGTTGCACCCGCAGCGTGTCCATCCCAGCCCCCGCCTACTATGCCCACCTCGTGGCCTTCCGTGCCAGGTACCATCTTGTGGAGAAGGATCACGATAGATATGACCATGATAGGTAAGCTTTCCAATAGTCCCAGGCATGTCTTTGTTTGTTTGTTAGTTTGGTTTTGCTTTGCAAGTCACCTCTGCTTTGCCCAGCTCTAGAATGGTTTGGTCTGTGTTTCCTGCTTTTGTTCTATGCTGAATGTTCAGAACACATCGTAAGAGCAATTGCTTGCTGTAGTAACCAAACTCGTATGTCATAAACTGTAATAATGGTAGCTTGTGTTCTTTTGCCTTCTCATCTATCGACATAAATAGTATCAAAATGTTAGCAAATGTGTTATAAGTGATGATTTTTTTTTTCTCTCAATAAAACCATGTGTATACCCTTTAACACCTCAAAATATAATTTGTGTTTATAATGGTTTTAAAGATGCACAAATAATTGGTTCAAAAAGAATTTTGAAAGAAATTTTATAATAAGAATGAATACTATTGTTCCATATCTGTAATCGGACTTAAAAATTGGTAGGTACTTTAGAAATCATTACTCAAAACAATTGAAAGCGTAACCTTACTACACATTGTTGAAGTTTTATAGGAAAAATAAATGGAAATCAAAGTGTACTTTTCAATTCATGGAATATACTTGAATCCACTACATCACATTTTTTGTACCCCTATTAGTTTTTTGTCCCCGCCGAACGAGTTCGAGCAGGGGACTATGAAATGGGCTCCGTACGTGTGTATGTGTGTCCGTCCGTCCTTCCGTCCATCCGTCCGTCCGTCCGTCCTTCCGTCCGTCCGTCCGTCCGTCCGTCCGTCCGTGCGTCCGTATGTGACCAAAATCTTCAATTTGCTACTCCTTCGCCATTTTTCATCCGA
>CALNVZ010002974.1:5171324-5189851 GCA_940671915.1 Paracentrotus lividus
CCAGAACCATTTGCATTGTAAAGGGATATGTTATGAATTGTAAACCCTGATAGAGAGAGGAGTTAAAATGACAATTGCATGACCTTCATGAAATGAACTATGAAGTTCCGGCTACTATTCTTGAGGTCACACTCACTACTGTTCATAAGATTTCAAAATAAGAAATTTGAAGCAATCTGTGTATGCATTTCACAGCTTTTATTTGACAGTAACATCGGCCAAAAATGTGTGCTTTTTTTTTTTTAATGGAAAACATAATTTCATGGAATATTGAACATATTCTATGAAGCAATGGGAATGCAAATTATCTCCTCATAGATTAGATGTATATAAAAAAAAAAACTATTTTAAATTTGTGCAGAGTAAATGAAATACACTGTGCATCATTTCACTGTGATTGTCTCAAAATCTGCTTGCATATTATTTCAAGATATACGATCATATAGTTTACAATGCAGAGAACACTCTGTTGGATTTCTCCTTTCTGTGCCTGTTTATATGATTTGTGACTTACAGACTTGAAATATTTGGTGTCTGCTGCATTTGCACCACAATAAACGGGATTTTACGTCAACTGAAAGGCAAGCAGACAGAAATTGAATAGTGTTCTCTATGCTGCAAACTCAACATTTTCTATACCTTAATGAAGAAAGAAAATGCTGATCACTTATGAAATGAAAATATGCAACAAATATATTTCTATGTCTTTTATTGCTGTTTATTTATGTTTTTATCATCACTTTTTTTATTGTTTTTTTGCAGTCATCAATCAGGCACAAATAGCAAGTGAGTTAAAGAAATGTGAAATAATTGCTTCCTGCTTTCTTCCTCAATCTCCCCTATCTTTCTTTGCTTCTTGCACAGTTGCGTATCCAGGCAGGGGAGCAATGACCATGTCCCCTCTTTTTTTTTTTTTTTATCACACATTGAACATTCATGCTAATATTTAATTATTTATTTATTTATTTATTTATTTATTTATTTATTTATTTATTTATTTATTTATTTATTTATTTATTTATTTATTTATTTATTTATTTATTTATTTATTTATTTATTTATTTATTTATTTATTTATTTATTTATTTATTTATTTATTTATTTATTTATTTATTTATTTATTTATTTATTTATTTATTTATTTATTTATTTCTGATCTTTATACAGGGTTGCACATTATCACCAATATACGGTGGTCTTACATGAGGCCCTGTTGCATTAACAAAGAAAACATAGAAAATCAATAACACAAAATAATCAATATACACACATGCAAATAGAAATTCATTGGTATCCTTATAAATAACATCAACCATTTCATGGAAATTGATTAGCATTTAAGTTTGAAAAAAACAAACAAACAAACAAAAAAACAACTAAGATCATGAATAATGTAAAAAGTTGCGAGAAGTTGTTCTATAATTATGTTTTGGAAGATTATAATAATAATAATAATAGTTACATTTATATAGCGCTTAATACATATATCCACCTTGGTATTTCTAAGCACTTATAGTGTTAACTAATTATTACCCGGCTTAGCTATACATTGTAAATGCTATTTGGTTTATGAAAGAATAAACATTTGTGATACGAAAACATTATTATATACATACATGTATTTACAAAGAGCATAATTGCAACGTAGCAAAATGATAATATAAGATAAGTCAACACGTATAGTGAATTAGTGTTGGAATATAGCCATGAAATAAACTTAACAATAATTCTATAATAAGAAAACTAATGACAAGTCCTCTCTCCAATATTACTTTTGGAAACGGATTTTTAAAGATCTTTTGAACATATATTTAAATGTGTTCACAGAGCTTGCCAATTTCATTGCTCAGTCCAAATCAATTTCAAATCAAATATAGCTGTATCTAAGAAAATTGCTGCATGTACCCCCTCTGTCTCCAAATCCTGGATACGCTGCTGTCAAGCTTCCTCCTCCTGACACCCCGTTATATGATGCAAATATTTTTTATAGTGCGTATCACTTTGTCATGTTACGTCGTGTGGAAAATCTTGTGCTGATTTTTTTTTCTCTCTATTTTTTCTTTTACAAACTTCAGTTAAAGATAAAAGACAATGAGATGAATGAGAAAACAAGCACATGAACTGCCTTTTAAAATGCAAGCCTCCTCACTTCTCTGAAATATGAGTGTTGTATTGTAGAAGTATATGCACTCCATGCACTGCTTGAAATACCTGAAAATTTGCATTAGATAAAAAAAAAAATCTTTGCAAAGTACTGTGCACTTCACAACTGTTTGCTATAAATATGTCATTAAAGATTGAAATGATTAAATGAGATAAATGAGGCAACAATAATGATGCTTTTTATATTTCAATATAGTATTTGAAGTAAGACAGCCTTTTCTACATTGATATACAAAACTAAATTGCTTTTTATATGATAGTTTGCCCCCATGAGCCTCCCCTGTATTTCTTGTTGAAAGCTTTCCCTCTCAATCCCAGTTGGGCTCTTTTCTTTAAAATTCTCTCTGACTAAATAGTTGCTTCAATACATAATACATTATTATATGTACATGTATATTGTCTAAATTTGTTATATTTTTAAAAATCATTTTTGTCTCGCCTGAACGAAGTTCGTAAGAGACCTAGTAATCACTTATCCTGTTAGTCTGTTGGTCTGTTGGTCTGTTAGTCTGTTACGAAAATGTTAAAGTTTTTAGTTTTTTGCTTAACTTTCTCATTTCTTTATTTATGTATCATTTGTGTTCACACTTGGTACAAATGATACTTGGGTAATACCAAATATGTGTTGATAAGGATTATTAGGGAAAAGGTCATCTAGGGGTCACAAGGTCCAATGATATGAGGCCATCTGTTACACTGTTACAAAAATGTTAAAGTTTTTGTTTAACTTGCTCTCATTTCTTTATTTCTCCATCAATTGTGTTCACACTTGGTACAAATGATTCTTGGTTAATACCAAATATGTGTTGATAAGAATGATGAGGTAAAAGGTCATCTAGGGGTCACAAGGTCAAATGATATGAGGCCATCTGTTACACTGTTACAAAAATGTTCAAGTTTTTGTTAAGCTTGCTCTCATTTCTTTATTTCTCCATCAATTGTGTTTACACTTGGTACAAATGATTCTTGGTTAATACCACATGTGTGTTGATGATGATGATGAGGTCAAAGGTCATATAGGGGTCAAAAGGTCAACTTAAAGGTCAACTTTTCTTCTTTTTTTTTTAAAGCAGTTTTGTTCACCCCTGGTATAAATTATCCTTGGTTAATACCACTTGTGTGTTGATGAGGATTATGAGGTCATCTAGGGGTCAAAAGGTCATATTGCGTGCTTTATTGATAGCGAAATCAGGCGAGACTCGTGGTTCGGGAACCACCTTGTCTACTCTTTCTATAGAATTTTTTTTTTTTTTTTAAAGAACTTTAAAGATTTGATGTAAATTTGTGTTTGGTCATGAACCTATACCATTTTCCCTGACAATATCAACCTGTTTTGAAAGAAAGTTAAGAATACCCAATTTCAATATTGTGATATGACATCTACTATCCAGATTCATAAATGTTTTAATTTTGGGAGTTCATGTTCTATTCTGCTTTTCTTTCTTGATCTAGCGGTGGGGATGGGAGCAGTCACCATGGTGCAACTAGCTATGGGCGGAGTTTTGAGGACATGATACGGGCTGTCAAGGTCCACGATGATACCCTCAAGGTCATGTATTTTGCCTGAGAGCCACTGCTGATCCTTTATGCTACATGGTAAACGGAGTTTGGAGGTAGAGAGACATCCTGAAAGAGAAAATGAACCATCTCGAATATCTCAGATTTTGTAGTTTCCCTCCATTTGTTATGCTCATTGGTAATGCTTTCCTGTCCCTTGTTTAACCAGTCACTGAAGAGCTAAGACTGTGACATCAGACCTACGTACTGCAGGTAAACCTGATTACGTAAGAGGTAACTTCAGATTAAGATGCTGCTAAATGATGCCAAGTAAATCATCACGTAACGGGTCCATATCTTCCACCAAAATCCAGTAAATTTTCACCTTGTCTAAAAGAAAAGTCTGTAAGATATTTGCACACAGAGTTGTAAGAAAAGGATAATTTTTTTCATTAAACGTTTTATCTGTCAGGATTTTTTTGTCATTTGCCAGCCAACTCGTGATACATGTATGATAGCAAAAAAAAAACCCATATTATTCCAAGGTATAGTCATCCGCAGACATTCACATGTAGAATTCAAGCACATTTCTGTAAATAAGGATTTTTTGCACAGACGAAACCTAGAGAGGTGCACAATGAACTGACAACTGGTAGGGAATTTGGAATGAATTAAATGAATACCTGTTAGAAAGGAATCCATGAATGTTGGAGCGTCCCCTCACAGGAGTATAGCTAAAGCTAGGATATGATCATAGTATTCAACACTTTGTTCAGAATGGAAATAGTATTGAATAAACTCTATTTAAATGAATATTTCCATGAAAAGGGGGAAAAATGCAAAAGAAGCATTTCCATGAACGCCTAATGTAATATCATTAAACAGACAAGATATAGAAGAGTCGGAATGTATGCATCTCTGATTCAACATCCAAAAGATTTAGGATCTCCACAGTTTTCGTATAGCTTTTCCATTGATCAGGATATATGTGAGGCTGACCTTGGGCAAGGTATCTAAGAGACATGAAGCCAAACCATGCTGCAGGATTTGGGTATATTTCAGCATTACAATTTTATCATAGCAATCTATAAGTGTTATGTAATGATCTTTGTTGCTGACATGGCATTGGTGGTGATGATGATGAGGATGATGAGAATGATGATGGAGATGATGATGATGATGAGTTGATTATTTTTTATCAGATGGAATGTGAGAATAGGAGAGAGAAAGGTAAGAGTTCCTTGATTTATTTATTTCAACCTGTTTTAACAGCTGATGGCTGCATCAGTAGAAAATGATATATGTAAATAAATGTTTTTATGGTGATCATGTTTGACCTTTTTTGAAATTAGATGTAGGGAGTAAAGCACAAATTTTTATATGTATTTTCCATGGTATAGATAATTTATTTGATTGTATAGTAGAATGTGCATCTTTTGGATAACACTGTTTCAATTGCTATTTTTTAGAAAGCTTAAAGTCATTTATCAAAGAGTTTGTAATTGTATATTGTGCTATTGAATGATTATAAATATAAGCCAGTATGTAATTTGTGAGTGTACTAATAAGCCTGATTCACTGTAGATAACGATGTTTAGAATCACTTTGTCATGTCGTATGATGGTCATGTGACATGATTTATACCAATCACCTGATACATGTTGTGTGTTTGACATACTTGCCAACATTGACCTCAGGGCTTCTTTTAGTTTTAAGAAATTTTCTCACCGTTAAATAGAAGCCCTGGTCAGAGAAAAATTACAGCTCTTGTCAAAAGCGTCCTTAATATTGATTATTATTGTTTTTACTCTTCATTATATGAAGTGATGGTTACATACATGGGCATGATGAGGGGCATATATGAGATGCATTTGAGCAAGTTAATTTTGAACCTGGCTTTAATTGATGATTGCAATATTTATGTTTGACAGCAACCCAAGTAATTGTTTGCAGATGATGTTTGGAAATGAGTTTGACAAGTCGAGTGTCTAATGATACACAGTATGAAGCAATGGAATTGTAACAAAATATATGTCTTATCCAGATATAGATTCTAGAGTTCAAAAAAAAATTGTACAGTCAGAATTTTTTTTTTAAATATTATGAATATTAATTAGAATTTGATATTGTTTGGCATTTTCATAAAGCAGGATAATTGGACTTTCTTCTACAATTTTTTTCATCACATTTGGTACTGTAATTTTTGAGATATGACCAGTTTTCTACAGTCAAGAAAAATACATTTTCGCACGACGTCCATGCTTTTGTGTAGGTTTCGCATAATGGAACAATAGACATGCGTAAGTTTGATTTGTTCCTCGCTGCACAAAATTTAGCATAACTTTTGTTTTACGAAAGCAAACTATACAGAACAAAGCGCATCAGCAAGAAAAATCTTTTGGCTTTAATTTGGTACCACATACACATATCATTTGAAAAGATTTCACACCTAAATTATTTTTTTCCCGACTGTACCATTTTTTTTGACACAGACTGTAGATTCTAGAGTTCAAAATCCTTAAAGTGTTTTTGTACTTTTGTGAGGCAATCATTTCCCATTGAAATTCCATTCCTCAAATTGCAAGAAAATATTTCCTTTACGGAAAGTGATTACACATGATATATTCATGCAGTTTTGATTATGAGAGAAGGATTTCAAGTGCATGGTCAGAACATATCATTTAATGAAGAAATTACTAACATCTACTTCTTAGATTTTCCCTTATAAAGCCAAGCCCAAGGGTGTTTCGTATGGTCTAAGAATAAAGCTTTAAAAAAGTGAAATACTTTGAGAAATATTTATATGAAATCCAGCTTTCCCTGTCAAATGGATCTCCTTTCTACGCATTTTTAAATAAGAAAACTTAAGTGCAATATGAAATTTAATATGAAATAGATTGGTCTATCTGGTACAGATGATAACAAATATTGTAATGCAAATTTGCCCGCCTTCTTCTGGTAAATGTAGTAACTAACAGATAGGCGATTTTTTTAAATTTTTAATCAACCTTTTTTTTCTTAATAAAATAAATACAAAGAGGTTTGTATACAAGAAGAAAAAAACTTTTGTATTTAATTTAAAGCTTAAAATGACTGATGTACCGTACGTTATATTGGTATTCATTTGTAATAATGACAGCTCAGCTCCTTGCCAATATAGAACAAATATGTAATTATCCGCAGTATAAAGAGTTTTTTTTTAACCATGAAAAGTTGATGATTTAGATTTAGAAATGGATGTTTTGTAGCCTATCACCGTTCAGTATATGGGAATTTGGGTACAGTCCATTTCTGTTCAGATGCAGTGCTTGGGATCAAGACAATTAAAGTGAAACTAGTGTTCTGGTCATGACATTGAAATGTGGAAGACACTGTTTAAATCTGATTTGGAGAGGTTGATAACATTTCTCCAAAGCATTATGTTGTGCTGTGAGGTTTTCGGAATCGCCAAAATGATAAGAAATCAACCCATTTCAGCTTCGAGTCACATGCACTTACACAGAAATGCATGTATGGGGCAACACAAAATGTTCGGGACCCAAACATGTCGACTGTGTGGTATATTTTGGATCATATTATGACTATTAGGGCATTTGAAGAGCAATCTTTAATTGTGGGGCTTTTTATTGTGACATTCTTCCCAAATATGAAAATAACAGGAAAGCTCACAATAATTTTCTTTGTCTTTCCCACACCTTCCCACTACACTAGATTCCCTTTAAGTTTGAAATTGGGACTAGGAAAGTCGACTTGTTCAAATAAAATCTTGTAACCATGCTCATTAGAACAGGAGTGGACTGTATAATCTGCCAAGTGTGGTCAATTTGTGGTATAATTGAGGTGTTAAATAGTACCTATATGACAAATATTGTATCATGTATGTCTTTAAGTTGTGATATACCACTTTAAGTACTATGTAAAATTTGTAAATGATGTTGTGAAAAGCAGAATTTTGTATGTACGGTAGAATTTTGTATGTACATGTGTAATTTCTCTTTTGTCAGATTCAGTAGAAACAATAATGTATGCAATCGAACATATAGCAACATCTTGACATACAGCAAAGTATAAACTATTGTTATTCTGAAATGGACTGGAGACAGAAATTGTACAAAGGTGTTAAGAGGAGAGTATTTATAGCACAGTGCCTGATATGACAATAATAGTTCACAATAAACTTCACTTATTGTTTGATAAAGGAGCTGGTTAAAAAAAGAAACTGTAGAGTAGTAGGACCGAGGAGAAATAAAACAAAGCAACTACTATGACTGAAATATGAGCAGATGGTGCAAACATGATATGCCTTTTCCTTGAGAAAGCTGTGCGGGTGTCAGTTTTGATTTGTTTAAGATGAAAAGTTTATCAATCTTGTTTTGCAACAGAAAAGAATATGCTAAATCAAGCTTTTTTTTTTTCAATGGTTAAATTTTTTAAGCTTCTGATGGTTGAAAGTTTGTGTATCACACTAAACTTTCACATCAAATGAGATGAATTACAGATAGAGTTTATAATGCAAATTGCATGATATAAAATGGCCATAATGATATTTGTGAAACTAATCAAAGAAGCAAAATCACATGCATGTCAAAAGGTTCATCTTTAGTTTTTCTTTTTTGGAAAAGGTATGATATCAATACTCATGTTGCCATACAAACATATATAAGATCATGTGAAAACTTGTTCAAATCATGAGAACGCTATTTTAAAGTAATAATCCTTATTCGATTTCAAGAAATATAGTGCATGTGTATTGTACATCTTTAATGCTACAGTCACACAGACACTTACGTTTAGTTACGTTTTTGTCGTTTCATCCTCATGTCATCTTCTATTCTATCATTTCTTATGTATTTCTTTGTTTAATTGGATGAACGAAATTTTCAATATTTCCACTGCTGATTATAACAGGAAGGCATCCGTGGGGATCTGCAGGGAAAAAAAATTTGGACGCAACCGAAAGTAACTCGACGTAAGTGCCTTTGTGACTGCATCATTATAAAGCATTGATGATTAATTTTTATTCTGAAGAATATATTCAAAACTTCGTCTTTTTGTAGAAACACGTTTAATTGACCTCTCTTTTTTTATTCTAGATAACAATAATTTGCTTGTGTGACCTTTAGGGGAATATGCAATATTGGACCTTTTTAAAGCTGACAATCAGAGTACTTTGAAAAAATAAATGTTGTCCATATTTAAATTTGTTTTGTAATGGTATGTATCCCAATTCGTTGTCACGTTTGTGACACTTCTAAAACTGTTGTGCAACAGATTACATGATGCTGCTTTTTTAAAATGCTTCATTACCTTGTTTATATTACGGCAAAACTCATGAATTGAATTTTATAGTGGATTTGAGTCAAACACCTCACGGCCTAGGACCTTCTACATTATATCGATATGTAGTAGTCACATGATTTGAATTCCACAAGTTTTTATTTTCCTCTTTGCTCGTGTTGAACAAGTAGTGTTTAATGAATGATCAACTGTTTCAATAATGTGTAGCATTCCCCCCCCCCCCACCAAATACTCAACAAGCAACATGGGAGGAAATGGAGGGGGTCGCACACAGAAAGAAGGCCAATGCTAATAGATTGAGAAAGCATCATTTTGATGATCAAAATTATACACTACAGGCATTTTTCTTTTCGTACTATCCAAACTGGATGTCGGTCATTTTCAAATGAGCGATTTTAATTTTGTATCTTTGTTATGACATTGTTTGTTTTGTACCCGTTTGAGTGGCTTCTACCCGTAATGATGTATAATATATGCTGTGATCATGATCATATTATTATATGGCAATATAGAATAGTACTTGCCTGTAAATCACTCTGCATTTATGAAGAAAAAAAAAATACATACATTATTCGTCCACAAATATAGTGCCTCTATTTGCTTCATTGCCAATCTGATTTGTCAAGCATGTGTCACTCGGGTTTTGAATATTATGATTAGTTGGTTGAGTTAAGAGGGAACTGTATCAACGGTCTATGTCCACTTCGTCCAATGCCATTTTGCCCAATAGTCATGTGGTCCAAGCACCTCCTGGATCCGCGCCACCCCCACAGTAACAGTTATTGGACCAAATGGGCATTGTACCAAATGGGTATTGGACCAAGTGGCTTTTGGACAGAGTGGCTATTAGACGTAGTGGCTCTTGGACCAAATGGCTATTAGGCGAAGTGGCTATTGGACCAAATGATTATTGGACCGATTTGCTTCATACGACATGGCTATTGGATGAAATGGCATTGGATGTAGTGGCAATTTACCTATCAACCAGACAACTATTTACGACTGGACTAACCTTTAACGTCACCATCTGAGAAACGTGACTGATATTCGTCATTTATTATGAGCTGACCTCATGTGTTAGGCGCCTTCTCCAATCAAAAGGCGTCAGTTTCCTGCGGCTTCCTGGGAAAGATTTGGCTTTAACGTGTTTAAGCCGTATTAAGATTTCGGGATTCTATTCAAAAGTCGATAAATCGTCTTTTTGAATAAAAGCCGCAGGAAACTGACGCCTTTTGATTGGAGAAGACGCCTTACTGTTCTACAAACTCCTGGCGTCTTAACTTTGGCTTTGCTCTTTCTTTATCTTGTTTTTAGTTTAGCCATTTTCAATTGCTTTGTTTCCTTTATGGTCACTCCCTGTTCTTTTCTCCGCCAGCAATAATCATTATTATGTACTTTCTCTTCTCTCCCCTCTCACTTTTGATCTCACTCTCTTATTTCTCCCAATCTCCACTCCTCTCTCGATCTCTCTCTATTTACCACCTATATCTGCTGTTTTCATTTCGAATCCATTTCTTTTTGATGTCAAAACATACTTTGCAATTTCAATGAATGAATGGGAAAAAAAATCAACGAAGATTGAAGTTATTCATCATGTTCATAGAGTACAGCAATTTATTTGTGCACATGTACTTGCTTTCTTTCCCCTTAAGAGTATGAGCTCCACTCGATCTTACTTGAAGTCCTAGAATACCCTTGCACCACCATTGGTGAACATCGATAGGGCGAATGTAAACTGCAATATTTGTGATCGTGTTTATATTCCAGCGTACTTTTCACCCCACATCTTTCCATCATCTGTCTACAGATTATGCTATTGCCCAGATTCCTCAACGTTTTCCTTCTTCAGTATCCTCAACCGCATGTTACCACATAACTCTGATCTCAAGTGTTAAAGGATGGTGCCACATTGAGTCCAGTCATGGTTGGTCCTCCAAACGCTCTATAACCAAAGACCTCTTCTTAGCCACACAGATTCTCCGGACTACCAGACCAGCCGAGGTTTGCCTGAAACACATCTTGGTCTCAACCCTCACTTCGTTCTTCACTACAGGCTTTTTTACATTCTTGTGTCTGCGTCCTGGTATCTTTCTGGCTCGTCTCCAACTGTCATACCGTATGTGAATGCCCTCTATCCTCGCCTCAAGTAGCAAGACGACTTTGGTGAGTCCATCTTTGGTTAGGAGCTCTCGACGACTGCTGGAGGTATTTGCGATCTGCTTCAGTTCCAGTCTTACCTCGCCTCTGGTCAGAGCTTGGCGGAGCAATCCCTGTCTATCACTATACGGTTTGCTGTGCAATTGTTTGACGATACCTTGTCTTTAGTGCAGGAGTCGTTGGAGTATCTTTGGTTTTAGCAGAGGTTGCCGAGGTAATACGCTTGACTTGGATATTGGGAATGTCTCTGCTTAGAAGTGTCTCTAGATTTACACAACGCTGAACAATGCCATCCCTAGGATATGAGGTTACACTGAGAAGCATCCAATTGTCTGTTGTGGCGCTGTCTTTCATACCTTTGTCGTCTCTTCTTCTGTTGAAGGCTACTTTTACCAACCCAGATGCAAGATCATCTGAAGTTGATTGAGTCTTGCTAGGCGGAGCTGTCTTTTGTAGTCTTCAGGAAGCTCTTTCCTATGATGAAGTAGATAGCTGAACAGAGCAATGCCAGAATGCAGGTAAAACCTCGCACTAGCGGATTTCTGGCTGCTGTCTTATCCTCCACACGTGTCTTGGTGCTGTCCTGCAGGTCTTCGTTTGAGTCCATTTTCTCAACCCTGGTTTCGATAATGCGCCTGCTGTCCTCGTTGATTCGACGTTGTACTTGCATGCCCATCCTGGCTCTGTAACTGGTGCAGAGACTACGGATAGCCTGCACCTTCCTGAACATCATGTCCACTGAATTTATCAACAGCATGAGCTCCCATTGCTGGTACCTAGTCCAGGGAATCTATCCTGCATCCTCAGCTTTATGTTCCGTGAACTATCTTTTTGTGGGGTGTGCGATGTGCGTATGTACGTGAGAGTGGGGTGTGCGTGGGTATGTGCGTAGTGTGTGCAGATGTGTAGGTGTGTGTGTAAGTGTGTGTGTTTGTGTGTGTCTGAGCGGGAATGTATGTGTGTGTGTGTGTGTGTGTGTGTGTGTGTGCGTGTGTATGTGTGTGTGTGTGTGTGTATGTGCGTGTGTGTGTGTGTGTGCTTGTGTGTTGTGAGTTTGTGTACGTTTATGAGAGAGAGAGTGTGTGGGGTGTTGGTGCGTGTGTCATTAGATTTTTCAGACGTGTAGCGATTATTCTATATTTGTCACCGGTAGGCCTACATCGTAATTATAAGTACGGCAATATTTCTTCACGCATGATAACTATCACCTAATGCGCTTTATGTAGTGTACATGACATTAGGCTTTATAAATGTCACAGTAATTTTGCTAAATTTTTATGTCCCTGGCGTTCCAATGGTCGATATTTCTTATTTTGTATTGTTCATACTGAAATGTATTATTCTTTGTAACTTTCTTTGCCGAATAAATAATAACATGACCTGAGAGAAATACAAAGTGCGTGTCTATTACAAAAATACAATTTTGATATCACTACATCAAAATAGAAAATACAGATGGTGAAGAAATATATACTAAGACATTTCTTAAATTTGTTGAGAATAGTTTTATTTCTAATTATTAGAATATACAAGAAAAAAGGGTATTTTCAGTGTATCGAGCCACCACGTGACATATAGCCACTCATAATCCAAAACCTATTACATTATGATCATCTTTGTTTTATTTCAGCATACGAAGCTCAATGGTTGCCTTTCCTCTATCAGCTTTTCAAAACTACATAACTGTAGATTCACAAATGAATTTGGTCGAATTAATATTTATTGTTATCTTGTATTTCGGCGTGTGTGGATCACAGAAATAGAATTTCTGTGGTGTGGATTGAATTATTTACTGAGATGCAACTAGATAAGCGCCATCAGCGTTAAGAGCTAAGAATCTTTGAATCATCGATCGCTCTAAAGAGTTCCTATCATACCATTTATTGAATGCGAATATATATCCCATCTCATAACAAATTTACGATATGTCTGCTTCAGAATACATATTGGCATAATACTTAACGCGATCCCAAAGCATGACACCTCACAAATAGTCCGGTTTAACCAGCGATCAACATGGCGTCTTTTAGAGTACGTCTTCTCTTTATTTTAAGCCAAGCATTACTCGCCTTAGCAATCATCGGTTTTTCACTGAATTCAACTTTGGACAAGGATCACGTGTGAGTGCTAAGATGACAATTCTCTAATTTAAAATGTTATAGGATATTGCTTTGCTTTGTTTGTTTGTTTGTTGTTGTTTTTTAAGCTGAATTAAACAGGAAGGGGCTCTATGTGGTTTAAGGGATATTGCTGATTCGTCCTAACGTTTAGATAAGACGATTTGATGTATACTATTGACCAAAATTAATTCGACACCTCCTGAAAAAATACAAGCCTGGCTCTATATGCTTATATTTTATTTATAATCATATGTTATGTCGACCATGTTATATATGATTTGCAAGGGAAGACTTGACCCTTTTTACTCCAGAGAGCATTGGATGACCAGACACGGTCAATTCTGAAACAAAGGGTAAGACACAGAAAAAAAAAAGGCTCCAAAATTATGGCATTGGCAGCGATCCCGGGGGGGGGGGGACCCTCGATTTTTAAAGCTTAGAATATTTTCATGTTGTGAATAGCTTGTGAAGCTAGGTAAAATGTATGTCAAATACAATGCTAAATGTTATAATAAGGCAAAATTTGGGGCTCGCGCTTCACTTTCGGGTGTTTCCGTCCCCCCAGTCGAGACATGAAATCGCCGCGCTTGGTCATTGGAGATGGGGATTATGCAGTGAAAGCAATCATTAAGCTGTTTCATATTTTTTCCAAAATTGTTTACAAGTTACTTTTACACTTTTCTCAAAGACATAATAGCCCCAAGGTGCAACTAATGCGGCGGTCACAACTCGTCGTAGGCTACGGGGCACGTGCCATCAACGTAGCCTGCGTTGCATGCAGGCCAATTTCTGCGACTCCTACGGGTTTAAAATTGGTTGCAGGACAGGTCGTTGTACCTGCACGTACGTTCGTCTTGCAATTTATCTGCAAATGTGATGACGTCACTTGCAGGAAAAAACGTACGGAGAAGGTGCAGGCACTGTGCAATCGTCGTGCGTGCAAGGTGCGTGCTCGTACAACGATTGCAAGATGATTGTACGTGGCAGGAGAAAACTTTTCTTTGTTTTTAATATGAATATTTATGACGTATACTCGGGTCATGTAGGTCACTCTCATGGAAGATTAAATTGCATTTTAAAAAAGATACCACATACTGCAGGGGTCTGAGCTCCCCCCTTGACTGTCTTGGTTGGGGCTGAATACTATGAACCCCAATGTTTTGAGGGGCATGGGTATTATTGAGCCCCTTCCCTCCTTGTCCCCTCCCAATTCGTTTTGAAACATCCCGGATACATTTCAAATCTCTCAAATAACATCCTTTTATATATATAGCCCACTCTGCGCTTTTGCAAATTTTAAAGTTCAGTTTAGTTTTGTAGGAATCAAAGGTCACTACTACTACTGGATTGGGTATCAGCCTTTAACACCCCCGTTGTTTGTGGGGTGGGTCTTCATTATCATTGAGCCTTACAAAGGGCATCCTCCTATCGGTTTGGACTCAGCCATTTAACCCCCTCTCCCTTTGTAGGAGGCTGCGATATTACTGAGCCCCTTTTCCCTGCTACCGATTTGCTATAAAATAACTCTTCAGGTCTATCCCAAGATCACGACTTTTATTTTCAGCTCGTCCTGCGTGCTCGAATGCCTTTAAGTTAATTATTTTTTAAATAGGAACCAGAGGGTTCCTTACTTTATCTTTGTTGGGCTCAGCTATATTTTCGGGGGACTTCATATCCTTGAGCCTTCTTGCTCCCAATTTGTATTCAAGTTATAAAAGGAATATATTTTTATAAAATTATTTGCTCGCTCTACGAGCTCGCACGATTTAATGTCTAAACAGCCCAACTATCTCGTATTTTGGCGTTAGCAATAGTCCGGTGCGGATCAAGGGGGCCAGTGAAATTTTTTTCTTTCTATTTCATACCCCATCACAAGAAAAGTAGGATTCCATGGGATTCGAATCGAGACCTCCTGATTGTTTAGACAGGTACTCTACCGACTGAGCTATGGCAATACCTATGTTGGTGTTCAGCCTAGAAATCCAGATAGGAATCCCACCTCCTTTGCTCATTTTGAGGAGCGGGCATGCGCACAGATGATACAATTATTTTAAACCAAGTTCTTGTCTTTCTTTTCGAGTTAACATGCAAGAACGGGCGGATCAAGGATTAAGAAAATACTGGGGCTCATCCCAAAAAATTTGGAAAATTAGGGACGTAGCCGAAAATTTCAATTTACATGTACAGTCAATGAGTGGTTTAAAATATAGGGGGGCGCGTCCCCTGCGCCCCCCCCTGATCTGCCACTGGCGGCCGTAGCATCTTAATGAAAGAAATAGTGTCACGTCCCTGTTATTTTTATGTGAAATTTCAAGCAGGCGATGAGTGTAGGGCGGCAAATACCATTGTGTAACAAAACAAACCTGCGATTTTAGTAAACATTATTTGTAAAAGTACTCAGTTCAAAACTTTTATCTTATTTTTGAATTATCCATGCATTTAGAGTGACCAGACGTTGATATTTAAGAGTATTTTTTTTTAAAACATTATCAAAATAATGTTTGTCGCCATCTGTTGTCAAAAGTAACGTTTACATCTGAATAAAAGACTAAATTGGGGTATATTTTTACCTTTAAAAGGTTGGAATAGCCATCTAATGGTATGTGACAATTGTTCTTCATTTATTCCAATGTTTAATACCATTTCAACTAATTTTTTTGACATCCTAACTTGAATAAAATAAAAACGCCACATTTTTCTCAATTTTATACTTACGCCCTTCATTTTTCACAGTTCTTTTGTCATTTGGGACCCCTAAACTGTGAAGAAAGTAAATTTTGATGGTGCAATATTATTCCGTATGAATTTCTTTGAAATTCTGGACAACTTAACAGTGAAATTGGGGGAATAATTTTGAATTAGGGAGGAAGACACAAAATTCATATATTAGGCCAAAATGGCGCCCCAAAAGGGCCCAATAAGAAATGATGGAGGGATCTGAAATTTGAACCCCATCATTTTTGGATGAGCGGGACCCTCTAGAGCCAAATCCACCCAAATATCACGGAATGACATAACAAACCCCACTATTACATGCATGCCAGAAAATTCACATTATACAACACTATATTTGAGGCCTGAGGTATAATATTAATTTCAATTCCCCCCCCCCATGCAAAATTGGCCTAATATTTTTGTTCTCATTCTCTTTTCTTCAAATTCGACACAGGACTATTTGATATTTTGTTGCAAGTTACATAATCATAGTGGCAACCATAATTCAATGAAGTCTGAAACTTGCCTGCGACGCAAGATGAAGGCACTTGTGACGCGCGTTGAAGGCAAGCTAGACGACTGTAGGTCTTGCGTCTGTCTTGCCCACTTCGTACGTGCACTGCACATTGCCTGTGCAATGATTGTGCATCAAACGTGCGTTAATTTTAACATCAAACCCCCACCAGAATCGCACGATTGACATTCAAGCACTTGCCATGCAGGCACGTTGGAGGTGCGTGCGATGTGCCTGCATCGTGCAATGCAGTCGATCGTAGAATCCAATCGCAATTTATTGGACATGTCGAATAATCTTCAAAGAGTTGTACCATCGACGTGCGTGTCTGAAAAATCGTGCAAACGCTGTACGAATTTTCTACGGAATTCGTCGTAGGGAGTTGCACGTCGATGGTACGGCGAGTTGTGACCGCCGCATAAGGGCGGTGCAAAACAACGGAGCCCCGAAAAGATCTTTTTGCGAGTTATTTGCACCAAATTGAGAGGTCGTCAATTTTTTTTCTCTTCTCACCCGGCCGGATGCCTGTTTGCCAGTTGGCCTGTCAGTTGACAGCCTCCGAATTAGTCGTCGCCAGTCTTGTCTGTTCTGTGCCATCCTTTTCTATGATAGCTAGCACTGACTCCACCTTCAGGTCCTTTCTAATGTACTCATTATGTATCCTGTCTCTTTTGCCTCCGTTGCCTGGATCTTGCTCTTACTTTTTTTTTTAGAGTCCAGATTTCACTCCCATATAGTAGTACTAGTCTTAGTACAGTTGTGTATATATACACACCTTGATATCTTTGGGAATTTCTCTTTCATGAGGGGGTAGAGTGCCATCAGGTTTTTGGTGAATTTTGCTATCCGGTTGTTGATTTCTTCCTCCATTAGGTTGGTTGAAGTCAGCTTGCTGCCTAGGTCTGTGAAGTAGTTTGTCTTGTTCAGTACATGGCCATTTACTGTGATATTCCCTTCCTAAGGCTCTCTACCTACTTTCATATACTCCGTTTTGGCATAGCTACCTACCTACCAGTTCGGCTAAACTGCCGACATAGTTCAAGTTCAGCCCA
The DNA here is from genome assembly GCA_940671915.1 of Paracentrotus lividus. Classification (NCBI taxonomy): domain Eukaryota; kingdom Metazoa; phylum Echinodermata; class Echinoidea; order Camarodonta; family Echinidae; genus Paracentrotus; species Paracentrotus lividus. Next base: position 5,188,841 of record CALNVZ010002974.1, read on the forward strand.
GCCCTAGTCAGTTCTTGATCCTACTGGTTCATGATTTCTTGTAATTTGTCGCTGTTGTCTGCAGTCTGGGCCACGTCATCAGCATAGCCAAAGCACTCTGCATGATAGTCCTCTCTTGTGACATTGGCCATTACCTCGATAGATGATGAAAAGCAGTGGTGAAAGCACACTGCCTTGGCGCACCGTCGCGCTGTATTGACTGGCAGAGAAGTTTGTATATCCGATGATAGCACTCTGCTGGTTTCTGTAAGTGCTCTTAATGGCCATGAGTAGTGGTCTGTTTATACCTGTTCCCTTGATTTCCTTCCACATCTTTTCCCTTGGAACTCTGTCGAATGCTTTTTCTAGGTCCAGAAAGCATATATGTTGTTCAATAGAATATTCCCAGCTTTTTTCCAGAAAAAGACGAAGTGCAGCAATTTGGTCGACAGTCCCCCTGACTGACCGGAAACAGCACTGGTTTTCTGACAGTTTCTCTTCTTCTTTGCTCCCTAATCCTCTCTCTATGATCTTTCGTACAACTTTCCCACGTCAATATTCAGCAAAATATATTAAAGTCTGTGTGATACATAGCCTACAGCGCGATATCCTCCTTTCGCAAACAGCACAAATATATTTATCTTCTCGGGGTCCCGTCGTCTTATCATCTTATTGGCAATATTTCTTTGGGAAAAGCATAAACGAAACATTTAAGCAAATTTGGGGAAAATGTGAAACAGCTTTATAATTTCTTTCATTTCACTGTCTTTCTTTCACTGTAGCTAATTAATTTTGGCCAGGAGTGTAAATGTAGGTTTCTACATTATACATACCGCAAATCTTATCAAGGAAAATATTCTATTAAATAAATTTTATGTAGGCCTATTACCATGGTGTACTCGGTGTCGTGTTTTCCCCTCTCTCTCTGCGCATTCATAGGCCTACTTGCCTTTTTGATAACGTGTGTGTGTTGGCGAGTGTGTGTGTTGTTGTGAGTGTACGTACATTATTAGTGTGTGTGTGTGTGTGTGT
>CALNVZ010002974.1:5217818-5261762 GCA_940671915.1 Paracentrotus lividus
TGCAGAGGAAGCAGATTATGAGATGTACTATGTTACTGAAGAACACTTGGATAGTGATTGTACAGAAGATGATGTTGCTGATCTGCAAATACGGTTACAAGGTTGGTTTTTCAAGAATCTATTTAAAGGGTACATGTATCTGAAAGAGTGTTACATGCTCCAAATGCTCCAAATTTTATTGTCCGGAAAGGATATTTATTTTGCCCCTTTTCTCGTGGGCCCGGCAGCCGCTGAGCAGCGCCAGAAGGACGTTGCTCTATCCCCCTCTTGTTGAACGCCAAACAGGGAAGCAGCAACTACCACTTTTTAACGTCTTTTGGTATGACGCGGCCGGGGCTCGAACCCATGACCTCCCGATTATGAGGCGGACGCTCTATCCACTGAGCCAACACATCGGTTACATTGCACTCTCGTTATAACAAGGTACTCAGGGCCAAGCTATTTTCCAGTGAAATATTGCTATACTGAATACATAGATATAAAGAGAAATGCATAGATATGTTTGAAATTGTCGCTTCGCTCTCTTCCTTCGGCAAACAAAAACGATTCCACTGTTCTTCAATACATGTACCAGTATAAGGGCCATTCCACGGTCGGAAGGACATTTGTTATTTTCTTCTTTTTGCTTTATCTCAAATTCAGGTTTTACTTTGGGCTTTAAACTTTCCAGAAATTATCATTACATTGGGGGATACAGATTAAGTTTGATTTTACCATCAAATTGTATGTCCTTGTAGGAGAAACCAAACTATACATAGATTGAAGCATGTGGGAGGACATACAATTTCAATTAGTTTTTTAGACTTTGACAGAAATCTATTAATTCTTTTGTAATTTTTCCAACTGGATAATCTGAAGAATATTAAGTCACACCTAAATTAACAATGAAATTCAATCTGAGGTCACGGAAAAGGTATGAAAATTCAAAATATGTCTTGATGGACAAACTGTAACGCGAGTTTCCGACATTAATGCTCCCTGTATTTTACCTGTTCATTTTTTCTTCACTTTGATGCAGTTGATAGGTTCAAAATATACTAATTTCAGTTTAAGAAAAGTTTTGTCACCATGGTATAGTTTGAGGACAATTCACCCTAAAGTGCATCATGATTTTGTCCATGTCCTTTTGGCGTAACGCGAGTTACCGAAGTTCAACGACCCAAGAATCTGAACGAGCTTGACCAATTTTTTCTTTTTTAATCCATTTGGTTTGTCTATGTCTCCTTTACATATGGTGCAAAAAGTAACTTGTAGATCATGGCAGTTTGAAAGATACAAGTCTTTAAACTTGAAAGGTACCGGTTATTTGTAACGCAAGTTACCGCGGAATGGCCCATAAGTATTTCCGGTTCTTGCTTCTTAATTTTTTTTGTGTCTCATTTTACCTCAAGTATGTAAATCTAATTAAAACACATTGTGAGATTTTTATGTAAATCTAATTAAAACACATTGTGAGATTTTTTTTCTCTGCTGTGGTTTTCTTTTTATTTATATTCAAGTACCATTTCTTATTCTCAGGTGGAAATAAAAATCTTGGACAAGGCCATTTTCAAATTTCAAGTGTTGGAGGACATCATGTTGGGCAGCATACCACTTCAGTGGTTGAGTTAGGAACTCAATCTGGTTCCCGATCAAAAGAGAGTGAGTATTGCTCAAGTTATAAATATGTCAGCACATTTGGTCACGAACCAAGTATTGCTGAAAGAGAGACATCAGGCTCTGGAAGTTCTTTTCTTAGTCGTGACTGCAGTACAGAAAAAGAAGCAATATGTAACTGGGAGATTAAAATGAGCCCAACGGAAGATAATGGATATTCCACACAGTCTGAATGTATAAAGAATAAACAGTCTTCACATGAAGTACTCAAACAACATATCGAAACTCATCGTGTACATGTAGGTGAAAAAACCTACACTGGAGGAAAACCCTATCAGTGTTCTGTTTGTAGCACAGCTTTTTCCATAAGACATGATCTTAAAAGACATATGAGAATCCACACTGGAGAAAAACCCTATCAGTGTTCTGTTTGTAATGAAAGATTTACCCGGAACGGTAGTCTGACTGGACATATGAGAACCCATACTGGAGAAAAGCCTTATCAGTGTTCGGTATGTTACACATCCTTTTCAATAAAACATGATCTCAAGAGACATATGAGATCCCACACTGGCGAAAGGCCCTATAAGTGTCCTGTTTGTAGCAAAGGGTTTTCAGAAAACTCTACCTTAAAGAATCATATGAAAACCCACACTGGAGAAAAACCCTTTGGGTGTTCTGTTTGTAACAAAAAATTTTCTCGCAATGGAACTCTTACTGGACATATGAGAATCCACACAGGAGAAAAACCGTATCAGTGTTCTGTTTGTAACGAAAGCTTTACTAGGAGTGATAGTCTTACTGGACATGAGAACCCATACAGGAGAAAAGCCCTATCTGTGTTGTATTTGCAGTAAAGGGTTTTCAGAAAACTCTCATCTCAAGAGACATATGAGAACCCACACTGGAGAAAAGCCATATCAGTGTTCTGTCTGTGACAAAAGATTTGGGCAGTTCCAGCGTTACGGACATTACATTTCAGACCAATTTTTGGCTAACCTTGCAAAAAGTGTCATCTAAGAGTACCACATAGATACTCGGGCAAGATAAGCTGAACTAACACGTATAAGCATGGAATCATATAACGAAGCGGAAAATATTACCTATAGATCTCTACCACTAAACGTGCAATGATTCAATCCGATTTCCGTACATGTTGTGTCTTGTAGGTGATAACGAACATAGAAATAAATAAGGTAGGAAGCGCGGTACGGACATGGGAGGAGCAGGAGACCTTTTAGCATATCGTTTAGCATTCATGACTGAAAAGTCTGTGAGTTTAGTGTAACAGGCCGAGTTATAGCTCGCAATTCTAGACATAAATTTAAAAGGTAATGAAATGTTTCATTGGATTACAAGTTGAATTTGAATGGCAACAGAGATGAAGGCATGGTCACTCTCGCTAGAGCCGACAATTGTGGGCGTTGCACAGAGACATTACATTTTTAAAGAACGTGTAGAAACGATGACATTATTCAGATTTGTCCATTTACGCTCATTTAAGTATGAGCGGAGGTAACAGCATGTCTAGTGGTAATATTTTGGTCCAGTTTTCCTTTTGCAACCTGACCCTGGTGAATAAATTGAGTAGATTCGTTTTGAGAAAATTGTTTTGGTCAAAAGCATTTTTCTAATGAATTTTTGGGTTATAATTCATATCGGTGGGCCAATTTGAGGACTATTTGTTTGGTTTTTTAATCTGGAAGCGTTAATTTAGTTAGTTGATTTTGCTATTTTTAATGGTGAATTTCAAAGAGGAAGTTATTCCCGGATCCTAAATGTCTGGGCATTTAAGCAATGGATGACAGTGATGCGCATTCAAAATGACATGCCCTATTGTTTGTTACTCTTTGTGTGCTCCTATAGTATAGAAAGATGAAAATGATTCTGATTCCCAAGCTCCATAACAATCTTAAATTATGTAATAATATTAAAAGAAGCGTTACGGGAAATTACAGCTGTTTCATACACTGTGGAATGTGACGCCAAAGCTTCCTGGGACCGCCGTCCATACAGCTCAGGTTATTGGCGAATAATATCAAGTTTTATTCTTGGAGTGAAAAATATGAGAATAATAAAATTCGTAGATATCATCTTTGCTATATACGATCTGGTATGTACTGGATTCAACTAAATTCAATATGATTTTTGATGCTTGAAGAATGCTTTTCCCATTCTCCTTTTTCACAAATTTTGTTATATTGTACAAAAGTCTGTTCGCTTAAATGTTAGATGGTAAGTCTATCAAGAATGTGTCAAAAAAGTCTTTTCAGAACATATGATATCTCATCAGGATTTCTATTCTGACTTTCATGGGCAGTTCTGAAATGGTATGACATGGTTACTTTCTAGCCCACAGCAGAAGTATGTAGCTCTAATAGCTATGATTTTCCCTGTTCCACAAATGACTCCCTCCTTCTGAGTGTATAAAAAATGAAATTTGTTTGATGCTATATGTATTTTCAAAAAGCACGTTCATTGTGTATCCATCAGTATAGCCATCGCAATCTTATTTGTCGCAAGTCTCTATAAGTAGACTTGTTTTGTCCATAATTAAATTGTTTTTGTCTGAACCGCCTAACTCCCCCAACAAATATACGGACAAAATAGTCCTAATAGGAGCAGTTGATCAAAGAGTATGGCATGTGAGATTACATGAAACCGTTTTGCCCCATCCTGCACCATCTATGTCGCGGGCTGGTTAAGCAGTGTCACTTTACAATGTGTCCAAACGGACGCAGAAGCTATGCTTTCATAATTTTTGCCCTTTCGACAGTACAGCTTGCAGTGAATGCCACCAATGCAGTGTTTACAGATTCCTAATTAATTGACTTAAAAAATGTTCAAAATCACCTGTAATGTCGCAGGCATAACTAGATGTTTTACGTAATTAAGGGCCAAGCATCTGTTTATTGATAGATTTCCATATTGAAGTATAAATCAAAACAATATCCTGTCAATCGGATGCATTCTCAATCGTCTCGCATACAATTGTAATGTCCGTAAGACGGCAGTGATGTGATGTAATGTCGCGTAAAAACCGCTTATTTTTCCCATGAATTAATGAAAAATTTATAAAGAAACTCTTGATATTGGTTGGAGATTAACCACTATTCTTTGCTTTGCTATTTGGAATTTGCAACAAAAATGGAACCAAAAACCAGGGTTTGGCTATAAAAAACTTATGTATGCTAAATACGTTACGAGACATTAACAACTTCAAGCGCGGTAGAAATCAGAAAAGATATTATTGAAAAAGGCTATTTTTCAGAAATTATTCATTCCTTCCAAAATCCTGTTGGATGTATTATAATGGTCCTGAGCTTTTATATAACATAAAAATGATCACCTGAAAAGTCATTTAATGGTGAGATTTTACTTGAGAACAAAATATAATGCAAAAAGGCACTGAATTTTATGGCAATTTATTTGGAAACGAAAGACTTTTTTCAAGGCTGAAAAATATACGTTCTTCCCCTGACTTGGGAAACAATTTGTTTTAATTATGATCTTTGTGATATAAACCGCTTCCTGATACTTTCCAGATTAAAACAAATTTGTTTCTCTATTTTCATTTTTTCACCCTTGGGTTTCATTTTTCATGGAATTGCCCATTTTCAAAGAATGAAAGACTTCATGTTCACATGAGAACCCACACAGGAAAAAAGCCTTAACAGTGTTCTGTTTGTAACAAAATCTTCCCTCCAAATGAAAGTCTTATTATACATATGAAAACACACACAGTAGAAAAGTCATAGTGTTCTGTGTTGAACCCATTATATAGCGGAGACTGGGGTAATTATGGCCCCCCTTTCACATTTCCTATTACTACCATTAAATGAAAAGTCCAATAATATTCTAATTATGTAAAAAATACAATCAGTCTATATACATATAATATACAAAGGAAAGTATAAACCTGTGACTTCTCATTTGCATATTAATAACCATTATGTTAACAACTTTGTGGGGCCATAATTACCCCATGGGTTGGGTTATTTATGGCCCCTATTGTAGTGACCGTATGAATTCAAAGATATTATGGTAATTAATTATGGTAATGTAAAATAAATGTTGTTGGGTATTCCTAATACACTAATCAACCATCAACAATGATTTAATCAATAATTGATTCAGCCAAAATGTTGAAATTTTCCAGTCATAGCAATACATATATTTATGTACATTTGTCGTACATAATCATACAAGTGAATGTCTCCATCTATGCTTATACACTGTTTATGCATTGGGGGGCCATAATTACCCCAAATGACATTTTCATTGTGATCCCTCTTTACAGCTTTACTATTGAAGATATTCAGGTGAAACTTTTTCTGTTGTGTTTGTTAGTTCCTATTGTTTTGGTTTCAATCAAAATTTCATCTTAAATGATTGGGATTAATGATATCACACCCCAAATAAAAAAGTAGACTTGCCACTTTACAACGAACAGAATTGTGATTGCCGTACATTTTAGGCTCCCCTAAGCACAAAATTTGAAGTAAATGGCTTATTTTTCTCATATATTAGTAGGAAGAGTTCAGCTAGGCATGTGTAAAAAATAATTTATCATTATGTAATGCAGCAAAGAATTATAAGCTCTCAAAGACAAAGGGGCCATAATTACCCCAGTCTCCCCTACATCTTAATTAATTTACATATGAAAACTAACACAGGAAATAAGCCGGTTCTGATTTCTGTTTGCTATAAAGAGTGTTCAGTTAACTCTCCACGTACGTGCACCACGCCAACTTAATGTGTTACGCCATTTTGCGCGTGCGTCGCGCCAACAACATGTCCTTTTCAGATTTTGTTTACGCTCGTCTATTTTTATCCTAACCATGACTGAAACTTTGACCAATCAAAAAACTACTGATTTCTAAAACACAATATGAATATTCAATATATAAAATACAAACGTATACGGATTAATTTATATTAAAATTACATGTAATTCCAGAAAAAAAATTAGTTTTTTGTACCATTGAAATGACCCTTGAAAATACACTTAATGAAGGAAAAATGTACTAAAAAAATAACAATTTTACCTGAGTTGCCATGGTAACGTAGTAAAAGTTTTTCAAGTTTAGCCACAACTTGATTTCAGTGATCGAGAGGATAAAGTTGTTTCCGTCATTTGTTTACTTTGTTCCGAACATTTTTCCCATCGATCGTGAATGATCTTCCAAAAGTGGAATTTTAGCTAAGTTTTTTGTGATTTTCCGGCCAATTTTTGAAAGATGCCACTTTGAAGTCGTAATTTTTTTACAGAATAGGAAATTATTATTCATGATTTTCATAATATCAGGGAGAACATAAAAAGTAAGTGTAAAAAATCATAATAAATTTGTCAATATGTTAAGATTTTTTTTTAAATATAACATTTTACACGGCATTAAGCCGCAGAGTTTACTTTTGGGCGGCGCGGTGGCTAGGTTTCCGCAAGTGCGTAGCGGTGACAATTGCAAGCGTCCCGCACCAAGACACCAGTCCCGAACGCCGGGCTAAATGTTTGATTAGAAAATTGTTGGGTTCGATGCCTAGAAATTTGTTTTATTCTAATAATGACACTCTGATATCAATGTTGTGTGCTTTGATGAAATTAGAAATATTATTTCTTAACGGCACAAATGATCAACTGTTATAAAGAAAACTCTTGAAATACGCCAGAGATTGTTTTGATTAGGTGATGTTAAAAGTAGAGGTGGGCTATAGAGGGGTAAAAAAAAGGGCCATGTTTCAGAACCAAGTTTGGCCTATCTTATCTTAAGCAGCTCGTTGCCCTGATAGATATGCACCAATTTTAAGAAATCGGGTGAAAATTGAGACAGTGCAGGCCAAAAAATGATTTTAAGGGGGCGTGGCCAAAAATGCTGAGTCATCGTTTTTTCAAAATTTGAAAAAGCTGTAAATCTTTTATTAAAGGGCTATAAAGATGTTTCTGGTGTCTATTTATATGTTTTATCAGCCTGAATAAATCCAATGGCAGTGTCAAAATTGCAAATAGTAGCGAAGAAATTTACTGAAAAGGGGGAATTATAGCTTTAAACCCTTTAATTACCGGTAGGTGTCTGTGAGGGCGCCCCTAGACAAATTGTGTTGCTCAATCGAAACTGCCGGTTTTCAGTAATGTCGTTTCATGTATCTTTTCCTTACAGTCTTACCAATCTTTTGAACACAAGTTCATTGAAATCGGACATTCCACAAGAGATTTACTTGACCTTTCGTGGCCAAAGGGCAAAACCAAAATTTGAGATTTTTGACATTTTGTGTACAAAACCAATGGCAAGGTCAGGTTTCCTATTTTACTCTATAAATCAAGGTAAATCATTATTTAGACTGGTTCTAGTATGCAATTGGAATTATAATTGATCCAGAAAATGATTTGAAGTATCAGAAGGTCTACATCTGTAATAATTCTTATGTATTTCATTGTTTTATGAATTTCTTATGTATTCTATTGTTTTAATTCTTACGTGTATTATCTGTGTTTTCCATTGTTTTAGGAATTTTAATAGATCAGGCCTTCATTTAGATTTAATTTCATAATCAATGTACAATAAAAGCAGTCTAAAGAATGATTTACCTGTGATTTATAGAGTAAAATAGGAAACCTGACCTTGCCATTTGTTTTGTACACACAATGTCAAAAATCTCAAATTTCGGTTTGACCTTTAGCCACGAAAGTTCAAGTAATTCTCTTGTGGAATGTCCGATTTCAATGAACTTGGTGTCAAAAAGATTGGTAAGACTGTAAGGAAAGATACATGAAACGACATCAACTGAAAACGCGGCAGTTTCGATTGAGCAACACAATTTGTCTAGGGGCGCCCTCACAGACCCTACCGGTAATTAAAGGGTTAAAGCTATAATTCCCCCTTTTCAGTAATTTCTTCGCTACTATTTGCAATTTTGACACTGCCATTGGATTTATCAGGCTGATAAACATATAAATAGACACCAGAAACATCTTTATAGCCCTTTTAATAAAAGATTTACAGCTTTTTCAAATTTTGAAAAACGATGACTCAGCATTTTTTGGCCACGCCCCCTTAAAATCATTTTTTGGCCTGCACTGTCTCAATTTTCACCCGATTTTCTTAAAATTGGTGGCATATCGATCAGGGCAACGAGCTGCTTAAGATAAGATAGGCCAAACTTGTTTCTGAAACATGACCCATTTATAGCCCACCTCTATTAAAAGTCAATATTTTGCTCAAACATACACGAACGCTGACGCTTGTGCACGGGGTCTGGTCGGGCTAGACATTGGTGAATCTGGCTGTGCGCACATTAACGGGCAGAGTTGGGATTAAGGTAAAAATACTTAGTAATAACCTATAACTCTGTAAGATTAAATTGTTCTTGTCTCTAAAATTTATCTAGATAGGAAATTCCAAGCATTTCATATAGTTTTCTCAAAGTTTAACCAGGTTTCATTGGCGGGATAGGTCTATAAGTATGAATATGACTGTTATTTTTTTATTCAATACGCGCACCACTATACATGGGCCTACACAAACAACAAAAAGTGACCCGAGTTTGGACTAAATTTATGATTAAATAAAAAATGTTCTGACATAGTCAGAATTGTGGAACAATAACTTGGTATTCGATAAACGGAAAAACATTAGTTGCTAATACATGAAAACTTTTGAAAAGATGAGAAGGACGTTTTTATCAACGGTAATTAGTGTACATTCAATGGCGAGCGCGAGCCGGGTTGAGAGGATGGCGCGCAGGCAAACATGGCGGCGTTCATTTAGCTGACGTTAGCCTATGGCGCGTGCACGTACGTGTCTCATCTAAAGAGATAAATTAGTATCCACAATAAAAGAATTTATAGCAATAACTTAAACTATGAATGAAAGTCTTATTTTGCATTAGAAACAACACAGGAGAAAAGCAAAGCAATTACCTATTTTTATCATTTAACTATAACTGTATAAATCATCTGTCTTGACCTTAGTTAAAGAAATATAAGATAAATATTTATGGGTTCATGAGGATGTTGAAATCTTATACTTCTATCACCATTAATTTTATTCCCAATTTCTTCACCCTGCACTTCTAAGATTCATGTGGTCTTACAAATTATGTCTATTTATACTTTGGTCCAATTCTCAGGTGGTCTGATTTGATTTGATGACACAATGGTACCTGATAGATCCAGAGCCCTATATGTAGATGGGTATTTCAGAGGCTAGGTGTAGACCAAATAGAAATAGAAATAGACACCAAAATGGTATTAAAGTGGATAGATGGATAGATGGTGGATAGATGTACAAGATACATGTACAAGATACAAGATTCTTTATTGGTCCTTAGAATTCCAATGGCTTTTCCAACAAATTCAAGACATATAAATAAATACAACGATATGACAATACGATATTAACTAAGGTAAAACAAAACAAAAACAATCAAAGGCATTGACGGATCATGGTTTAGAAATATGTTTCTTGTTTATATAATTGAAAATTATATAAACATAAACTATTTCCATTTGGTCCCAAAATGGATATTAAAGGACCCCATTGTAAATAAGCCTTTTCGGCTTTCATGGGCTATCCTTGTCGGTGTTTCTTCTATTATCTCATATATGTACACTCGACGAATAAAATAAAATCAAATAAAATCAAATTTAAAGAGGATAGATGTACATAGACCAAATGGAAATAGAAACCTAAAGAGATATTAAATGGCCTAAGTGTACAACAAATGGAAATAGAACCCGAAATGGATAGTACAAAGGTTATGATTAGAATAAATGGAAATAAAATGCGTGATGGACAATAAAGAGGCTAGTTGTAGACCAAATAGAAACAGAACAGTAGATGGATATTAATAAGGATAAGTGTAGAACAAATGGAAGTATTACCCTAAATAAATATTGTAGATATTGAAAGGTCCATGGTTGTTGAAATATCCTAACTGTTGAGAATTATGTCACATACAATTTTAAGCCTTGGGATACACAGCAGTTCTCCTAACAGTCACTCCATGCTCTTGTTTTATGAATGAAAAGTAGAGTTTTATAGTAATCCGGTTTTTAGTGAATGATTTTTTTTTAGATGTATTGTTGACATAATTACAATACTCAAGTATAGAATTTTTACTGACCTAAATTTTGAGAATTTATGTCTGTGTTGTGCATTTATCTGCAACTTGAATACAATTACTATTTCTTACTCTCAGGTGGAAATACAAATCTGGAAAACTGCTATTTTCAAATTTCAAGTGATGGAGTACATCATTTTGGACAACATTCCTCTTCACAGGCTGATTTAGGATACCAATCTGAATCATGTACAAAAGAGAGTGAGGACTGCTTAAGTCATAACTGCAGCATATTTTGTCAAGAACCAAGCAATGCTGAAAGAGAGATATCAGGCTCTGGAAGTTCTTTTCTCAGTCGTGACCGCATTACAGAAAAGCAAGAAATGTGTAACCAGAAGACGAAAATGAAGCTAACAGAAGACATTGGGCAATCCACTCCGTTTATTGCTACATGTATAAAGAACAAACGGTCCATAAACTCATCTCCTTTTTCCTGGATGGATTCTTTACAAGAAGGAGGACTCACAAAACAAAATGAAACTCATCATATAGGTGAAACCACCTGCACTGGAGGAAAACCCTATCAGTGTTCTGTATGTAGCAAAAGGTTTACAAAAAAATATAATTTCAAGAGACATAGGAGAACCCACACTGGAGAAAGGCCCTATCAATGTTCCGTGTGTAGCAAAGGGTTTTCAGAAAAATCTACCCTAAAGAATCATTTTAGAACCCACACAGCTGAAAGAGAAAGGCCCTACCAGTGTTCTTTTTGCAGCAAAGCTTTTTCCATGAAGCTTTATCTCAAAAGACATATGAGAACCCACACTGGAGAAAAGCCCTTTCAGTGTCCTTTTTGTAGCACAGCTTTCCCCATTAAAGATTATCTCAAAAGACATATAAGAATGCACACTGGAGAAAAACCCTATCTGTGTACTGTTTGTAGCACAGCTTTTTCTTCGAAACATGATCTCAATAAACATATGAGATTCCATACTGGAGAAAAGCCATATCAGTGTTCTGTTTGTACAAAGAGCTTTGCCCAAAGTGGAAGTCTGACTGTACATATGAGAACACACACTGGAGAGAGGCCATATCCTTGTACTGTTTGTAACAGAGCCTTTACCACAAAACGTGATCTCAAAAGACATATGAGAACCCATACTGGAGAAAAACCATATCTATGTTCTGTTTGTAAAAAAGGATTTTCAACAAACTCTCACCTCAAGGATCATATGACAACCCACACTGGAGAAAAACCCTATCAGTGTTCGGTTTGTAATGCAAGATTCACCCGGAACAGTAATCTGACTGGACATATGAAAACACACACTGGAGAGAAGCCTTATCCTTGTCCTGTTTGTAACACAGCCTTTTCCAGAAAACATGTTCTCAAGAATCATATGATGATCCACACTGGAGAAAAACCCTTTCAGTGTTCTGTTTGTAACAAAAAGTTCTCCCTGCATGGAACTCTTACTAAACATATGAGAACACACGCAGTCGAAAAGTCATAGCGTTCTGTGTTTTACCCCCCCCCCCCCAATAAAAAATAAGCTTAAAGAGATATTAAAGGGATGAGGTATAGAACAAATAGAAATAGAACCCTAGATGGATATTACAAAGGCTATGTTTAGACCAAATGGAAATAAAATCCTAAATGGATATTAAAGAGGCTAGTTGTCGACCAATTGGAAACAGAACACTAGATGGACATTAAAGAGGCTAATTAATAGTGTAGATATTGAAAGATTATGTATTTTTTTCCTCCATGGTGATTGATATCCTAATTAATAAGAACTTTTTTCACTTTCAATTTTACACCTTTGGATATGCCACAAATCTCCTCTCAGTTACGTTATGCTCTTCCTTTAATGAATAAAAAAGTCGAGTTTTATAGTATTCCTGTTTTTGGTGTATGATTTTTTTTAATATTTTTTTTAAAGATATATTACTATTGACCTAAATCTTGAGAATTTATGTCTGTGTTGTGCATTTGCCTGTAATTTGAATACAAGTACCATTTCTTACTCTCAGGTGGAAGTAAAAATCTGGAAATCTGCCGATTTCAAATTTCAACTGATGGAGTACATCATTTTGGACAACATTCCCCTTCGCAGGCTGAGTTAGGATCCCAATCTGAATCATGTGCAAAAAAGAGTGAGTACTGCTCAAGTCATAACTACAGCACACTTGGTCAAGAACCAAGCAAAGCTGAAAGAGAGACATCAGGCTCTGGAAGTTCTTTTCTCAGTTGTGACCGCAGTACAGAAAAAGAAGAAATGTGTAACCAGAAGACTAAAATGAATCTTACGGAAGACATTAGTCAATCCACTGAGTCTGATGATACGTGTATAAAGAACAAACGGTCCAAATGTATGGGAACCACTGAAAAAAAAGTTGTCATAAAGTCATGTCTTTTTTCCTGGATGGATTCTTCACAAGAAGAAGGACTCACACAACAAACTGAAACTCATCATGTAGGTGAAACCATCTGCACTGGAGGAAAACCCTATCAGTGTTCTGTTTGTAGCAAAAGGTTTACCAAAAAATATGATCGCAAGAGACATATGAGAACCCACACAGAAGAAAGGCCGTATCAGTGTTCGGTGTGTAGTAAAGGGTTCAAGGACAACTCTCATCTCAAGAAACATTTTAGAGCCCACACAGGAGAAAGGCCTCACCAGTGTTCTTTTTGCAGCATAGCTTTTTCCATGAAGCATGACCTCAAGAGACATATGAGAACCCACACTGGAGATAAGCCCTTCCAGTGTCCAGTTTGTAGCACAGCATTTACCATTAAAAATGATCTCAAAAGACATATGAGAATGCACACTGGAGAAAAACCGTATCAGTGTCCTGTTTGTAGCACAGCTTTTTCTTTGAAACATGATCTCAAAACACATATAAGAATACACACTGGAGAAAAGCCATATCAGTGTTCTGTTTGTAAAAAGAGCTTTGCCCAAAGTGGAAGTCTGTCTGGACATATGAGAACCCACACTGGAGAGAAGCCATATCCTTGTCCCGTTTGTAGCACAGGCTTTTCTACAAAACATTGTCTCAAAAGACATATGAGAACCCATACTGGAGAAAAACCATATCTATGTTCTGTTTGTAAAAAAGGATTTTCCACAAACTCTCACCTCAAGGATCATATGATAATCCACACTGGAGAAAAACCTTTTCAGTGTTCTGTCTGTAACAAAAAGTTCTCCCGGAAAGGTACTCTTACTGGACATATGAGAATCCACTCAGGAGAAAAGCCATATCATTGTTCTTTTTGTAATAAAAGATTTACAAAGAATAAAAGACTTAACATACATTTAAGAACCCACACAGGAGAAAAGCCCTATCTTTGTTCTGTTTGCAACAAAGGGTTTTCAGAAAACTCTAACTATAAAAGACATTTGAGAATCCACACTGGAGCTCAGCCTTAGTGTTCTTTATCAAAAGGAAAATCTTAGTGTACTGTGTACATATAAGAACCCACACTGGGAAAAAAATCCATTGGCCAGTATTATGAACTAAGTTAAGAATTAAAACCCAGTTCAAGTTTAATAGAATCGGACAATTTCAATCCAATTCTTAAATCGGGGCAATCTTCAGCAAGTTTAAGTTTGAAATCAAGGTCCAGGATTAAACGGAAAATCTATTGAAATTTTTAGCACAATTCAGCGCCGTAATTAATTCAACACAACAATATCTTCGTGCAAAGTTCCTTTTTTATTTTGACAACTAGTTGTCATTTCAAATTTCATGCAACTGACACTAAATTGTTTGAAATTGTCAGTTTTGTTGACATATACTACTTCTAGTAGTGTCTTGGCGTTTTGATAAATGAAAATCTGAGATGTAATAACCTTGTACGAAATATTTCTAAGACTATATCACGTACTGTGGGTATACTATGTAAATTGAAATAGTATGTACCTTTAAATGTGTTGTTTATGTTATACAATTCTTTAACTCTGCCATATATCTCATATTTTAATATTATGTGGACAAATATCAATACAATCTTATTGTTCCAAAAGAAAGCTATGCGCATATGTATCAATTCGCAATACAGAGACCACACAAGTCCATTATTTGCTCAATTAAGAACCTTTAAAGCTGGTGATATCAATTTTCTACAAAATGCAATTCTTATGTTCCGCTTAAAAAATAATCAACTTCCGTCAAATTTTCCTCCACTGTTTAACTTAAATAGAGATGTCCACTCTTATCCCACTAGACAAGCCAACAAGTTTCATCTAAGTAACCCTAAAATAGCATTGGCTGTTAAATCTATTAGACACACTGGTCCAGATATTTGGAATTCTCTCCCTATTGAAATCCAAAATTTAAACACATTGTATACCTTAAAGACAGCTGTAAAGTCTGTGTTATTGTGTACGTACTGAGCCATCCACCTCCTACATTTTGCTTATTCCAAGCTCATATATTTTGGCAATTTATATGTGGTATATAATTTCAGTGAAGTTCAATAAAATTCACTCTGTATATATATGTCACTAATAAAATTATGTGCTGAATGAAATTAATGAAATATGTCTTAGAACTATTAGTTTTGTTTCAAGTTGATTTAAAGAGCTAAAATTCTACCAACTTCCATGCTCATTACAAAATAACTAGGGATGTGCTAGGAAGGATGGGAAACTCGAGCATAATATATATTCGAAAAGAGATACAAAAGCATGCCAATCATTGAGAGAGCATTCCACAGTGCTTTCTTGATGTTTCACGTGACGTTCCGACACAAAACCGATATCAAATTAAAGAGAAATATCATTATTTACAATTACAATGACATGGCAGTGGTGTTGTTACACCTATCGACTACATTTTGTGTGAAAATGAGATAGATCTGTAGCTTCAAGCACGAGTGAACACACATCAAAGACCAATTAATCACTTTTTTTTAAGTATTAAGAGGTCTTTTTAGATATGTAAATGACCATTTATTTTTGTATATGTTCTCACTCATGGATTACTTGATAAATCAATCTCACTTTCACATAGAATGTAGTCAATAGATATAACAATATTTGTGCTAAATTATTTGGCTCAAAATAGCTATGCTATTTTAATCAAAATAGAGTTGTTTTGATTATATCCCCACTTTTGCACAATTCGTAATTTACATGTTTGCAAACATTGCGTTGTGTTCATTCACGCTTAAAGACATCAGAATATATATAATAATTTTGGGTTCATATATTGGTTTTCTTTTTATTGACATTTTTCTATGTGTTTAGTTTTTCCTGACTCACTCGGCAGACGCTTAGTTTCAGCTCATATTCTCTTGCAAATTTCAAATTAGTTTGGGGCAACAAAATGGAAGCCGTTTGTGATATATTATAATATAAAGGAATCGTTAAACCAGGCAACACAATTATTCATACCCCTATGAAAATTGTCGTATTTTGCTTTTTGTCACTAATAAATGGCAGTGTTGTGAAAAATGGTCCTTAGGATGGTAACAGCAGTTCTCCCTTCTAAATTTATGATTATTAAAAGAAATCACTCATTTGCATAACAATGATGATAATCACTTTTTGGCAAGTTCCAAAATTATTCATACCCCTGAGAAATATCTTTTTTTTAAATTACATAATCTGATTTTATGCTACAAAACCATATTTCAAATTGTCATAAGCATTTAGCATTTCTCTGTGATATTCATCCATCATCATTACCATAGCAACTATCATTTGAGAATCCATAGCTTCTTCATGGTTGCACATCATGTCTTACTTTTCTCCATTATAAGAAGGATGGAAGTATGGAGATGGTGTCTACAACCCTATGACTACAATATCGACGTACAGGATGCATTTATTGCTACATATTTTATACTTTGAGAGCATGAGAAAAGTATTTTCCACCTTGTTTTTCTCGAAAATCTTTCTTTAAGGATTTCTCATTATGTGTTCATTCTTGATTGGAACAAATGTTTCCTTTTAGTCAATATTTGAATGATCTTAGGCTTTATTATGATATTATGCCACAATCGGCCTGATCACGAAAGGACCAAATTAGGATGAGAAACCCTGAAAACGAAATAAAAAATGAGGATCTTTCTCGAAAAAAGGCCAGGAAATTTGCTTCCCATCCCCAAAAGGTTCTGAGGATCGGACTAAAATATGCTTCTTAAACATTACTATTGAAATTATACGATTGTTCACCCCATCTGTATGCTTTCATCCTAGTATAATGTAAGGAGAGTGATGAAAAAATGTGCAAGCATTTAAGAAGCAACGAAGGAAGGCAACACGGTTTGGATCCACAAAGAAAACTTCCAAGCTGGTTGTGGCAATTTAAAATGTATTTTTAAAGCAAAAAAATCAGAATACATTCTTTCTTTTCAATATGGACTATGGACTATGGTGCTTTAAATGCCTCTTATTCTTAAAACCAATCACTTTTGTCAGATTTTTTTTTTTTACTATAACATGGCATATAAATACAGGTAATTTGGATTTAGTTATTTATATGAAATGTTGAATTTAAGGCACTGGTCACTCACGTTTTGGATGTCGTGTCACTCACGACACTTAGAGGTGGACCATTTTCAACAGAGAGGGAATGATTAATAAACACAATAAATGTCAGAGAGTACACTATTCATATGCATATACCAGTACTTATGGTACCCTTACAGGTCTACTTGGGCACAAATTCAACCGTAACCAATGACGGTCAGAAACCCATGTCTTTTTTCTGTCGTGTAATGCACTCACGCACTGTTTTTTAATCATAATTTCCAGGACCAATTGTAAAATTCAAATCCAACGGGTCATGGCACACGCCACTCCTACATTATACATAATATGGTAGTCATGATCCATTCATAACCTACCAGTGCAAAGATATGCGCCCTTCTATCATTCCAAATGTCATTTTGAATATGACCATATCCTATCCACGGCTCGTTACACAGGTAAAAAGGGAGGTGATACTATGCTAGCACATTCCTATCCTTCCTAACACATCCCTGAAATAACATTGTAGGGGAGACCGGGGACAAATGTAACACGGGGCAATTGTAACAGAGGCTCCCATTCCTAGCAGAAACACGCTATAAACTTAAAAAAATTTTGTAGAGAACTGCGCATTTATCGCTCCACATGCTGTATGAGTGTTAGCAGATTTAACGGTTCGTGGAACTTTCTACAGCGGAAAAACCGTTTTTTGAGCATAAAAGTAATATTTCACATACCCATTGTTTTTCTTCTGGACAAATATGTGGATGAGCTACGGCTGTCATTTTTGTATATTTAGAAATTATGTTCTTAGGCCATATTTTGCTAAAGTTTCAACGACGGATACCGAAGCTAAGATAGAAAAAATCTCTCCAAATATGGTCACCTCTGCCAGGGGCAATTGTAACAAGCTGTTACAATTGCCCCTGTTTCTTGTTAAAGTAACTCCCGTAGGAACTCGGTAAAGCAGATTTCCGCTGAATCAACACCAAGCTATTCATAACCAATCAGGGGCCGCGGAGCGTTTTGGAAGTGGAGGGGCTGAGCGGCAAGTGGGAGGGGAGTGGGGGGGGGGAGGGGGGGGGGCTGAACAGACTAAAAATCACAATGTATGGTCATTTTTTCCGTTTTTGTACACGTTCGCTGACGAAGCCCCTCCAGGCTCCGTGGCCCCTGCAAATTACATAAAAAACATTACAATTGTCCGGATTTGTTGCTTCCTGTAAACATAATTAAAACATAATCAGAAACCTCTGAACCATGGAGCTAGTATTAGAGACGTCTCCGAGACGTCTCCAGACGTCTCCGCGACAATTTATATAAAAAAAATCCGTCTCCGCAATTCAGGAGACGTCTCGGAGACGTCTCTAATACTATATATCCGTCGGGAGACAAGATTCATATTCTGTCGCGGAGGACGTCTCTGCGAAGTGAGATAGCACCCTTAGCTCAAGCATCATAACTTCAGAACTTTGAATGTATTTTCATTATAATGCTTTACAAAAACAAAAGGTAACAACATCTATAACGTCCGACATGAAAATTAGGGTGGTATCTCACTTCGCGAGACGTCTCCACGACAGAATAGAAATTTCGTCTCCGCGATGGATAAATAATATTAGAAACGTATCCGAGACGTCTCGGAGACGTCTCTAAATCTCGGAGACGGATTTTTTTTCATAATTGTGGCGGAGACGTCTCGGAGACGTCTCCGCGATATGGGAGATGTTTTAATACATTCTGTCCGTCGCGAAAACAAAATTTTCTATTCTATCGCGGAGACTCTCCGCAAAGCGAGATACCAGAGCCTCAAGTTTTTATTCTTCTTGTTGTTGTTGTTTTTTTTTATAATTTATATCACTTTTCTGGAAAAGAAAAAAAGTAAAAAATATGAAGAAAGTGACCATTACGTTCTTTCAATGTCAAGATTGTAAATAGGAGTAGACTTGAAATAGGAAAAAATAGCAAAGAAAAGCCTCGTTGATAAGCTCAAGTATCAGAACTTTATAACTTTGAATGTATGTCGATTATTATGCTTTACAAAAAACAAAAGGTAACCATACCTATAATCTCAGACATGAAAATTCAATAACTTTGAACATATCTGTCTAATACGTTTTGTTAGAAATGCAATGAAATATTGATATTTTCCGAAAAAAAAGTGCCTTTAGTTTGTTTATCATTTTGTTTCACTGTAATCAGAGCCTCAAGTTTGTTATTCTTGTTTTTTTAAAAATAGTTTATATCACTTACTAGAGAACTTCAGAACTTCATAACTTTGAATGTATAATCAATTATAGTTTCTTTTTTTACAAGGACCAAAGGTAACCTTATCTATGAGCTCAAACATGAGGAATAAATAACTGAACATATGATTTTATTTCATTTTATTCGTCGAGTGTTCATGGTATAACACATAAAAGAAACACTGACAGGATAGCCCATGAAACCGAAAAGACCTATTTAACAATGGGTCAAATAAAATGGGGAGAGAAATAGGGACCCCCGACTTGTTTTTTTTTTTCTTATTAAAAAAAAAGCACATATTAAAAGAGAGAAAGAGGAAAGAGGAAGGGAGAGAAAGGGAGAGGCGGAGAGAGAGAGAGAGAGAGAGAGGGAGGGGGGGGGGAGGGCAGATAGGAAAGTAAAAAAGTAAAGAGGGAGTGAATGAAGAAAAAAGAAGAAAGAAAGAAAGACAGAGGAGAGAGAGGGAGGGATGCAGCCCCATAAAAAAAATATATATATATATTTTCAATATGATACCTGAAAATATATGTCCAATACGTTTTGTTAAAAGGGCAAAGACATATTGATTTGCCAGAAAAAAAAATGGCGTAAATTTTGAAGATTGATTTTACAAAAAAAAAAGAAAGAGAAAAAAAAAAAAGCTGTCATTTTTACTTCTTCTCAGAAATGTATCACTTATTTTTGAAAGAATGCGTTAAAGTCAAAGGCGTAAGCCTAACATAAAGTGTTATACAACAGTTGTCAGTTAAAAGATATATTGTGTAGGTACAAAGTAGATAAAGAACCAAATATGAATTAATGAAGGTTCTATAATTCTACAGTTAAAGGGTGAAGCCACAACAACCTAAAAAAAAATTAAACAAAATATCATAACTTTTGTCCCATTTCATGCATATAACAAGTGGAAAATGTAATATAAATGGGTCAAGCATTGTCATGTTTCATTATAATTAGTTTATGTGGTTAATGATGTTTAATTTGTCATGTGCATAGCTTTGATAAAGAAAACAAAAATGTTACAAGTTCATGTGTTACATTTGCCCGCGCACGTTTGTTACAATTGCCCCTCGTCACGGGGCAATTGTACACTCGACCTCTTGTTTTGAAATGGTAATGCTTTCAAAATGACTTGTTTTACTTTACCCAAACCTATTCATATGTCAAGCTAAGATATGCATATTTCATTTTAATTTAGTTTTAAGCAAGTATTTAGCTTCAATAAAGCTGATAGGTCAAATTTGGAAAAAACTGTTACAATTGCCCCAGGTCTCCCCTACAGAATCCAAGTTTGCAAGTTTTGAGAAAACAAGACAAGACTGAGTTAATTGATTTCACTGCTGCGAAACATTGAGAAGGGTTGTGTTTGATTATATGTGGCAGCAGTGACATCATTCTCTCGGTCTTTCAATCTTCCATAAAAACTTGCACAAAAAGGGGTCAAAAGAAAAGTCATGGTACAAGTATTTCTATATTTGTTCATGAAGTAACCTGTCTTGATTTATTTATTCATAATAGTTGCCAAATGTATATCATCTTCTTTTAAAATGATATTAATCGCTTCTGTTGTATTCACTATCATTAGATCAGTCTGTCTACAAAGAAAATACAATTTACATATATGAATGTAAAATACAAATTTCTTTTGCAAATTTTAACATGATTCACATAATTATACAATGCTGTATAGAAAACAAATCCATCCATTAAATAATCTAATATCTAAATTAGTACTCTCTATTTATTACACGTCATGACAGAAAGTTATTAACTATAAATAAAGCACATAATCTACATGTTTGGGAAAATGTAGCAAGAATAAGAAATTGGAAGAGAATTAGATAGGAGGTGAAAACTCATTTTCTGTGTTGCGGGGGTACATACATTTTGGAATAAAACAAACCTTAAATTAAAAATATAGAACTATATTCCACATTCATGTACTCTTGTAAATTATACATAATACAGTCTATTCCTCTTATAGCAAAAGCATAGAGACATCAATATTTCATTATAACAGGCCCAATTCAAAATTTGGACAGGCTAACACAGTCATTTGTAGAATCTTTAATCACAAAGCGGGTTTGGAAAATTCTTGTTCAAGCAAGAGCTACATTTAACAGGATTCCTTTCTGAAAATTTTAATGCAGTAAAAAATCATAATCTACCAAAATAGCACAGAAGCTGGCTAGAATGTACCTTAGAATTTAGCCCCTGTCAACATAAAACATAACAATAGGAAAAGAAAGAAAGAAAGCGCCAAATATGAAGAACATGACGTACAAGTTTTCGATCCTTGGTTTGTGTGCTAACGGCCATCGCATGTTATCGGCCTTTCCTAATACACGCACGGGTATGGGGTTCTACTTCGTTACGGGGCAAATTGTTGATTTTTGTCTGCATTGCGTTCCTGACTTATCTCACTTCGCGGAAACAACATTGAGACAGATTTGCCCGCATGGCATTGCACTATAGTGAGATACCACCCTAAGGGTGCTATCTCACTTCGCGGAAACAAAATTGAGACAGTTTTGCCAACATGGCATTGTCTCCTCTTTTTCCGCGACGAAATCTTTTGTCCCACTAACAAAAGGTTACGTGGTGCAAAGGACGGATTAGCCAGCATGCCATTGTACTAGATCTGTCTCCTGTAGCACACAAAAATCTGTCGCGGAGACAGCTATAGTGCAATGCCCTGTGGGCAAATCTGTCTCAATTTTGTTTCCGCGAAGTGAGATAGCACCCTAACTACCGGCAGTCCCACTAAAAATATCTGGATTAAAAAAGGGCCAATTTACCCAGTTTAATTGGCATATTTTGTATTGTTGTATTGTACTATATACCTTCATTTGAGATCATCTTATTTTATATTGATTACATAGTATAATCAAAACAAGCAATTCAGTCTCTGGAACTGGGTGTGTCCATACGTCCCCTTGAAACATATCAATGGGGGTTAAGGAAAAGGAAGGATGCTTAAGGCTTTGAGATGAATGGATCTCTATTATCATTCGAGTATCAATTTATATTGCCCGGGAAATAGACCTTCTGGGTTGGGTACTCATCACTGCTTCAGTTAATATGAACAATATATCCTATATAGGTGATATCCAGAGTAGATTACACGCCCATCTAGGGATGCAGTAACCGCGTGTAAATTAAAAAGAGAGTCACTTTTGCTTCTGAGCTGCGCTTGTCGTTGGCAAGCATACCCGTATATCGGTATCCATATTATACCCAAGGCTATTTCGGTATCAGCTTCACAAGGGATTCTGTGAGTATGTTATCATGTATTTTGTCTGTGCCATATTCATATAAACCCCTCCCAAAAGTTTCACAAATCGACTTTGGGCCATGATAACTTTTGAGGTGCGCTGTAGTTATTCCTGATATTCGTACCATTGGAAAGATAATTCATTCACATTTTTATTGATATCCTATTTATAATGATTGTGTCATGCGTCAATGCACAGAATATCAGAATATGGAGAAAAGTAAAAAGTCAAAAGTTGTAAAATGCACTTTTAATGATCACATTGAAGTTCCGCAACTCGATTTTGGACCCTAATAACTTTTGTAGTAATTTATAATTTTTATTGAATTTGAACCATTGTCAAGTTCAGTTATTCCTCTTTTGATTGATACCTAATTTGTCGTGGTGATGTCATGCCTGGGTCCACAGAACCCCTGAATACAACCTGAATGCAAGGCAAAGCGACAGATAATGTTCAGTTTGATGTTCTGTAACACAACTTTGAACCTTGATACATTTTAATGTGTGTTTTTATCGCTATCAATTTTTATAGCATTGAAAAGTTCATTTATTTTTCTTTTTATTGATACCCTATATGCAATGGTAACATCATGTTTGAATGCACATAATTCATGAATAATTAGCAAAGTAAAAAGTGAAAAGTTGCAAAATGCATTGTTATTGCTCATATTCAGCATGTTCAGTAACTCACAACAGACAATAACAATCACAATAGGCATTCAATTTGCAACATTTGACTTCTGACTTGTCCTAAGATTCAGGTGGTCTGTGCATACAAGAATAACAATATTGTTACAATTAGGGTATCATCAAAAAGTGGAATAAATGAGCTTGAAAATGGTATAAAATTCAATAAAAATTAGAAAATACCCCAAAAGTTACCAGGGCCTGAAGTCGGGATTCGGAATTCAATTTGATCAATAAAAATGCATTTTGCAACATTCGACTTTTTACTTTCCACCATATTCTGATATTTTGTGCATTTAAGCATGACACAATCATCACAAATAGGATATCAATCAAAAGGGGAATAAATTATCTTTCCAATAGTATGAATATCAGGAATAACTAAAGCATACATGGAAAGTTATCATTGCCCAAAGTTTATTTGCGAAACTTTTTGTTAAGGGTTTAGATGTATGATGCAGTGTTTTCGATGCATCTATGCGATACATTATTGTATGTTTCGAGTGGAGTGTATATTTAAGTATTGTATTGTTCCTGTAATTTAATTTGTATTATTCATATAATCATTGTATTGTGTATACTTTGGTGCCAGTGGATGACCAATAGATTAATCTGAATCTGAATCTAAAGAGCGAGAGAGAGGCGTGGCATGTATAATATTTCTTATTTTACTCTCATGATTCCATGATTATATACATATGCGTTACTGAATGGTAGTGTCATAGGATATTAATATTAATATTGACATGTGGTTATGGTGTTTATTATTACTGCATCATTGAACATGTTGATTTACTCGGGTCAGATGCTATGGATGATTGTTATGATATTATGGTCTAATAATTCATACGAGGATCACCGCGCGCTGCATGCAGCATAGGCTAGCTCATTATTTAAAAGAATTAAGACCGTTTAACAATTATACTCATTAAAATACCTGTCGAACCGTATAGTTTGTTGATTGAATAATTGTGATAATCTGCAACTTGCATTGCATTGTTTATTGTAAAGTCACATGGCATGAATTTGATTTTTTTTAAAAAGATGTATATTCCACTTGTATGTAATTTGCAGGGAAAATTACCGCATATACTCGCAACGCTATGCAACGTGCTCGTATATAATTTTTTTTTTTTTAATCTGCTTATTTGTGCTCCAAACTGTAGTGTGGAATGCAAAGGGTTCGTTATGAGATAATACAAAGATCCAAGTAATTAAAGGGATGGATAGTTATGTAACTTGACAAATGCATAACTCGTATACGAGTTATGCATTTGTCAAGTTACATAACTATCCATCCCTTTAGTTACTTGGATGCAATGCATACTTTTCCCATTTTGAAGGGTTTTATAATACAACAAAATTACTGTGACCGTTGAGGTATGTAGGCCTATTATAAACCTTTATAATCTGGTCGTTTTAAGGCTTTCACAAAACACTTCTTTTTCATTAAATTGACAATTGAGGGCCATAAGGTACAATAGGCAATGAGGTACAATAGGCTAAATGCCAAAGCCTATACACTGTAAGAAGAAGCAAAGACTAAAGAAGAAGCAAATACTGAAGAAGAAGAAGGAAAAAAAATGCATAATAGTCGGCATAATTTTTTATGTAAAATTACAATATTGGCTGTTATGTTTTCCTATTATAGATAAACGGGAGAGATGCCAAAAATACATCTGATTCAGAATTGCTGCCGAAAACAGAACATAATCTGGATTTGAAAAATACAAATGTATTTATTTTTCAACAGTGAATAATTAATTCAAAGTCGAAAATCATGGAAACTCGCCTTCCATCAGAACATTTTGCTTCCCGAGCAGTGCCCAAGTTTATATTGAATTGGTCTCATCAGTTGAAATAGCAAGGAGGAAATGTACTATACACTCGGTCAACTTGTTGCTTGGCAAACACACGCTACATTTTAGTCTAGGCGTATACGTTCTGGTATATTTTTTAGATGCCAGTATTTGTGCCATAATACTACCTCGGTTTCAGTAGGTTATACTTCTTTTCTTTTGTCGTGAAATTTTCTTAACAAAGCAACACACGTCACTGAATATGTTGAACCTTTTTGATGTATATACCTACTTTGAATGGGCCTAGTCAAAGTATTAGCATGATTAGGGAAACTGAATACAATAGAACCAGAATGAAAATTTAAATTATGTCTTAGTTTTTTGTTACAGCACAGGCAACGTCAAAGTTCTTTTTTTTTTTTCTTTATGCAAATGAAATCATTAATATGAAATTTGAATGATAACATTTAAACAATCTCTTTCTCTCTCTCTCTCTCTCCCCCCCCCCCAAAGGCCACGTTAAAGTATTCTCTTTCTTCATGCAAATGGCATCATTAATATAAATTTTGAATTGTAAAATTTAAAGTCTCTCTCTCTCTCTAATTTTATAAAGTCATAACCGGACTCAATTGATTTCCAAGATGTCTGACGAGGAACTGCTAACGGTCTTCAAGTCTTTCTGTGCTTTCGGTGCAGGAAGTAAGGATGCAGCCCCCTTGATGGACAACGCTGAATTCGGCAAGGTATTCAGAGACCTTGAGCTTTACGACAAGAAGTTTACGAGTACCGATACAGATATCATCTTCAACAGGTTAGTACAGGGGCGGGTGAAAAATTAGGAAAGGGGCACCTCGAGAACGGGGGAGGGGGCTTCCTAGGTGCCCATAGATTTATTAAAAAAAGCTGTCACAAAATTAGATACAGATAACCTTTTCAGCAGGTTAGTACGGGGCGTATCCAGAAAGAGTTTGTTTTTGTTTTTTACTGTGAAGGGGCACATGGAATGGGGGGGGGGTGTTCTAGGTGCCCATAGATTTATAAAGAAAAGCCTTTCACTAAAATAGATAGAGATATCCCTTTCAGCCGGTTAGTCATGCGGGCGTATCCAGAAAGAGTTTTTTTCCATGAAGAAAAATCATGGATTTAAGCATGTTCGATATTCCCCGCGACTCATGAGACGTCGCGGGGACTCAGAAGACATCACCAAGATGTCTCCGCGACTGTCTCAAAACTGTCTCAAACCTGTCTCAAACTAGTCTCAAATCCCTCTCATGGCAAGTCAGATAGGACCATAATTACAGGATCAATTATCAAGTTGTCCTATTCTCCCATGTCCTTCTCTGATTATTAGACCAGAAGTAAAGAGCAAGACGGAACGCAAGATCAACTTTGATCAGTTCAAGAAGGCCCTTGAATTGTGTGCTGAGAAGAAGTACGGCAGCAAAGATGATGTTCAGAAACTTAACGATGATATCACAAGGGGCAAATGACCTGGAACATCGGTAATTAATGATGATGATGGGCAATTCCATGGACATGGACATAAAAATTAGAATTACGATTTTCCTGGTAAAATTCTTTTTTTTTTTTTGGTAGAAGATATGTTGAAGAATACACACCAAAGGTCTAAAAGTAAATTAATTACAAGAAAATATCTGAATAAGTGGATTTAGCACAGTTGATATTTCAGGCTGAAATTATGAGTAAAACACTGCAAAAAGTTTAAAACAGCAGTGAATGCTACAAAAAGGATCTTTTCAGTATATTTATGAACATTCAATAATTGATTGGAATTGTCTTTCAGAAATCAGAGTCAAAAATTGTATTGGGTTTGCAAATAACCACAAATTTGGGAATTCTCTCCCCTTTGAATCCCCATGTAACGTAACTAACCAAAAAATCAACTTTGTTTTTCCTGAAAAGAAAGTAAATGCCCAGAATATTCATATTCTAAAAATTCCTCCTATACATTCATTCTAACTCAAAACAATCCCATTAAATCAATAACATTGTCATACAGCGAATTGAGAAGCATCCAAAATGTGTAACGCAACTAACTATGTAGTAACGTAACTAACTGCTGTTCAACTTAATCAACACTGTTCAGTGGAAAGTAGAAAACACATTATGATATATAAGACAAAAGAGACGATGAGAAAACAATTGCCAACCCCACAGAATAATTATAGCATAATATAGGCCAAATATATCAGACCAAAATAATTAAAACAACTGAACCAAATGACTTCTCATGAAAGAAAGCATGAATAATAAACTTAAACTCTTTTGACCCGAAGTGAGCCCAAATCAAGACCCACATCTTGTCAAAGAATAGCTGTAACTCAAACAAAGATGACGTGTAACTTTGAGATAACTGGACAATGAACCGCTTTTTCCTGACTTGTATTGGTTTAGAGGCATAAGAGATTTATATATGTATATATTTTTGTTTGGTTCCCAATATTACCGACAGAGACAGACACTCTTCAATTATTTCTTCTTTTTTTTTACCCACATGAGCATGCAGATCATACAAGAATAACCTTTTGATATCATACATTAACTTTCATTTTACATTGGAATTTACTTTAGCAGCATGAGCGAAAAGATTGTGTGAAGCTTAAATTCATTGATGAAAAGTGATACACTTTAATTTTAATCACAGCTTTATTAATGACTACTTTTATACATAGGAAGTGTTTAAAATGTTAACTCTGGTATGAACAACGTTTTAAGGTTACCCTGTGCATCATTATAAAATCGTGATATGTTTGTATATTCAGTCATTTACATGGGGAAAATGTCCTCTTGGTTATTTTACTTTGCGCCATTGATTTTAATAAAAAAAAAATATACAAATACATTTTTGTATTCCTCATCTAAGATAGATCTATCTGTCTTATATGTTATGGTGATTCATTTATTTATTTACTTTAAAATTATCAACTGTCCTGAACATGAAAATTGTATTAATCGGGGATACATGCTTGCTGATTTTCAGACCCTCCTTTCATGTACGCATTTCACTGCAAACCAAATGCTGATTAGATACATAGGAGGCATAAATATGATATTTTTGGGTATAAAGAATTATGGTCAGTACTAAATAGGACAATATTACTATTCTGCATTATTATTTTATATGGATGAAGCCATTTATACATACTAGATATGAAAAAAAATATGGCCAAATCCAATTTTTGTTTGCATAGACAAAATGTAACGTAACTAACCGGTAACGTAACTAACCATGTTTTTTGGATACCGTACAAAAAAACATAAAGCTATTTCTGAAATTTGTCGTCTCAAATAACTTGCCAAGAAACCAGTTAGGACATGAATGTTATGGTTTGTCTCGGTTGAACCTCGTTTGAGGAAGGTTTAAATGCAAAGTCTGTTCCCAAAAAAGCATGTCCACTTTTTGTAACGTAACGAACCAAAATTAAAGTTCTTGCTACAACTTACTGAAACGTGTCTCATGATTTCTTTTGTGGGGGTGATGTACGTTATATCTATAGGTATTGACACTACAAAAATTTAACAATAATATCAAAGCGTCTTCATGTACGAGCTAACTTTAGGGTAAATGTAGCCCTAAAGTGTAACGAAACTAATCATGGAATTGCCCTGATGGTGATTGAGATGGTGGTGGTGGTGGTGGTGATGATGATGACCAGGCGCGTATCCAGGATTTCGCACCCCGGGGGGCCCGACGTGAATTTGGCGCCCCCGTGTAATTTTCAAAATATGACGCACCCCCCCCCCGGCCAGGCAAGCATAGGCCTACGATAAATGTATGTTGAAGGATTGAATAATAATTATTTGAATTTTTTTTTTTTTTTTTTTTAATACTTGCCAATGGTGAGTTCATGGAAAGAATTTCTAGTATATGAGGTATTACCGCTACATGTAGATGAAAGTACGATATTTCTAAATACGAGCGCCAAGCGCGATCGGATTTTTTCCCCTCTACTTTACGATCAGAAAGTAAAGAATTCTAAAGCAATTAGGGGTATCAATTTGTTTAGCTCTCCTCAGAATCATATGAACGGGAGCTGTAATTTGTCCATCAAAACGATTTGAAAGCAAGCCATATAAAACCATGTGAACTTTGCCATCAAGTAATGTAAATCAACAAATGTATATTGATGTTTTGTTGTTCAGAATCCTCATAATCTGGGTCAAGAAGAAAAATAGCGAGCATGAATCGCGAGCAGAAATTGATGTATCGAATGATCTCTGAAACGTGACATTTTATGCATTCCTCAGGAACACAATGTAATAACCTTTGGAAAATGAAGCGAGCGCGGAAGGCGCGACGAAAGTTTTGCTCTTGTAATAGAGACCTGAAGTTTAGGTCAATTTGCCTCCATATTTAAAGACCGTATGTGCCCAGTATTCATGATTTGAAAGAGAGATGAAATCTTCTATCTCTGCTTATCTATCCTTCTGCTTCCCTCCCTAAGTTAAGATAAATTGTCGCCCTAGTAAGTCAATTGCGCCAACTAATCATTTGGCGCCCCCTAATGTTAGTTTGATTGGCCAACATTTAGGTGATTTGATGCCCTGGGAAAATGCAAATAAATGTAACGTGTATCAAATAAATTTAAATGTCTATGAATGCATCCTATAATGCAAATTATGGTCAGAGGAAAACAGGCGAAAGTGATTTTGATGTCTTGAATGATAGAAAAACATGGCATGCATGCGTTCCTCAGCGAACACAATGTAATAACTCATTGGGAAAAGATGATGAGAGGCGCGTAGCACGAGCCAAAATTTTGCTATGTAATACAGAGCAGAGGAATAAATTTAGAGACCATATTTCAATACAAGTTGCCCCTTAGTTCAGGTAAATTCGGCACACCTCCCTAAGTTCAAAATAAAGTTGAAGCCCCTTATTTAAATAAATTTGCATCCCTAAGTCTCAGGTCAATTTGACGCCTACGTTAAGCTCAATTTGCGCCCCTAAGATTTAGATCAATTGAAATGCAAAATGAATGTAACGGAATAAATAAATTGAAATTTTTGATGGTTAGAATCCCAATAATGTAAATTTGGTAAAGATAAACACAGGACGAGCGCGAGCATGAACGGAAGTTTGATGGTTTCATGATTGAAACAACATTCATTGCGTTCTAGAACCATGTATAATTCGATGGGGGAAACAATGTGCGAGCGCGAAGCGCGAGCGAAGGAAATTTGCATGTATATATCAGAACCGTGCCATAAATTTTGAAATTTTCTTCTATATTAGAGACGACATAATTTAAAAGAATAATTTGTTGCCGAGATTATTTCAGGTAAATTCGGCCCCCTTAGTTCAGATCATTTGGGCCGCCCTAAGTGTAAGCTCAATTTGCGCGCCCCTAATTTTTTAAAATCGATTTTACATCCCCTTAACTTCAATTTCAGTTCCCCCATAGTTTCAAGTTCACTTGGCGCCCGTACGTGAAGCTCAATTGACGCCGCTAATAGTTGAAACATAAATTTGAAATAAATTTATTATATAATATATAATATATATAAAAATAAAGAAAAAATAAAAAAAGAACGTGAAACAAGTAAATTTAAATGTTTTGACGGTTAGAATCCCATAATGTAAATTCTGGTAAAAGAGGAAAAACATAGGCGTGTGCGAATAGGGAACGGAAATTTGATGAATTCGAATGATTAGAAAACAGGTCATTTTACACGTTCCTCGACTCAATGTAATAAATCAATGGGAAAAGATGATGCGAGCGCGAAGCGCGAGCGAAAATTTTGTATATACAAACCAGGAGGCATGGAATTTTAAAATTTTGCTATTTCTAGATAGAGACCATTTTAAAGACCCCTCTGTTTTTTTTTTTGGTGTGTTTTTGGGGCCCCTTAGTTTCAGGTAAATAGGATATAGTTGGAGCCACTAAGTTTAAGATAAATTTGGCACCCCTAAGTCTCAGGTCAATTCGGCGCCCCTACATTTGAGCTCAATCTGGCGTCCTTTAATCTAAGATCGATTTGGCACCCCCTATATTCAGGTTAAATCAGCGCCCTTAAGTCTCAGGTCAATTCAGCGCCCCTTAAGTTTCAGATCATTTTTGCGCCCCTACACTTTGATCTAAATTTGGCGCCCTTACGTTTAAGATCATTTTGGCACCCCCTAAATTTAAGGTCGATTTTGCGCCCTTAAGTTTAAGGTCGATTTTGCGCCCCTCCTAAATCTAAGGTCGATTTAGCGCCCTTAAGTTGAAGGTCGATTTGGCGCCCCCATCTAAGTTTCGGGTCAATTTGGCGCCCCAACGTTAAGCTCAATTTGGCGCCCATCTAATTTTAAGTTTGATTTGGCGCCCCCCTAAATTTAAGGTCGATTTAGAGCCGCTAAGGTTAGGTCGATTTGGCGTCCCACCTATGTTGAAGGTCAATTTGGCGCCCCTATGTTTAAGCTCAATTTGGCACCCCTAAGTTTATTGGCGTTGCTTAGTTTAGTGTCGATTTTGCGCCCCCTAATTTTTTTTAAGGGCGCCCCCTTCCCCTCCCCCTTTTTCAATTTGGCGCCCTTACTTAATTTAAGGTCGATTCGGGCGCGCCTAAGGTTTAATATCAATTTAGAGCGCCCCCATCTAAGTTTCGGGTCAATTTGGCGCCCCTACGTTTAGCTCAATTTTGGCCTCCCGCCGTAGTTTAATGTCGATTTAGCCGCCCCCCCTAAAATTAAAAGGTCAATTGGGCGCCCCTTAGTTTACTGTCGATTTGGCGCCCTTAAATTTTTAAAGTGCGATTTGGCGCCCTAAGTTTATAGGTCAATTTGGCCCTTAGTTTATTATTTATTTTTTTTTTTTTTTATAGATTTTGAGTCAAAATGACGAACAACTGTGTAAGAAAAACAAAATTTTCTATTCTAATCGCGGATACGTCTCCGCAAAGTGAGATACCAGAGCTCAAGTTTTTTATTTTTGGTTGTTGTTGTTGTTTTTTTTTAATAATTTATATTACTTTACTGGAAAAGAAAAAGTAAAAAATATGAAGAGAGTGAAATAGGAGTAGACTTGGATATAAAGAAAAATAGCAAAGAATAACCTCGTTGATAAGCTCAAGTATCAAACTTTATAACTTTGAATGTATTGTCGATTTATTATGCTTTACAAAAACAAAGGTAACCATACCTATAAATCTCAGACATGAACATTCAATAACTTTGAAGCATATCTGTCTAATACGTTTTGTTAGAAATGCAATGAATATTGATATTTTCCGAAAAAAGTGCTTTAGTTTGTTTATCATTTGTTTCACTGTAATCAGAGCTCAAGTTTGTTATTCTTGTTTTTTTTTTTAATAATTTATATATCACTTACTAGAGAACTTCAGAACTTCATAACTTTGAATGTATAATCAATTATAAGTTTCTTTTGTTACAAGGACCAAAGGTAACCTTTAATGCTATGAGCTCAAACATGGAATAATAATATGTGAAATATGATTTTATTTCATTTTATTCGTCGAGGTGTTCATGGTATAACACATAAAAGAAACACTACAGGAATAGCCCATGAAAAAAAAAACCTATTTTACAATGGGGTAATATAAATGGGAGAAAAGAGAATAGGGACCCCCCCCCGAACTTGTTTTTTTCTTATTAAAAAGCACATATTAAAAGAGAGAAAGAAGAAGAGGAAGGGAGAGAAAGGGGAGAGGCGGAGAGAGAGAGAGGGGGGGAGGGCAGATAGGAAAGTAAAAAAGTAAAGAAGGAGTGAATGAAGAAAAGAAAGATAGAAAGAAAGAAAGCTAAAGAGGAGAGAGAGAGAGGGAGGGATGGAGCCCCATAAAAAAAATAAAAATATTTTCAATATGATACCTGAAAATATATGTCAGATACGTTTGTAAAAGGGCAAGACATATTGATTTTGCCAGAGAAAAAATGGCGTAAATTTTGGAAGATTGTTTTACACAAAAAAACGAAAAAAAAAAGCTGTAATTTTTACTTCTTCTCAAGAAGTATCACTTTATTTTGCAAGAATTTGCGTTATAGTCAGCGTAAGCCTAACTAAAGTGTTATACAACAGTTGTCAGTTAAAAGATTATTGTGTAGGTACAAAGTAGATAAAGAACAAAATATGAATTAATGAAGGTTCTAATAATTTCTACAGTTAAAAGGGGTGAAGCCACAACAACTAAAAAAAAAAAAAAAAAAAAAAAACCTATCATAATTTTGTCCATTTCATGCATATAACAAGTGAAATGTAATATATGGGTCAAGCATTGTCATGTTTCATTATAATTAGTTTTGTGGTTAATGATGTTAAATTTGTCATGTACATAGCTTTGATAAAGAAAAACAAAATGTTACAGTTCATGTGTTACAATTGCCCCGCACGTCTGTTACAATTGCCCCTCGTTACGGGGCAATGTAACACTCGACTCTTGTTTTGAAATGGTAATGGCTTCAAAATGACTTGTTTACTTAACCCAAACCTATTCATATGTAAGCTAAGATATGCATATTTCATTTTATTTAGTTTTAAGCAAGTATTTAGCTTCAATAAAGCTGATAGGTCAAATTTGGAAAAAACTGTTACAATTGCCCCAGGTCTCCCCTACTGAGCATCCACCTCCTACATTTTGCTTATTCCAAGCTCATATATTTTGGCAATTTATATGTGG
Organism: Paracentrotus lividus; assembly: GCA_940671915.1. Classification (NCBI taxonomy): domain Eukaryota; kingdom Metazoa; phylum Echinodermata; class Echinoidea; order Camarodonta; family Echinidae; genus Paracentrotus; species Paracentrotus lividus. The sequence continues at coordinate 5,251,604 of CALNVZ010002974.1, forward strand.
TATATAATTTCAGTTCAATAAAATTCGCTCTGTATATATGTCACTGATAAAATTATCTGCTGAATGAAATGAATGAAATATGTCTTAGAACTATTAGTTTTGTTTCAAGTTGATTTAAAGAGCTAAAATTCTACCAACTTTCATGCTCATTACAAAATAACTAGGGATGTGCTAGGAAGGATGGGAAACTCAAGCGTAATATATATTCGAACAGAGATACAAAAGCATGCCAATCATTGAGAGAGCATTCCACAGTGCTTTGATGTTTCACGTGACGTTCCAACACAAAACCGATATCAAATTAAAGAGAAATATCATTATTTACAATTTTTGTTTCTACCGAGTGAGTCAGAAAAAAACACTTAGAAAAATGTTAATAAAAAGAAAACCAATTAATAAACCCAAAATTATTATACGTATTCTGAAAGAGTAACTTCTCCCACGTATTGTACCATTTTTGTGTGGTATGTCCGTACGCTTGGATGAACACAGCGCATTGTTTGCGAACATGTAAATTTCGAATTGTGCAAAAAGTGGGAGCAAAATCAAAACATCAAAGGCTATCAACAAAGCGACTCCATCGTGATTAAAATGGCATAACATTTTTAAGTGAAATGTTTTGCGCTAAATGACATTGCAGTGGTGTTGTTACACCTATCGACTACACTTTGTGTGAAAATAAAATAGATCTGTAGCTTCAAGCACGAGCGAACTCACATCAAAGACAAATTAATCACTTTTTTAAGTATAGGTTTTCCCGGTCAATTTCATTGTTTTGTCAATTACTTGCATATTAGAAGTATTCATTTTCGGAAAAAACGCTGATGCGTCGAAATGTTGCCTGACTAAATCGTATTCAATCATTAAAATTAACGATTTTTGTGATTGATTTCGGCAATAACTATTCAATTTCGTCAGTATCCCGTCGACATCCCATTCCGTATAATCAAATTCGCACTAATTTGGATGCACAAAGAAAGAAATTAAATGACTATATCCGAATTTGAACTTTGAAACCATTACTTTGTGTGCCTAAAAGCGAATTTGAGAGCATGAACACGAAATTGTTTGACTAAAGTCAGTCTGACGCATCAAACACACGAATTTGAATACGCATTAAATGAAACGGATTATAAATGAATGAAATTGGCCGGGAAAACCTATATTAAGAGGCCTTTTTAGATCTGTAAATGACCATTTATTTTTTTTATATGTTCTCACTCATGGATTGCTTGATAAATCGATCTCACTTTCACACAGAATGTTGTCAATAGATGTAAAAATATTTCTGCCAAATTATTTGGCTCAAAATAGCTTTGCTATTTGAATCAAGATAGAGTTGTTTTGATTATATCCCCACTTTTGCACAATTCGTAATTTACATGTTTGCAAACATTGCGTTGTGTTCATTCACGCATAAAGACATCAGAATATATAATAATTTTGGGTTCATATATTGGTTTTCTTTTTATTGACATTTTTCTAGGTGTTTAGTTTTTCCTGACTCACTCGGCAGAAGCTTACTTTCAGCTTAATTTCTTTTGCAAATTTCAAATTTTGGGGCAACAAGATGGAAGCCGTTTGTGACATATTATAAAATAAAGGAATCGTTCAACCAGACAACACAATTATTCATACCCCTATGAAAATTGTCTTATTTTGCTTTTTTGTCACTATAAATGGCAGTGTTGTGAAAAATGATCCTTAGGATGGTAACATCAGTTCTCCCTTCTAAATCACTCGTTTGCATAACAATGATGATAGTCACTTTTTGGCAAGTTCCAAAATTATTCATATCCCTGAGAAATATCTTTTTTTTTAATTACATAATCTGATTTTATGCTACAAAACCATATTTCAAATTGTCATAAGCATTTAGCATTTCTCTGTGATATTCATCCATCATCATTACCATAGCAACTATCATTTGAGAATCCATAGCTTCTTCATGGTTGCACATCATGTCTTACTTTTCTCCATTATAAGAAGGATGGAAGTATGGAGATGGTGTCTACAACCCTATGACTACAATATCGACGTACAGGATGCATTTATTGCTACATATTTCATACTTGAGAGCATGAGAAAAGTATTTTCCTCATTGTTTTTCTCGAAAATCTTTCTTTAAGGATTTCTCATTATGTGTTCATTCTTGATTGGAACAAATGTTTCCTTTTAGTCAATATTTGAGTGATGTTAGGCTTTGTTAATGATATTATACCACAATCGGCCTTATCACGAAAGGACCAAATTAGGATGAGAAACCCTGAAAACGAAATAAAAAATGAGGATCTTTCTCCCAAAAAGACCAGGAAAATTGCTTCCCATCCCCAAAGGTTCTGAGGATCGGACTAAAATATGCTTCTTGAACATAACTATTAAAATTATACACTTGTTCACCCCATCTGTATGCTTTCATCCTAGTATAATGTAAGGAGAGTGATGAAAAAATGTGCAAGCATTTAAGAAGCAACGAAGGAAGGCAACACGGTTTGGATCCACAAAGAAAACTTCCAAGCTGGTTGTGGCAATTTTAAATGTATTTTTAAAGCAAAAAAAATCAGAATACATTCTTTCTTTTCAATATGGACTATGGACTATGGTGCTTTAAATGCCTCTTATTCTTAAAACCAATCACTTTTGTCAGATTTTTTTTTTTGCTATAACATGGCATATAAATACAGGTAATTTGGATTTAGTTATTTATATGAAATGTTGAATTTAAGGCACTGGTCACTCACGTTTTGGATGTCGTGTCACTCACGACACTTAGAGGTGGACCATTTTCAACAGAGAGGGAATGATTAATAAACACAATAAATGTCAGAGAGTACACTATTCATATACATATACCAGTACTTATGGTACCCTTACAGGTCTACTTGGGCACAAATCCAACCGTAACCAATGACGGTCAGAAACCCATGTCTTTTTTCTGTCGTGTAATGCACTCACGCACTGTTTTTTAATCATAATTTCCAGGACCAATTGTAAAATTCAAATCCAACGGGTAATGGCACACGCCACTCCTACATTATACATAATATGGTAGTCATGATCCATTCATAACCTACAAGTGCAAAGATATGCACCCTTCTATCATTCCAAATGTCATTTGAATATGACCATATGGGGAGGGTTATGGAATGCGAACTGTTGCATATTTGAAAATACCCATGATCATGGGTTTTAAACCCATGATCATGGGTTTTATCAAGAGCACGCAGAGTTAAAACCCATGATCATGGGTCTTATCAAGAGCACGCAGAGTTAAAACCCATGATCATGGGTTTTTATCTAGTACACGTAAAGTTAAAACCCATGATCATGGGTTTTATCAAGAGCACGCAGAGTTAAAACCCATGATCATGGGTTTTATCTGCCACGCGCAGAGTTAAAACCCATGATCATGGGTTTTATCTGCCACGCGCTGAGTTAAAACCCATGATCATGGGTTTTATCAGGAGCACGCAGAGTTAAAACCCTTGATCATGGGTTTTATCAGCCACGCGCAGAGTTAAAACTCATGATCATCGGTTTTATCTACTGCTTGTAAAATGAAACTTCTGCTTATAGACCGACAGCCTGTGATTATCGGTTTTGATTGGTTCGTGCAAGGTCACGTCCCTAGTGAGTGAGAGCGAGGGGACACATATTACGGCAGTCAGAATTTAACCATGCAATGATTACAGCGCAGCGATTGGTCTGTGATAACACTGATAACGATAATCCCGCTGCCAGCTGTGGCTTATAAACTAACTTCCTTGTTATTCGATGTTTTGTGTACAAGGACGTCATGTAACTTCTTTTATGCCCGCAATAATTATTGCTAAAATACGTGATTTATAAAATCTACTATAAAAGTCTTATGTTGTAATATTAGTTCATAACGAGAATGTTGTCGACCATTTTGGTGTATTCTAAAAGTGAAGACTTGCCTTCAAAAACTTAAAGATTAAAAATAAAGAAAAAAAAATAAATAAATAAAATTGTAAAATTAAAAAGCCTCTCTGTAAGAGACCATATTAGCTTTGATGTGTCGTCAACTTATTGATTAATACCTGCATGTTCAATTTAAATGGACTAAAAATTTAGACAATATGATTAACAACACTTATTTTGAAACATGGTTTTGTTATTATTTTTTAAGGCGTTACGAACACAATCAAGTTTCTTTTATTTATTTCTTACAAGACGGAATTTACCTGTTTGGAAAGTGCTTTATTCATCCAAAAGAGAATACAATTTGAATATTACGGTGGTACCTCACGTGTCATGAGACGGTTTGGAGACGGATTTGGGACTATTTTTTGACGCATTTGATACGATTTTTATACTTAATTGTAAGGGAGAAGTCGCGGAGATTGGTCATTCGAGCTGGGGCTCAACAATTGTTTCGGAGGGTCTGCAATATTTTTGTGCCCCCCCCTCTCATCTGCTCATAATATATTTTGAAATGCACGTATTTCAGGTTTCTCTGGATAATTTTTTAAAACTTTTATGGGGGGCGTCCACTAGAGCAAAGACAAGGCCAAGAAGGGTGGACGATGAAATTTATGTAATCTCAGCCACGCATCCGCGTCAGCAAAGCCGAAGAGTTAATTATTTAGGCAATCTGATTGACCCTGCAGACATATACCTGAGAATTTCCTCTCGATTAACCGAGAACGTTTCAGAAAATCGCATATCTTGAAAGAGCACTACGGATACGTCTATTATAAATATAGGAGTGCATGGTAAAATCAGGGTCTAAGACGAACAGTAGATCGATCCCGTTTAACTATGCAGACATTATGAAGTAATAATAAAAGTATAGACAGGGAGGTGGAAGAAAAGTCTCCTGATTTACGGTTTTTTCACAAAATGTACGCCAATCGCCATTATAAAAAAGTTATTATTTCAAATATCACAAACATGGTAAATAAAGCAGTGTTTTAAGGGAATAGAAAATTAACTTTTAAAGATTTTTTGACCAATTCATATATAATAGAATTGGAAACCAAAGTATGTATTTTTGAACAAGAAAATAATAAAACAACAATATTTTTGGGCACTCTGGTGGTCTAGCGGTTATGATGGTGGTCTAGCAATCCACAGGTCGTGGGTTCGAATCCCGCCCCGGCAGCCCAGAATCTTTTTCATGGCTGTCTGTTTCCAATATTTACCACACAGCAGTTGCGTGTGTTTCTACCACTTTGCATGGTTTCTACTGTTGGAGACAAATGAATAAATTAATTTCTTACTACATATTTTTGTTTCGGCTTTATACATAAGTATAGACAATGCACTACTTGCTAAATGAAACATAACATTTGGGGTGTTATAAATGTTGAACTCTTACAACTATTCGAATTTTTATAGAATGTTTAAAATAAAACACCCTTTTATCGCTGCACACAACGCCTCAGTGTCTTAGATGGATAGATAGAAGATAGATAAATGGTTTATTGATAAAAACAAACATCATTGGGGCAAGCCGAATGCGATGCATTTACAAGAATAAATTGACTATATTATACATTGATAGTTCAAATAAGTTGAATAATTAAAATACAGTAATACAAGGTAATAATTGTACACTGTCCGTCATAAAGGTGGAATATTTTTTTTCCGGCTATAGAGCATGTTTGCTTTTGTTAATTTTCTTGGTATGTTTGTCCCTGCTTTTACTTTTTTGGAACCTGGCTATATCTTTGGGACTATTTTTAGATTCACATTTCACGCCGCACGCGCGTTCCACCCCGACCTTCACGGACCTTTTTCCAAAAAGTCTTTGTCACACCCCGTGGGGCCCTTCTATGTCATATATTTTTCTCATTTTGGGGCCATTTTTTGTTTTTGCCCGCCGATCAAAGCCCCCACAGTCTTACCTCCAGGCAGGAAAAGTGACTGAAATGTACTGTTTATATTGTTCTTTAAGTTAATCTATATTTCTGGGGACAGGCTAAGGTCTCTTGTGTGGAGAGGGGTTGAAGTAGAAACGAGATTGGTGAAAATTCGGAATATTTTATTCCATCTTTATGCTGAAAACAAAAAAATGAAAAACCACCTTTAACCCTTATTCATCATTTTCCCCTTAAATTTTGTTTAGCCTTGATGAAAAGGCTGTAAATAGTCATTATTGAAATTTTTCATTTTGATTTATGTTTGGTGAGATTTTACAATACAATTTAGGGAGATAGAAATTTCCATGGTGTAAAAATGAATAAATTGAATGTTAAACCCCAATCAAAATAAATTTTGACCCTCCCCTAGACAAAAGAGTCGAGCCTGTAACCATTGAACTAGATTTAATTTTAAAGACAATAAATCTCCACCTCAGACGTGTTTCCTTGGGGTAGAGTGAGGGGGCCTTGGTGGAACAATGGGCCCCAAAAATTAAGAAAAAATGACGAAAATGGCCATCTTCTGGGTGGACAAACTTTTTTGAGAAAAATCCCGGGAAGGGTTGAGGGGACGTCCAAGATTTACCCAGATCCCAGAAAAAAATGAAAGCGGTGACAACACAATTCAAGAAATTATAACGGTGCAACAATACGTCGCTTGAGCCAGAAAAAATATTCACCTTTATGACGAACAGTGTTTAACAGGATACAGAGAAATCACTTTTTTGTGAAAACAGTTCTTGGCAGGTCTCATGAACAGGTCTCGTGAATATTTGAATATTCAAAATGAGCAAACTATGATGTCATAGTCCCCGTACTTTTTGTAATATTTTATTATATGAAATCCTACTTATTCATTTTTTTTCATTCATTGCGTATACAGAAAATATATCACTCATACTGAAATATGTAATCACTGTGCCTTGAACATTCCATAAGGATTAATCCATGTTTTAGTCCTTGGGGCTGAAAATCTTGATAATTGGTATTTTATACAATAAAAATAAAGAAAGTAGGGGGAACTGTGACATCATCAGGTTGCCAATTTGAAGAACTGTTTCATTAAAATTCAAACCTAAAGAAAATCATAACTTTGCTATTTATCATCCGATTTTGATGAAATTTTCAGCGTGTGCTTTTTTAGATTTTACTTTATTTTTGTAAATAATGTAATCCAGCCCGCAGGTGTTCTTAAAGTGTAAAACAAAATTTTATGTAACAGAAATATATTATGGCAAGTAATGTTAATAGCCCCTCATAGAAAAAACAAATTTACAATGATCTTGACTGCATTATTCCCTGATTTTGCTAAAAAGCAATTCATAATTATTAAAAACCGTTTTAAAAAAAAGTTGTCTATATTATCTGCAAATCTATTATGATATATTAGTATATTATATATATATATATATATATATTATATATATATATATATATATATCTAATATTATATTATAACTGTGTAAATAACATCAACCTATTTCGAACTTAAGATATTTTATGAATAGGAATTGAGACAATTTGGAAATAAATATAACCTCTCATTTAGAGAAACTTTTGTCTTTTCATTTGCCTCAAAAGAAAGTACAAGTATAGAAAATTGTAAATCATTATAGTTTATTGAATACCATAAAAAAGTATTATTATTATTTTCAACTAGTTGAGATTAAAAGCCCCCCCCCCTCTGGATGGAAATTATATACTTTGTTTAATTTTATACAAATTACATCGTATATAAATAATAATTATTGATAATAAAGTTTGCAAGTAATCTGAGGTAAGGTTGGAATATTCTGTTGTCTTGGTTGTATATTAAGATTTTCTATTCATAATTATAACTTTATTGGTTAACACTAAAAAGGGGTCTGTTTTTAAAGACGGGGCTTAAAAGTTCCCATTGATCTGTATATTCAATATGGTGGCAGATTTTGTCTAAATGATAAATTCTAGTTAAAATGATCAGAATAGGCAGTGTAAAATTTATGTTCAGCTCTCCTTCGTCAAATATCGTCGGTAAAATCATCATCATAATCATCACTCTTTAGCATCAATCTAATGGAGGGGCGGCAGCACAAGGGATCAAGTGGGAAAATGTGCTTCATATTTTCAAGCATTCTAGAAGTCCCCCTATTGTAGGTGGAAAAGGAGAAAACTTTCATACTAAATAAACGATTTAGACAATTAAAGCCATATGTGAAATTCTTTTTGCAAAAGGGGAGCATAGATAATGAAAACTATATGTTTTGTCTTTCATATAATAGCATTAAAAGAAAGAGTACCAATTACGCTAGGAATAAAATAGCCCTGTAATCCTAGGTTCAATATTGTGCAATAGTGTTTCATTTGCCTAATTTCATTTATTTATTTATTCTGTTTTATTCATACAGGGTAGCCCGTCAGTGTATAACATTGTTTTTCGGGGGCCCTGTGAACATATACAATATAACAAATAACTGAATTAAACATAAACATAAACAAGTAACAAGCAATTTAACATCATACATGTGGAGGTCAAGTTCAAAGTCTGTAGAGTGGTATTAGATAAACTTAGCTAATAAGTAATAGAGCTCAAATATGAAATGAATGGTTTTAATTTAAGAGACCTTAACTTGTAAATACTTTATGAGAAGAAGGAATACATAATGCTATATATTGTGAATTATGAAATTTTATGATTTTTTTTGTAATACAAAGATTCAATTCGATTTTATGTCCATCAAAATACTTTTCTGTATAATGATGGATGTATTGGGCCGAAGATTCGCACCGGGTTGGCTCAGGGCAGTGGCTGTATCTAGGGTCAAGTGCGCCCGGGGCAATTGTTGACTTTGCCCCCCCCCCCCCGGTCTACTCCAGTTTTGCTGAACGATTTGTTTTAGTTTATTTAACAGTGGCATATATACATGTCCCCAGACCTGGGGATGATTTGCTGTCCGTAACATACACGGAATCCGTTCTGTATAAGTATAATGGGGTGTGGTGTTGTATGGTAGGACAGGTCGCGTTGAAGGTAAGGAGGTCCGTGTTGGGCTGCGGCGTGACGTCTTGGATTTTGGTGGCGAAAGAGGCAGCGGACGTAGGCGTGAGGGAGAAAGATCTTTACGAGAGCGTGCGCTGGTTACGTGCGCAGAATATGGATGGGGGTTCGGGACGAGGTGAGGACACCTAGACGGGGGAAGAGGGGTGTTGCGCCGGGAGAGCGGATTGGGGTGGCGGGTCTGGTTCTTGCATGTACGAGGGGATGGTACGCGTGGGGATTTTCATATGCGGTGTAGGTTTCCCTTCAAATATTTTGAATTTAATTGCGAGTGCGAAAGCGCGATCCGAAAAAATTTTGAGGTTCTTGCATTACCTCGAAATCTTGCCATTTAAGAAGTCAAATGAATACAAATTTCTTTATAAACGAAGGTAAATAAAAAAAAAAAAAAATGCCTTACGCTTCAGGGTCTAAAAGGCTATTGCACAAAATGTTTTCGGAATTGTAGGCGCTATACTTCGGATTCGTTTTTTTTTTTAGTAGGAAAATAATAAATTTAAAAACGCTTTTTTGTGGTCCTCCTCAAATGATTTTGAAAACATATAATTCGAGCGTGAAGCGCGAGCGAAAAATTCTAGAGCTCTAAATTTAAATAAACTTTGCAAGGAACAGGTCTTGATACCAAATGGTCATAAAATACGGAAACAAAGACAATCGACAATGAAGAACAAAAAAGGGAGTAATTAGGCAGCGAGAAAAAGCATGGACAGAAAAAAAATCCTTTTACTTATAGGGACCTTCATGTTTATCTGAAGCGGGAGGGGGGGGGGCCCAATTGATCTTGAAATTTGAGGCGCCATATTGATCTTAAACTATTTAAAGGAGGCTCTAAATGAAATTGAAACTCAGGGGATGTCAAAATGATCTTAAAATTAGGATTAGGAGGGCACACACCAGGGGCACACAATTGATTTTAACATTTATAAAAGGACGCTAAATTGAAGTTAAGGGCGCCGATTTGATCTTCAATATAGGCTTATACAGGGGGCGCAAAATTGACCCGAAACTAAGATAGAAGGTACTAAACCTAGACAAAATTACTAGAAACTTTGGGGCGCCAAAAAGTTAAACTTAGTGGTGCTATGTAGGGGGCGCCAAAATTAATAATATTCACTGTGGATCACCAATCTCCTTTTTCTTCCTCTCATTTTTCTTCCTCTCCTTCTTCTTCTTCTTTCCTTTCTTTTTCCTCTTTTTTCTTTTTTCCCAATTCCGTTTTTGCCCCCCCTGAAGCTCA
>CALNVZ010002974.1:5274912-5287229 GCA_940671915.1 Paracentrotus lividus
TTTTTTTTTTTTTTTTTTTTTTAATCTGCTTATTTGTGTTCCAAACTGTTGTGTGGAATGCAGAGGGTTCGTTATGAGATAATACAAAGATCCAAGTAACTAAAGGGATGGATAGTTATGTAACTTGACAAATGCATAACTCGTATTATACGAGTTATGCATTTGTCAAGTTACATAATTATCCATCCCTTTAGTTACTTGGATGCAATGCATACTTTTCCCATTTTGAAGGGTTTTATAATACAACAAAATTACTGTGACCGTTGAGGTATGTAGGCCTATTATAAACCTTTATAATCTGGTCGTTTTAAGGCTTTCACAAAACACTTCTTTTTCATTAAATTGACAATTGAGGGCCATAAGGTACAATAGGCAATGAGGTACAATAGGCTAAATGCCAAAGCCTATACACTGTAAGAAAAAGCAAAGACTGAAGAAGAAGAAGGAAAAAAAATGCATAATAGTCGGCATAATTTTTTATGTAAAATTACAATATCGGCTGTTATGTTCTCCTATTATAAACCCCTCAAAAAATGTCTTGCAATTCAACTTTGAGTCCTTGTATCTTTTTTGTTAATTGTCTATAATTCATTAATTTTATACCATTGGAAAGTTCATTTATTCCTCTTTACACTGATACCCCATTTGTAAAGGTTGTGCAATGCTTGAATGCACAGTATTCCCGAATACAAATCAAAGTCAGAAGTGGAAAGTTGCCAAATGAATGGCTATTGTTGAAAGGCAGAGTTTCTATTGAGTATCATTAAATGGGTCATGCATTATTCCTCAATGTTTTCACTTATTGTTTGGAAGATGAAATGTGCCTTGCCCAAGCTTTTTGCTTGGCAGCTAGTGCTTATTTTTTTTACCTTAAATTACCTGAAACATTATTTGACATTCAACCAAGAGTATCCAACATTGTATTGAGCGCCGAACGCACAAACCAAACAAACACAAAGAAACACAAAAACCTTTTATACAGTTAAGAACTCAATGTAAGCAATAGCCATTCATTTGGCAACTTTCCTTTTCTGACTTTCATTCGAGTTTGCGAGTACTGTGCATTCAAGCATAACATAACCATCACAAATGGGGTATCAATGTGACAAGGAATAAATCAACTTTCCAATGATATCAAATTTAACAATCATAAACAATCAAATAAAAAGATATGAGGGCTCAAAGTTGAATTGCAAGACATTTTTTGAGGGGTTTAGATAAACGGGAGAGATGCCAAAAATACATCTGATTCAGAATTGCTGCCGAAAACAGAACATAATCTGGATTTGAAAAATACAAATGTATTTATTTTTCAACAGTGAATAATTAATTCAAAGTCGAAAATCATGGAAACTCGCCTTCCATCAGAACATTTTGCTATGGTTATAACGCTTCCCGAGCAGTGCCCAAGTTTATATTGAATTGGTCTCATCAGCTTAAATAGCAAGGAGGAAATGTACTATACACTCGGTCAACTTGTTGCTTGGCAAACACACGCTACATTTTAGTCTAGGCGTATACGTTCTGGTATATTTTTTAGATGCCAGTATTTGTGCCATAATACTACCTCGGTTTCAGTAGGTTATACTTCTTTTCTTTTGTCGTGAAATTTTCTTAACAAAGCAACACACGTCACTGAATATGTTGAACCTTTTTGATGTATATACCTACTTTGACTGGGCCTAGTCAAAGTATTAGCATGATTAGGGAAACTGAATACAATAGAACCAGAATGAAAATTTAAATTATGTCTTAGTTTTTCGTTACAGCACAGGCAACGTCAAAGTTTTTTTTTTTTTTTCTTTATGCAAATGAAATCATTAATATGAACTTTTAATGAATAAAAGATTTAAACAATTCTCTCTCAATCTCTCCCCCACCGCCCCCCCCACAGCCACGTTAAAGTATTCTCTTTCTTCATCGCAAATGGCATCATTAATATATAAATTTTGGGAATTGTAAAATTTAAAGTCTCTCTCTCTGCTCTGAATTTTATAAAGTCATAACGCGGACTCAATGTGATTCCAAGATGTCTGACGAGGAACTACTAACGGTCTCTCAGTCTTTCTGTGCTTTCGGTGCAGAAGTAAGGATGCAGCAGCTTGATAGGACAACGCCAATTTCGGCAAGAGTATTCCAGAGACCTTAAGCTTTACGACAAGAAGTTTACGAGTAACGAGTACAGATATCGATCTTCAACAGGTTATTACAGGGGCGGGTGAAAGAATAGGGAAGGGGCAATCTCGAGAACGCGGGGAGGGGGCTTCCTAGGTGCCCAATCAAGAATTTTATAAAAAAAAAACCCTGATTCACAAAAATAGAGATACAGATAACCTTTTTCAGCAGGTTAGTACGGGGCGTATCCAGAAAAGAGTTTGTTTGTTTTTGTTTTTTACTGTGAAGGGGCACATGGAATGGGGGGGGTTCCTCGGGTGCCCATAGATTTATTAAAAAAAAAGCCCTTTTCACTAGAAATAGATAAGAGATATCCTTTCAGCTGTTAGTCATCGGCGTATCCAGAAAGAGTTTTTTTCCATGAAAGAAAATCAAATAAGATTTAAGCATGTTCGATATTCCCAGCGACTCATGAAGACGTCGCGAGGACTCAGAACGACATGAACAGAAAGATGTGCCTCCGCGGAACTGTCTCAAAACTGCTCAAACCTGTCTCAAACTAGTCTCAAATTCCCTCTCATGGCAAGTCAGATAAGGACCATAATTACGGATCAATTATCAAGCTTGTCCTATTCTCTCATGTCCTTCTCTGATGATTAGACCAAGAATAAAGGGCAGACGAACGCAGATCAACTTTGATCACTTCAAGAAGGCCCTTGATTGTGTGCTGAGAAAAGTACGGGCACGCAAAGATGATGTTCAGAAACTTAAAGATGATATACAAGGGGCAATTAGAGGGACCTGGAACATCGTAATAATGATGATGATGGTGACAATTCCAATGGACATGACATAAAAAAAATTAGAATTACTGATTTTTCTGGTAAAATTTTTTTTTTTTTTTGGTAGATAAGATATTTGAAGAATTACACACCCAAAGGTCTAAAAGTAAATAAATTATGCAAGAAAATATCTGAATAGTGGATTTTAGGCACAGTTTGATATTCAGGCTGAAATTTATGAGAAATACCACTACAAAAAAGTTTAAAACACAGCAGTGAATGCTACAAAAAGGAATGCTTTTCAGTATATTTATGAACATTCAATAATTGATTGGAATTGTCTTCAGAAAATCAGAGTCAAAAATGTATTGGGTTTGCAAATAACCACCAAATTTGGGATTTCTCTCCCCCTTTGAATCCTAACATGTAACGTAACTAACCAAAAAATCAACTTTGTTTTTCCTGAAAAGAAAGTAAATGCCGCAGAATATTCATATTCTAAAAAATTCCTCCTATACATTCATTCTACATCAAAACAATCCATTAAATCAAATAACATTGTCATACAGCGAATTGAGAAGGCATCGCAAAATGGTGTAACGCAACAACTATGTAGTAACGTAACTAACAGCTGTTCAACCTTTTAATCAAACAACTGTTGCAGTGGAAGAGTAGAAAACACATTATGGATATATAAACAAAAGAAGACGATGGAGAAAACAACTTGGGCCAACGTCCCACAGAATAATTATAGCATAATATAGGCCAAATATATCAGACCAATAATATAAAACAACCTGAACCAAATGACTTCTCATGAAAGAAAGCATGAATACATAAACTTTAAACTCTTTTGACCCGAAGTGAGCCCAAATCAAGACGCCATATGCTTGTTCAAAAGAATAGCTGTAACTCAAACAATAGATGAGTGTAACTTTGAGACTAACTGGACAATGAACCGCTTTTCCTGACTTGGTATTGGTTCTAGAGGCATAAGAGATTTATATTATGTATATATTTTTGTTTGGTTCCCAATATTACGACAGAGACAAGACACTCTTCAATTATTTCTTCTTTTTTTTTACCCACTATGAGCATGCAGATCATACAAGAATACTTTTGATATCATACATTACTTTCATTTTAACCATGGAATTTCTTAGCAGCAATGAGCGAAAAGTTTGCGTGAAGCTTAAATTTCATTGATGAAGAAGTGATACACTTTAATTCTTAAATCACAAGCTTTTTAATGACTACTTTTATACATAGGAAGTGTTTTAAAATGTTAACTCTGGTATGAACAACTACGTTTAAGGTTACCTGTGCATCAATTATAATCGTGATATGTTGTCATAATTCAGGTCATTTACATGGGGACAGAAATGTCCTCGGTTGTTTATTTTACTTTGCGGCCATTGATTTTAAACGGCAAAAAAAATATACAAATACTTTTGTATTCCTCATCTAAGATAGATCTATCTGTCTTATATGTTATGGTGATTCATTTATTTTTTTACTTTAAAATTATCACTGTCCGAACATGAAAAATTGTATTAATCGGGGATAACATGCTTGGCTGATTTTCAGACCTATCCTTTCATGTACCCATTTTTCACTGCAAAACAAATGCTAATTTAGAATCTTAGGAGGCAATAATCATGATTATTTTTGGGTATAAGATTATGATCAGTACTAAAATAGGAGCAATATTACTGATTCTGCATTATTATTTTAATATGGAATGAAGCCATCTTATACATTACCGATATGAAAAAAAAATTGGCCAAGATCCAATTTTGTTTGGCATGACAAAAGAACGTAACTCAAAGGTAACGTAACTAACCATGGTTTTTTGGATACCGTACAAAAAAAACATAGCTATTCTGAAATTTGTCGTCTCAAATAACTTGCGCAAGAAAACCCAGTTAGGACATGAATGCTTATGTTTGTCTCGGTTGAACCTCGTTGAGGAAGGTTAAATGCAAAGTCCTGTTTCCAAGAAAAAGCAATGTCCACTTTGTAACGTAACTAACCAAAATTAAAGTTCTTGCTACAACTTACTGAAACCGTGTCTCATGATTTCTTTTGCTGGGGGTGATGTACGTTATAATCTATAGGTATTGACACTACAAAATTTAACAATAATATCAAAGCGGTCTTCATGTACAAGCTAACTTTAGGGTAAAAGTAGCCCTAAAGTGTATAAACTAAATTATGGAATTGCCTGATGGTGATGAGATGGGGTGGTGTGGGTGGTGGTTGGTGGTGGCGTGGTGGTGGTGGGCGGCGGAGGTGTGTTAGTGGTGACGTGAAGATGCGGTTGTGGTGGTGGTATGTAAGTAGTGGGGCAGGTGGTTGATGAGGTGGTGGTGATGGTGATTGTGATGACGATGGATGATGAGCAGGAGGAGGAGGATAATCATGATGATGAAAGATGATGATGATAAATGATAATAGATAATGATGATGATGATGATGCAATGATGATAGTGAGCGATGATCGGTGAGAATGATCGGTATGGGTGATAATAATGGAACGTGGTGACGATGATGATAAGATGAAGTGCTAATACAATACCATGACGGTGAATTAATGTCAATACGGTTCATCCCAAAACACCCAATATTACAATCCATTTAAAGTTATTGTAATTGGACAATATACTATCCAATACAATCACCACATTATTTAGCACGATTATACCCCAATTACTCTCTTACTACAGGGATGCAACAAAAACCGTGAAAGCTGGCGGGTGTTGATCGGCTTAACAGTACGTCTAGGGCTACACTGGTTCTCATAAGGAACGCTTCGACGCAGAGCACGGGCGAAAGGAAAGGGGTTAGAGGGGAAAAGAGCTTCGATGATAAAGCCGCTTTCGGGTTATGACGTTGGTTACAAGGGCAAAGATACATAGGGTATTACATGCAGGTATATGGCCACCTGAAGCAAATCATGTCGTGGACCCGTCGACCGGTGACCGGTGACCGGTGGTGAGCACATAAAATGTTGTTTATATGAACTGTATACGAAAATATATTCCGTGAGATAGCATCTGATGACGAAATTTCTTTGAGAAAATTGCTGAAATAACCAACAAGGTAGGTTGCAAACTTACGGCATTTTTTTACCTCTGATGTAAAAATTTGATATTTCATAGAAACGTGATGGTGAAAGAGTGTTTGAGGGGGGTAACCTCGATTGTTTTGTATCTTTAGTAAGTTATAGTTTTCATTTTCGATCATACTATGCGTGTCACACGGTCAATTTTTGTAGTGAAAGGGGTGACAAATGTTCGGCATTAAATGCTTGCCTGACACAGCAACATTAGTGCAAGGTAATATGGCATCCAAAATGGCGGAGATGATTCTGGTACTTAATATTGGGATGAGGTCATCAATCTCTTTGCTAGAATTTGTTTGGGTATATTTCACAGTATAAATTAAATATAATTAACTTATTTTAGGCTTATATTGACTTGTATAATGAAATATATTTAAATGATTATTAAAAAAAGAATAAACATACCAAAAATACAAACAATGAATTATAGGTCAAGTTTTACTGAAAGGTCTTATAATTTACCAATTATATCTAAAAGTCTATATTGATTTTTCAACATTTTTAAAGCAAATCAGATCATGGGTAGTCTTTTAAAACATACATTAAATACGTGTGCCCATATTACCATTAGAGCAGTAGTTATTGATTCATCATAAACAAATTATTCACTCCATATCAGAGGGTTTTTAGAGGCCGCAGATATAAGTGTTATTTTGTTGATGCACTTCATAAACTTGACCCTAACTTTACAAAGTTCGTTGAACATCAGCCCAATATCGTGGCCTCACTGCCCAATAACAAAAAAATTGGCAGCAAGAGGGGGAAATCCCAAAGTTTGAAAAGTGAGATTAACCAGAGAGATTAATATTTTTGTTTTGTTTTTGGAGGCCAAATAATTCTTTTTAGGGGATTGGGGATGGTTTTTTTTTTTTTTTTTTTTTGGGGGGGGGGCAATTTTTATTTGGGGCTGTAATTTTTTTTTTTTTGGTGGGGGGACATTTTTTTTTTTTTTCGCAGAATCCCTAAAATATTCTTTCTTTTTTTGGGGGGGGCAATTTTTTTTTCTCCAGAATCAAACAAAATTGGGGGCATTTTTGCGGGGGGCCGAATTTTTATTAATTTTTTTTCCCAAGAATCAAACAAAATACAGGGGCATTTTTTTGAGGGGAGGCAATTTTTTTTGGGGGGGGGGCAATTTTTTTTTTGTGGGGGCCATTTTTTTTCCGCAGAAAAAAAAAAAAAAAAAGGGTGGGGCAGAATTTTTTTTTGTTGGCTGGGGGTGGGCCATTTCTTTTTTTTTTCTTTTTTTTTTCCCATTTTCAGAATTTCAAATATAGAATCGAACCCAGAAAAAAAAATGTGGAGGTGGGGTTTAGAAATCCTAAATGAGGTAATAAAAAATTAGTGAGTAAAAATGGGGGGGGCTATTCGTAAAATCCTCTGTAATGGATAATAATGATAATATTAGATGTTCGTCTATTTTCGGTCAATACAAGGATTATTGAACTCGCTTTTTCAAAAAATATTTTGGACTCGTCTTTCGACTCTTCCAATATTTGTGCAAAAGCTCGTCCAATATTCCCTTGTATCAACCGCTCAAGGCATCCCCATATTCTATAAATTATTAGACGCGTGTGTCATTTTGTAATTTTGCAAATTAGGCAAATGAAGCTTAAGGGTCCATATTACCTGCATGTACCTAAGGAAATGACATGAATGAGATTTATCAGTTGAATAAACAAAAAGGATAGGAGTATTTAAATGGTTGTTTGATAGAGGGTGATAGAAAGGCAAAATAAAATATTTGTATATAAATGGAAATGACAAGATTGCGATATACACTTCCACTGTTTTAACTTGGTTCCCGAAACGATTTTAAGACAAGAAAATGTTGGACGATTCAATATCATTTAAGAACCGCATGATTATTCAATATTAACATTAATTCTTACGAACTTGACGGCGATTTTAAATTCGTCGACGAACTGATTTGCGATTTATTTTTTTGATATGGTCAAACATTTTGTGATTGAAATTGATGCTGGAAGAGGAAGAGATGAGAAGAGAGACAGAGAAAGAGAAGCCGAGAAAGACAGAGAGACGAGAGAGTGGGAGAGAGAGAGAGAGGGGGGGGGAAAGACAGATGAAGAGAGAGAGAGAGGAGAAGCGAAAAGAAATGTTTGGCTGCGCTCGTTCGCTCGCGTTTATCTACACTGTCATAAAGGTGGAATAGTTTTTTTGCCGCTATAGCGACAATGATTTTGGTCTGAATCTTCAATTTGTTGAATATGTTTGTCCCTGCTTATACTTTTTGGGACCTGGCTATATCTTGGACATCTCCAACCCCTTCAAATGGACCTTTTTCCAGAAAAAGTTTTTCAACACTCATATGCCCATTTTTGTCATTTTTCTCATTTTGGGGGCCTTTTTTGTTTTTCCGGGCCGATCAAGCCCCCCCCACCCCTCAGTCCTACCCAAGAAAACGCTACTTCGAGGTGTTACATTTATATTTTTCTTTAAAGTTTAAATCTATATTTCTGGAGAGAGGCTAAGTCCTTGTTAGGGGAGGGGTTGAAAGTAAAAAACGAGAATTGAGTGAATAATCGAATATTTTTATTGCCATCTTTTAATGCTGAAAACATAATTATGAAAAACCACTTTAACTCTTTAAATATCATCATTTTCCCCTTAATTTGTTTAGGACCCTTGATGACAAGGCGTAAATAGTCCATTATTGATAATATTTTATTCTTGATTATGTTTGGTTGAGATTTTACAATACATGTAATGAAGATGAGAAATTTTCCGTGGTGTAAAAATGAATAAAACTGAATGTTGAACCCCAATCAAAATAAATTTGACACCCTCCCGCTAGACATAAAGAGTTGGCCTGTAACCATAAATCGTAGATTTAATTTAAAGAACGAGTGACAATCTAGCTCACCTCAGACGTTGTTTCCTTGGGGATAGGAACTCGAGGGGGTCTTTGGGTGGGTCGCGTAGACAAAAAATGGGCCCCCAAATCATAAGAAAAACTGACGAAAAATGGCCATCTTTCTTCTGGGGGTGACCACAAAACCGTTTTTGAAAAAAAAGGGTTGAAGGAAACGGGTCCAAGATATATTCCAGGATCTCGTCCCAAGAAAGTGAAAGAGGGCCGGTGAGAACAATCATAAATTAATATAACCAGGAGGCAACATAATCGTCACTTGAGACAGAAAAAAAAATAAGATTATACTCCCTTCTTTTTTAACTAGGGCATCATTCACATGCACGTAAAGGGTAGTGTTTTTTAGATAAAGTTACAAACATCGATGTGTTACAAACTATCACTTAAAAATTATTGAAAAAGGAAGTAAGAAAAAAAAAAAATTTCGTAAAAAAAAAAAAAAAAAAATACGAAAAACGAATTCTTCATCGAAACTCTCCGTTTTTCGAAATATCGGTCTGATTTCAAAATAGCACAGCATAAGCGTTAAGTACAAGTTTAATAAATCTGGTATTTTGGACAATCAAATTTAGAGTGTATTTAGAAAAGTTGGATTCTGCTATTTTTATGTATTCAAAATCAGTTTCTTTTTTTGTAAAATGGTGCACTCTTTTGGACCAGCCCCCAGCTGGGGTAGGGAACCTTATGGCAGAGAATGAGTATGCACTGGCCAGAATGTTAGTTTGGTAAATTGTGGGGTTCTTTCCTTCGTCATGTTTTTTTTCTAAAATACTTTACTTCCAGCTGCTGGTACGCGACAGTCGTTCATTCTAAACTCAAACTTTGTCAGCTTGCCTGACATATTTTATCTTTGTATCTTTAAGCTGTTTTGGTCCGGTTAATCGTGATTTAACTAATTCCTTGTTTGAAATTGAGTTTGATTTATTCACTTGAGAATCAAAGAGTGCGGCGGAAAACGAATTTTGAAAGTGGGGGGTCTACGTCATGGAAAGGGCACTTTTTTCTGAATAAAGGGGGCACTGAAACTCAGAGGCCTTTAGAGAGAAAAGTGGTCAGATAAGCAGGGGTGCGCCAGATAAAATTTTGCGTTTAATTTTGATATTAATGATAAAAAATAGGAATGTGCAGCGCTGAAAGGGCGCGAGGCTTTAAAATTTTGAGATTAATTGTTCAATTAATAGAGACCCCTTTTAGTATCCGGAGCGCCGAAGCGCGAGGCTGAAATTTTTAGCTGAAATGTTAGTTAATTGTGCGAATATAACCTGCGCAGAGCGAAGCGCGGAGCCCGAAAGACAAATTTTTTTAAGGTTTAAGTGTGCATCGAAATACCCCTAAATAAATTTTAATTCCGCAGCGCGAAAGCTCGTATTTTGAAAAAATTATGAGCTTAAAAAATGGAGTTTAATTGTGCCATTATAGACCTATTTGTATTTGCCGAGCGCGGGAAGCGTGGCGCAGCGAAATTTTGAAGCTCAAAAATTGGAAGTAATTGTGCCTTATACGAACTCTATTAAAAGGTAGTGATCAGGCCTTTTGCGGCAAAAAAAAGATTTCCATTTCTAGTTTTTGAGAGGATATAGTAGTATATCATTAATGGACTATATCTCCCACTAAACATGATTAAGCTCAATGTGTATGTTTGTCATATATTGGCCGATTATCAAATTCATTCCTATTTTTCGAACCTCGAAAAATATACCGTATCGTGCGCGAACCGTTGACCGTTAGCGGCAGAGAATAAATGGCACGTGTTAATTGCGCCGTGTGTATATTTGCTGTGTGTGCTCCGTGCTGGCAAACGCGCTGTAATATCTAAACGATGTTGAATGCGACTGGTCTAGATTGGCAATCGGATTTCGTTTCATATTACTAATCTAGCCCCAAAACCTAACTGACAGTAAGATTTGAATAAGACAGTATAGGTCGACTGCATATTCTTATGAAGTTATGCCCAAGTTGCAGTGCTTCGCAAATTGTGAAAAAAGGATGACACTAACCTTAAAGCATCCGCGGAGCGAAGCGCGCAAGTGTGTTAGGAAATTATGAGCCTTAAAAAATTGAGATTATTAATCGCATTATAGACCCCTATTTACGTTATCCCCGCGAGCGAGAAAGCGCGAGCCGAAAATTTTAGGTTTTTAAAGCACATATGGAGTAATGAAGGGGCATACTTTTTGGGGTATTAAAAGTGCCCCTTTTTGACTATAGAGATAATGGGCTTTTATTAAGCTAATAAAAGGGCATACTTTTTTTAAGTCAGTGAAAGGGGCACTTTTTTAGGGTGGATGAGAAAAGTGGGGGTCACAGTGCCCCCTGCCCCCTGGTCGCCGCCTCTGCACGGGGAATTATATATAAACTATACTATATATAATATATATATAAGAAACCCTCGCTATTCAAAGCCTAAAAAATAGTGGCCGAGTAAATAGATAGTCACCAAATAAACAGCTCTCGTGCGAACTGAAACGCTCCCATTTTGAATATTTTTGCATTTTTGGGTCTATTAGGAATCCAAAAGCTATCAGTAAATTAGGTATGGGTCAAATTTTCAGACCCCCTTCCTTCTTCCTGTGGGCCTTTTAAAGGGGTCGCCACATTGGCCCATTAGGTAAGTGTGTATTCCTCCCTCCAAATCATAGATTTTTATTCACAATTTTTAGATTCTAAAAGTGACCAGAAAATGTCAAAGTAGTTGTCGTCATGATATCCAGGATGATTTTCATCCTAGCGTTGTATCATTTTTTACCATAATGGGGCTCAATTGAAGAATTAGCACCACAAAATTAGAAATAAAAAATGAAAATGTTGAAAAACAAAGTCAGATTTTCTTTTATGTTTGGGCAAAAAATTTTGCAATGAAAAGACACTTTGTAAACATGTAGTGGTAAAATTGAAGCATTGAAATAACATCCTTTTAATAGAGCCCACGTCTGAAGCTTTGCAAAAACTTTTAAGTTTAGTTTAGTTTTTGTAGGAATAAAGGTCACATAACATCACGATATGGGTATCAGCCTTGAACATCATATCGACCCCTGTTGTTGTGGGGGGGTTCTTTCAATATCATTGATGCTTTCAAAGGGGCAATCCTCACTATCGGTTTGAGAACTCAGACCATTAACACACCTGCTCCCTTTGTAGGAGGCTGCGATAATTACTGTGGAACCCCTTTCCTCCCTGGCTACCTGATTTGCTATAAAATAACTCTTCAAGTCTAATCCTCAAGACCACGACACGTTCTTTAATTTTTCACCTCGCCTGGCGGTAGCTCGAATGCCTTTAAGTAAAATTATTTTTTTATACTAGGAAACCGCAGAGGGTTCATACTTTATCTTTGGTTTGTCTCAGCTATTATTTCGGGGGCTTGGACTGCCCTTCAGTATCATTTGAGGGGCCTGTCCTCGCACCA
>CALNVZ010002974.1:5288410-5304124 GCA_940671915.1 Paracentrotus lividus
AAAAAGTTTAAAACAGCAGTGAATGCTACAAAAAGGATCTTTTCAGTATATTTATGAACATTCAATAATTGATTGGAATTGTCTTTCAGAAATCAGAGTCAAAAATTGTATTGGGTTTGCAAATAACCACAAATTTGGGAATTCTCTCCCCTTTGAATCCCCATGTAACGTAACTAACCAAAAAATCAACTTTGTTTTTCCTGAAAAGAAAGTAAATGCCCAGAATATTCATATTCTAAAAAATTCCTCCTATACATTCATTCTACATCAAAACAATCCATTAAATCAAATAACATTGTCATACAGCGAATTGAGAAGGCATCGCAAAATGGTGTAACGCAACAACTATGTAGTAACGTAACTAACAGCTGTTCAACCTTTTAATCAAACAACTGTTGCAGTGGAAGAGTAGAAAACACATTATGGATATATAAACAAAAGAAGACGATGGAGAAAACAACTTGGGCCAACGTCCCACAGAATAATTATAGCATAATATAGGCCAAATATATCAGACCAATAATATAAAACAACCTGAACCAAATGACTTCTCATGAAAGAAAGCATGAATACATAAACTTTAAACTCTTTTGACCCGAAGTGAGCCCAAATCAAGACGCCATATGCTTGTTCAAAAGAATAGCTGTAACTCAAACAATAGATGAGTGTAACTTTGAGACTAACTGGACAATGAACCGCTTTTCCTGACTTGGTATTGGTTCTAGAGGCATAAGAGATTTATATTATGTATATATTTTTGTTTGGTTCCCAATATTACGACAGAGACAAGACACTCTTCAATTATTTCTTCTTTTTTTTTACCCACTATGAGCATGCAGATCATACAAGAATACTTTTGATATCATACATTACTTTCATTTTAACCATGGAATTTCTTAGCAGCAATGAGCGAAAAGTTTGCGTGAAGCTTAAATTCATTGATGAAAAGTGATACACTTTAATTTTAATCACAGCTTTATTAATGACTACTTTTATACATAGGAAGTGTTTAAAATGTTAACTCTGGTATGAACAACGTTTTAAGGTTACCCTGTGCATCATTATAAAATCGTGATATGTTTGTATATTCAGTCATTTACATGGGGAAAAATGTCCTCTTGTTTATTTTACTTTGCGCCATTGATTTTAACCAAAAAAAAATATACAAATACATTTTTGTATTCCTCATCTAAGATAGATCTATCTGTCTTATATGTTATGGTGATTCATTTATTTTTTTACTTTAAAATTATCAACTGTCCTGAACATGAAAATTGTATTAATCGGGGATACATGCTTGCTGATTTTCAGACCCTCCTTTCATGTACGCATTTCACTGCAAACCAAATGCTGATTAGATACTTAGGAGGCATAAATATGATATTTTTGGGTATAAAGAATTATGATCAGTACTAAATAGGACAATATTACTATTCTGCATTATTATTTTATATGGATGAAGCCATTTATACATACTAGATATGAAAAAAAATATGGCCAAATCCAATTTTTGTTTGCATAGACAAAATGTAACGTAACTAACCGGTAACGTAACTAACCATGTTTTTTGGATACCGTACAAAAAAAACATAAAGCTATTTCTGAAATTTGTCGTCTCAAATAACTTGCCAAGAAACCAGTTAGGACATGAATGTTATGTTTTGTCTCGGTTGAACCTCGTTTGAGGAAGGTTTAAATGCAAAGTCTGTTCCCAAAAAAGCATGTCCACTTTTTGTAACGTAACTAACCAAAATTAAAGTTCTTGCTACAACTTACTGAAACGTGTCTCATGATTTCTTTTGTGGGGGTGATGTACGTTATATCTATAGGTATTGACACTACAAAAATTTAACAATAATATCAAAGCGTCTTCATGTACAAGCTAACTTTAGGGTAAAAGTAGCCCTAAAGTGTAATGAAACTAATTATGGAATTGCCCTGATGGTGATTGAGATGGTGGTGGTGGTGGTGGTGGTGGTGGTGGCGTTGGTGGTGGTGGCGGCGGTGGTAGTGGTAGTGGTGACGGTGAAGATGGCGGTTGTGGTGGTGGTATTGGTAGTAGTGGTGGCGGTGGTGATGAGGTGGTGGTGATGGTGATGATGATGACGATGATGATGAGCAGGAGGAGGAGGATAATCATGATGATGAAGATGATGATGATGATAATGATAATGATAATGATGATGATGATGATGATGATGATAGTGAGGATGATGGTG
This sequence comes from Paracentrotus lividus, assembly GCA_940671915.1. Lineage (NCBI taxonomy): Eukaryota > Metazoa > Echinodermata > Echinoidea > Camarodonta > Echinidae > Paracentrotus > Paracentrotus lividus. The sequence continues at coordinate 5,290,630 of CALNVZ010002974.1, forward strand.
AGAATGATGGTATGGGTGATCATAATGACGGTGGTGACGATGATGATAAGATGATAGTGCTAATAACAATACCATGACGGGTGAATTATGTCAATACGGTTCATCCAAACACACAATATTACAATCCATTTAAAGTTATTGTAATTGGACAATATACTATCCAATACAATCACACATTATTTAGCACTGATTATCTACCCCAATATCTCTCATTACTACAGGGTGCAACAAAAACCGTGAAAGCTGGCGGTGTTGATCGCTTAACAGACGTCTAGGGCTACACTGGTTCTCATAAGGAACGCTTCGACGCAGACACGGGCAAAGGAAAGGGGTTAGAGGGGAGAAAAGACTTCGATGATAAAGCCGCTTCGGGTTATGACGTTGGTTACAAGGGCAAAGATACATAGGGTACATGCAGGTAATATGGGCCACCTGAAGCAAATCATGTCGTGACCGTCGACCGGTGACCGGTGACCGGTGTGAGCACCATAATGTTGTTTATATGAACTGTATACGAAAATATATTCTCGTGAGAGCATCTGATGCCGAAATTTCTTTGAGAAAATTGCTGAAAACCAACAAGGTAGGTCAAACTTACGGCATTTTTTTACTCTGATGTAAAATTTGATATTTCATAGAACGTGATGGTGAAAGAGTGTTTGAGGGGGGTAACCTCGATTGTTTTGTATATTTAGTAAGCTTATAGTTTCATTTTGATCATACTATCGTGTACAGGTCAATTTTTGTAGTGAAGGGGTGCAATGTGGCATTAAATGCTTGCCTGACACAGCAACATTAGTGCAGGTAATATGGGCCATCCAAAATGGCGGAAATGATTCTGGTACTTAATATTGGGATGAGGCATCAATCTCTTTGCTACAATTTGTTTGGGTATATTCACAGTATATAATTAATATAAATAACTTATTTTAGGCTTATATTGACTTGTATAATGAAAATAATATTTAAATGATATTAAAAAAAGAAATAACATACAAAATACAAAACAATGAAATATATAGTCAAAGTATTTACTGAAGGGTCTTATAATTTCAAATTATATCTAAAAGTTAATGATTTTCAACATTTTAAGCAAATCAGACATGGTAGTTTTTAAAACATACATTAAATACGTGTGCCCATATTACCTTAGAGCAGTAGTTATTGATTCATATAAACAATTATTATCCATACAGAGGGTTTTAGAGGCCCAATATAAGTGTTATTTTGTTGATGCACTTCATAAACTTGACCTACTTTACAAAGTTCGTTGAACATCAGCCCAATATCGTGGCCTCACTGCCCAATAACAAAAAATATTGGCAGCAAAGGGGGAAATCCCAAAGTTTGAAAAGTGAGATTAACCAGAGAGATTAATCATTTTTGTTTTGTTTTTGGGGAGGCCAAATAATTCTTTTTAGGGGATTGGGGATGGTTTTTTTTTTTTTTTTTTTTGGGGGAGGGGGCAATTTTTAATTCTGGGGTGAATTTTTTTTTATTTTGGTGGGGGGATTTTTTTTTTTTTTTCGCCAGAAATCGCTAAAAATAATTCTCTTCTTTTTTTTTGGGGGGGGAATTTTTTTTTCTCGCAGAATCAAACAAAATATGGGAGGCATTTTTTGCGGGGGGCCGAATTTTTATTAATTTTTTTTCCCAAGAGATCAAACAAAATTAAGGGGCATTTTTTTTGAGGGGAGGCAATGTTTTTTTTGGGGGGGGGGGGCAATTTTTTTTTTGTGGGGGCCATTTTTTTTTCCAGAAAAAAAAAAAAAAAAAAAGGGTGGGCAGATTTTTTTTTGTTGGGGGGGGGGCCATTTCTTTTTTTTTTCTTTTTTTTCCATTTTCAGAATTTCAAATATAGAATCGTAACCAGAAAAAAAAATGTGGAGGTGGGGTTTAGAAATCCTAAATGAGTAAAAAAATATTATGATAAAAATGGGGGGGGGGGCTATTCGTAAATCCTCTGTAATGGATAATAATGATAATATTAGATGTCCTATTTTCGGTCAATACAAGGATATATTGAACTCGCTTTTCAAAATATTGGACTCGTCTTCGACTCTTCCAATATTTGTGCAAAGCTCGTCCAATATTCCTTGTATCAACCTCAAGGCCATCCAATATTCTATAAATATTAGACCGTGTGTCATTTTGTAATTTTATGCAAATTAGGCAAATGAGCTTAGGGGTCCATATTACCTGCATGTACCCTAAATGGAAATGACATGAATGAGATTTACAGTTGAATAAAACAAAAAAGATAGGAGTATTTATGGTTGTTGGATAGAAGGGTGATAGAAAGCAAATAAAATATTTGTATATAAATGGAAATGACAAGATTGCGATATACACTTCACTGTTTTACTTGGTTCCCGAAACGATTTTAAGACAAGAAAATGTTTGGCGATCAATATCATTTAAGAACGCAGATATTCAATATTAACATTATTCTTACGCTGACGGCGATTTTATTCGTCGACGAACTGATTTGCGATTTATTTTTTTGATATGGTCAAAGCATTTTGTGATTGAAATTGATGCTGGAAGAGGAAGAGATGAGAGAGAGACAGAGAAAGACAGAGAGACAGAGAAAGACAGAGAGACAGAGAGAGTGGGAGAGAGAGAGAGAGGGGGGGGGGGAAAGACAGATGAAGAGAGAGAGAGAGAGAGAAAGCGAAAAAGAAATGTTTGGCTCGCGCTCTTCGCTCGCGTTTATCTACACTGTCATAAAGGTGGAATATTTTTTTGCCGCTATAGCGACATGATTTTGCTCTGAATTTAATTTGTTGAATATGTTTGTCCCTGCTTTTACTTTTTGGGACCCTGGCTATATCTTGGACATTCTCCCAACCCTTCAAATGGACCTTTTTCCAGAAAAAGTTTTGTCAACACTCATGATGCCCATTTTTGTCATTTTTCTCATTTTGGGGCCCCTTTTTTGTTTTCCCGGGCGATCAAAGCCCCCCCCCCCTCAGTCCTACCCCAAGAAAACGCTACTGAGGTGTACTGTTTTATATTTTTCTTTAAGTTAAATCTATATTTCTGGAGAGAGGCTAAGGTCTCTTGTCTAGGGGAGGGGTTGAAGTAAAAAACGAGATTGGTGAATAATCGGAATATTTTATTCCATCTTTATGCTGAAAACAAATATGAAAAACCACCTTTAACTCTTAAATATCATCATTTTCCCCTTAAATTTTGTTTAGCCTTGATGACAAGGCTGTAAATAGTCATTATTGATAATATTTTATTTTGATTTATGTTTGGTTGAGATTTTACAATACAATTTAATGAAGATAGAAATTTCCGTGGTGTAAAAATGAATAAAATGAATGTTGAACCCCAATCAAAATAAATTTTGACCCCTCCCCTAGACAAAAGAGTTGAGCCTGTAACCATAAATCTAGATTTAATTTAAAGAACAGTGACAAATCTCCACCTCAGACGTGTTTCCTTGGGGTAGGACTGAGGGGGTCTTGGTGGGTCGCGTGAACAAAAAAGGGCCCCCAAAATAAGAAAAACTGACGAAAATGGCCATCTTCTGGGGGTGACAAACTTTTTTGAAAAAAAGGGTTGAAGGAACGTCCAAGATATATCCAGGATCCCAGAAAGTGAAAGCGGTGACGAACAAATTCAATAAATTAATACCGGAGCAACATAATGTCACTTGAGCCAGAAAAAAATAAGATATAACTCCCTTCTTTTTACAGCATCATTCACATGCACGTAGGTAGTTTTTAGAAAAGTTACAAACATCGATGTGTTACACAACTATTCACTAAAAATTATTGAAAAAAGGAAGAAAAAAAAAATTTCGTAAAAAAAAAAAAAAATAGAAAAAAAATTCTTCATCGAAACTCTCCCTGTTTTCGATATCGGTCTGATTTCAAAATAGCACAAGCGTTAAGACAAGTTAATACTCTGTATTTTGACATCAAATTTAGTGTATTTAGAAAATGAATTCTGCTATTTTTATTCAAAATAGTTTTTTTTGTAAAATGGGCACTCATTTTGGACGCCCCCAGCTGTAGGGACCTTATGCAGCAGAGATGCACTGCCAGATGTTTAGTTTGGTAAATGTGGGGTTCTTTCTCATGTTTTTTTCTAATACTCAGCTGCTGGTACCTCGTTCATCTACCCAAAATCTTGTCAGCTGCCTGACTATATTATCTTTGTATCTTTAGCTTGTTTGTCCGGTTAATGTGATATTAACTATCTTGTTTGAATTTGAGTTTGATTTTATTCACGGAATCAGAGGCGGCGGAACGAATTTGAAAGTGGGGGGTCACGATGGAAAAGGGGCACTTTTTTCTGATAAGGGGGCACTTGAGACCAGAGGCTTTAAGAGAAAAGTGTTCAGATAAGCAGGGGTGCGCAGAAAAATTGCCTTTAATTTTATTAATGATAAACAAAAGGAATGTGAGCGCGAAGCGCGAGCTTAAAATTTTGAGATAATTGTTCATTATAGACCCTATTTAGTATCCGCGAGCGCGAAGCGCGAGCTGAAATTTTTTAGCTGAAAATGTTAGTTAATTGTGCATATAACCTGCGAGAGCGAAGCGCGAGCCGACAAATTTTAGTTAAGTGTGCATCAAATACCCTATTAAATATCCGCAGCGCGAAGCTCGATTTGAAAATTATGAGCTTAAAATGGAGTTTATTGTGCATTATAGACCCTATTTAGTATTTGCGAGCGCGAAGCGTGAGCCGAAATTTTTGAGCTCAAAATTGGAGTTAATTGTGCATTATAGACCCTATTAAAGGTAGTGTCAGCCTTTTGCAGGCAAAAAAAAATTTCATTTCTAGTTTTTGAGAGGATATAGTAGTATATTAATGACTATATCTTCCCACAACATGATTAAGCTCAAATGTGTATGTTTGTCATTATATTGCGATTATCAAAATTCATTCCTATTTTTTCGAACCTCGAAAAATATACCGTACGGCGCGAACCGTTGACCGTTAGCGCAGAGAATAATGCACGTTAATGCGCCGTGTGTATATTGCTGTGTGTGGTCCGTGCTGCACGCGCTGTAATATCAACGATGTTGATGGAGAGCTGGTCTAGATTGGTAATCGGATTTTCGTTTCATATTACTAATCTAGGCAACCTATGACAGTAAGATTGAATAGACAGTATAGGTCGATCATATTCTAAAGTTATGCCAAGTTGCAGTAGCTTTCGCAAATTGTGAAAAAGGATGACACTACCTTTAAGCATCCGCGAGAGCGAAGCGCGAGTGTGTTGGAAATTATGAGCTTAAAAATTGAGATTATTATGCATTATAGACCCTATTACGTATCCGCGAGCGAGAAGCGCGAGCCGAAAATTTAGGTTTTTAAAGACATATGGAGTAATAAGGGGCACTTTTTTGTATTAAAAGTGCCCCTTTTTACTATAAAAATGGCATTTTATTAGCTAATAAAAAGGGCACTTTTTAGTCATGAAAAGGGGCACTTTTAGGGTGGATGAAAAAGTGGGGGTCACAGTGCCCCCTGCCCCCCTGGTTCCGCCGCCTCTGCACGGAATTATATATATATATATATATATATATATATATAAACCTGCTATCAGCCTAAATAGTGCGGTATAGTATGTCACCAAAACAGCTCTCGTGCGACTGAAACGCCCATTTTGATATTTTTGCATTTTTGGGTCTATTAGGATCCAAGCTATCAGAAATTGATGGGGTTCAAATTTTCAGACCCCTCCTTCATTTCCTGGTGGGCCTTTAAAGGGCGCCACATTGGCCCATTAGGAAAATGTCGTGTATTCCTCCTCAAATCAAATTTTTATTACAATTTTTAATCTAAAGTGACCAGAAATGTCAAAGTAGTTCATTATCAGTGATATTTCATCCTAGCAGTTGTATCATTTTTACCATAATGGGGCTCAATTGAAGAATTATGACAACAAAATTAGAAATAAAAAATGAAAATGTTGAAAAACAAGTCAATTTTCTTTATTTTGGGCAAAAATTTTGCAATGAAAAGACACTTTGTAAACATTCAGTGGTAAAATTGAAGCATTGAAATAACATCCTTTTATAGAGCCCACTCTGAGCTTTTGCAAATTTTAAAGTTTAGTTTAGTTTTTGTAGGAATCAAAGGGTCACTACTATCAACGATTGGTATCACCCTTGAAACACTTCGACCGCTGTTGTTGTGGTGGGGGTTCTTCAATTATCATTGAGCTTCAAAGGGCATCCTCACTATCGGTTGGAACTCAGCATTAACACCCTCTGTCTCGCCTTTGTATGAGGCTGCGAATAATTACTGTAACCCCTTTCTCCCTGCTACCTGATTTGCTATAAAATAACTCTCAGTCTAACCTCTTAAGATCTCAGACACGTTTTTAATTTTCACCTCGCCTGCGGTAGCGTCGAATGCTTTAATTAAAATTATTTTTTGAATAGAACAGAGGGTCTTTACTCTTTAATATTGTTGGTCGCAGCTATATTCGGGGCGCAGGGACTTCATAATTGAGCCTTCTTGTCCCCCCATTGTTTACTAATGTTTATAAAGGAATATATTTATAATATTTGCTCGATGACCATACCAGAACTCTTGGTGGCTGAAGACCGAAAAAAATTAACGCACCTAGCCACCCACCCCCTCCCCCCCCTCCCCCCTCCGCTTAGTCGCGACGACCAGCGTGATTCGTGGAAAAAATGATTGATCTTTTGCTCCTCAGTGTGATGAAGAAACATGGTGTATCAGCACATCTGAAAATCGACCATTTTGTGGGGCCCCTGTACATATCTGGATCCGCACTATAGTCAACAGGGGCATAGTATGTTTTTTGAGGGCGGGAAATGGCGCACAATGATGAACAATTATTCTAAACCAAGTTCTTGTCTTCTTTCGAGTTAACGCAGAGAACTGGCGGATCAAAGTAAAAATACAGGCTCATCCCAAAATTTGGGAACTTAGGGGACGCAGCCGAAAAAATGTCAAACTTAAACATGTACATCATGAGTGGTTTTGAATTAGTGCGCGCCCTGGCCCCGCTGGACTCCCTGGCGGTAGTAGTATTTAACCCGTTGTATACTCATTACCTAAATATAGCCCGAATTCACAAAGATTCTGCAAACCACGGATCCGTGTTTATGTAATTTGTGTATAACACGCTTATTAGCCGTAATATGAGAAAGGTCAGATATGCGCGACTTTGTCATACGCGCCGAATTTCGCCAGTTGCTATGGTTTGACAATGGCCCAAGTTTGAATAATGAGTCCACTCTGTCGAGTCACGGTTAAATTATTGAATAAAACAACTTAACCATAGCGACAACGTAATGTAGCGCTTTGTGAACAAGTCGCGATTCGTTATGGACCTTCTTCACAGTACGCGCTAAATAAGCGTATTACACAAATACATAACCGGATCCGTGGATTTTTGCAGAATCCACCTTTGTGAATTCGGCCATAAGACCTTAATAATTAAATACTGACATTGATCATTTAACTGTCTTTGTTCATCCTTTAAATGAAAGAATTTTGCAATCATGCTGACAATCAACGATTCTTCGGCCTTTATTATAAAAATTCTCAGTATACAACGTTAATGAAAGAAATAGTGTCCATCCTTGTTATTTTTTATGTGAATTAGCAGGCGATTGAGTGTAGGGCGGCAAATTCCATTTTAACAAAACAAAACTGCGATTTTTAGTAAACAGTGATTTGTAAAAGTACTCCCAGTTTCAAAACTTATTATTTTTTTGAATTATCCCATGCATTTAGAGTGACCAGACGTTGATATATAAGAGTATTTTTTAAAAACATTATCAAAATATGTTTGTCGCCATCTGTTGTCAAAGTACGGTTTACATCTGTTTACATTTACAAGACTAAATTAGGGTATATTTTTACCTTTAAAAGGTTGGAATAGCCATCTAAATGGTATGTGACAATTTATTCCAATGTTTAATACCATTTCAACTCATTTTTTTGACATCCTAACCCGAAATAAAATAAAAGCGCCACATTTTTCTCAATTTTATACTTACGCCCTTCATTTTTCACAATTCTTTTGTCATTTGGGACCAATAAGATTAGATGGAGGGGTCTGAAAATTTGAACCCCATCATTTTTGGATGAGTGGGACCCTCTAGAAGCCAAATCCACCCAAATATCACTTTGGGCAGCTTAGTCCTGCGAAATGACATAACAAACCCTACTAAAAAGGCTGCTTTTCAGCAAGGCCGTGCATTCAATACAAATATACAAACATTTTAAGAAACGATATAAATACCAGTAAATACTAGGTAACAAAATCCAATGACGTAGCCAGCTAATCCTGGGGGGCATTTCATCAAAGGACTTGTCGGACGTTTTATCCGACAAACTGTTATAAGCTACTGAAATGCTTGCATCTGATTGGCTGAGAGCAAACTTGTCGGATAAAATGTCTGACAAGTCCTTTGATGAAATGCCCCCCAGGGCTAAGCGATTTAACGATGTACGTTGTACGGACTTTGTGAACAATAGATCGCCCAATAATCCCGTTATCAGCCCGTCACGCCAGAGGATGTCGTAACAAACGTAACAATTTATAAAACAACAAAAATAAAATAAACGTACAAACATTTAAAGACTTAACGACTCAACGACTACAAAGATTGTATAAAGGCATTTAGATTGGTTACCGATCTAATTTCTTGAGGCAAGGAGTTAAAGTAAACAGAAGCACTGTATATGGCACTGTGTTTCAAGAAATTTGTCCAAGGTTTTGGTAGGTCAATGAAAACTTTTCTATTTCTTAAACCATGTCGATTTTCCCTTAGTGTAATTCTTGCATTCAATGATTCAGGCAATGAATTATGTATTGCTTTAAAAATAATTATAATAGCTGTTTTCCTCCATCTTTCCTCTAATTTATCAATACTTATTGTACTATACAATAATTCCCTATTATAACGAGCATCTACTCCTAAAACAACACGAAGAGTGAAAAGCATGACTGATATTCGACCATTTTCCCGACCAAAATCTTTTTGCGAGCGAATGCCGAGAGCTGACCTACTAACTACTCACGGCTTTCGCTTTGCTATTTGATAAAGTTTTTAGTTTAGCCATTTTCAATCGTTTCGTTTGTTTTATGGTCACTCCATCAATCTTATCTCTACATGACAATAATCGTATCAGGACATCTCCCCCGGAGGACAACTCCACCGGGGACAACTCCCGGAGGACAGCTCCCCCGGAGGACAACTCCCCCGGAGGACAACTCCCGGAGGACAGTCCCCCCGGAGGACAACTCCCCCGGAGGACAACTCCCCCGGAGGACAACACCCCCGGAGGACAAATCTTCCACAGGACATCTCCCCCGGAGGACAGGTCCCCCCAAGGACAACTCCCCCGGAGGACAAGTCCCACAGAGGACATATCCCCCGATTTCAACTCCCCCGGAGGACAACTCCCCCGGAGGACAACTCCCCCGGAGGACCACTCCCCTGGAGGATAACTCCCCCGGAGGACAACTCCCCCGCAGCACAACTACCCCGCAGAACAAGTCCCCCGGAGGACAACTCAACCATTCCGGAGAACAGATCCACATGCACTCGTTAATTTTTGCTCCATTTGCTTTTTTTGTGTGTGTTTTTTGTTATTGTTTTTTTTTTAAACCGAAATAGCCATTCATGGAAATACAAAATCTTTGGCAATTTTTGTTTTTTCCGGCGAAAGGTGTTAAAGTTTGACAGCTGTAAAGGCGTACTGCTATTGGAACCGAATTTTATCGACAAGAGAGAGAGATATATTAACTTCAATCTTAAATCACCATAGGAAGATGATCTGATTAGATTTTAGAGTATGTAGGTCAATGGTCAGGCCCGTAACTAGGATTGTTGCGGGAGGTTCGATCTGAACTGAATTCCTTTTATAGAGAGAGAATGATATCTTGAGCGCAGCAGGCGAGCCGCAAATTTCTTTAATTAAAAATGACCCGAAGGCAGTATATATTTTTACTTTTTTTGGTTCTACTTTTGTTGTTGTTATTCTTTTTAAAACGTGACGACTTATCTTTCTTTTAGCAAAAAAAAAGAAAAAGAAAAGAAAAGAGGATTTCAAGCGCGAATCCGTCAGTGGAAAATTTTATATCACAATCATTATTAAAATATAGGTACATAATATGATAGCAGAAGGGTTTTGTTTGTTTTGTTTGGCTTGTTTTCAGCAAATGTTTTAAGTTATAAATGTTTTCCATCGGATATGTTGACGGGAAAATACTGAAAAACATAGATATAGATATACCGAGATTGTTTTATATTCTCATTTGCTACTTTCTGGAGATATTTTCATACCAAGATTCACTAAGTTGCAAAATAAACCACTCTTATAAGGAAGCGATGACACGTAATTATGCATGAATTTAGTGTAGAGAGTATCATGAAACACCACACCATTCAGATATAACGATTGTCTGTAACATCTTAAAAAACCCAATTGACTAATGATTCGCTACTTCACAGTTCTCCTCATTGGAAAATCGACACAAAACAAGTGATCGATGCATGGAATTGAGTTTTTGTGAATTTCCTTTTTTGAATAAATAAAAATGTGTTTCTCGAATAATAATAACTTTGGCGCCCATTCTTAATTTTAGGAGTTGTGAATTAAATTATTAATGAAAGCTTAATTTATCGTGGCCTCACCCCCCTCCCCCGCCCCCTTGTGAAAGACGACTAGAGTAATGTAGGCCAACTCGCCCTTCGTGCTCTTTTCTTACTCCTGTACGTTCATATTTAGTTACCCCCATTTAGGAATCCCTTTCCCCTTTTCAACATTTTTCTTTTTATTTCTTGCATTTTCATTATTTCCTTTTCTGAGAGAGATATCAAATTTATAAGATATAGAGAGGGTTACCTTGAAATAGAACATATTATTGAGGGAAGGAAGTAGCCAATTCATAGATTGGAAAGGGTGGTTCAATGGATGATGAGCAATTTAAAACAACAATTCCCATCTCAGTTGTCATTACAGAAGGGTTACTCCATGGAAAAGTCATGTAATAATTGTAACAGAAAGGAAAAACCAAGGGGGTTGGCATAAAATCAATAGTTATAAAGCATTTTAAAGTGAGGGGAAGATGTCATCCCGGGGAGTTGTCCTTGGGGGACCTATCCTCCGCGAGGGAGATGTCCTCGCGGGGGAGTTTGTCCTCCAGGGGAGTTGTCCTCCCGGGGGAGTTGTTGTGCTCACGGGGGAAGTTGTCCTCCGGGGAAGTTGTCCAGGGGGAAGTGTGTCCCCGGGGAATTATCCTGGAGAGGGGGGACGAATGTCCTCCGGGGGAGATGTCCTGCGGGGGGACCTGTCCTCGCGGGAGCTGTCCTCGCGGGGGAGTTTTGTCCTCCGGGGGAGTTGTCCTCCGGGGGAGCTGTCCTCCGGGAGTTGTCCCCGGGGGAGTTGTCCTCCGGGGGAGATGTCCTAGAACCGACAATAATATATACTTTCTCTTCTTTCCCCTCTCTCTTTCTATCTCACTATCTCTCCGCGCGCTTTCTTTCCCCCTATCTCCACTTCTCTCTGACTCTCTCTCTCTCTCTGTTTCCCTCTTTCTCTCTCTCTCCATCTACCACCCATCCGCTGTCATATTTCAATATCTATTTTAAATGTAAAACATACTTTGCAGTTCGTAAATAGGAATTTTAACGAATGAATGAAATGAAGATCAGCGACAAAAGAGGTAATTCATTGAATACAGTAATTTATTTGTGAACATCCTGTAATTGGTTTCTTTCCCCTTAAGAGAGTTGGCTCCGCTCGATCTTTCTCGAATTCCTACATTTATACATCCACCATTGGTGAACATACGATATAGGGCGGATGTAAACCTCAACATTTTCTTAGTGTTTATATATGCCAAAAAACACGGGGATGCCCTTTTGCCCCACAACTTTCCATGATCTGTCTGATTATCTACGCTATTGCCTGCACTCGGTAAGGTTTTCCTTCTTCAGTATCTTCAACCACATGTAGTCTGTACCTTCACTATGACTCTAGAGTTTCAAGTGTTTAAGAATGGTGCTACATTGAGTCCAGTCATGGTTGGTCCTCCAAACGCTCTTTCAACCAATGACTTCTTCTTGGCCACACAGATCCTCCGGACTACCAGACCAGCCGAGGTTTGCCTGAAACACATCTCGGTCTCAACCTTCACTGCATTCTTCACTACATGCTTCTTGCTATTCTTGTGTCTGCGTCCTGGTATCTCTCTGGCTCGCCTCCAACTGTCATACCGCATGTGAATGCCTTCTGTCCTCGCCTCAAGGAGCAAGACGACTTTGGTAAGTCCATCTTTGGTTAGGAGCTCTCGACGACTGCTGGAGGTAGTTGCGATCTGCTTCAGTTCCAGTCTTACCTCGCCTCTGGTCAGAGCTTGGCGGAGCAATCCCTGTCTATCACTATACGGTTTGCTGTGCTTAAACGGCCGATCATGGATGCCATCTAGCCCCCTCTGAACTTCAAAGAGATCCTCGTTGATGCTTTTCAACAACCGATGCATGTATGCGCAAGAACCGACTTCTCCAAAGTATTCAATTGTCTGACGATATCTTGTCTTTAGTGCAGGAGTCTTTGGAGTATCTTTAGTTTTAGCAGAGGTTGTTGAGGTGATACGCTTGACTTGGATGTCGGGGAGGTCTCTGCTTAGAAATTTCTCTAGATTTACGCAACGCTGAACAATGCCATCCATAGGGTAGGATGTTACAGTGAGAAGCATCCAACTGTGTGCTGTGGCGCTGTCCTTCATACCTTTGTCTTTTCTCCTTCTGTTGAAGGATGCTTTCACTAACCCAGATGCAAGATCATCTGAAGTTGACCGAGTCTTGGTTGGTGAAGCTGGCTTTGGGGCCTTCAGGAAGCTCTTTCCCATGATGAAGCTGAAAGCAGAACAGAGCAATGCCAGGATGAACGTAAAACCTCGCATAAGCGGATTTCGAGCTGCTGTCTTTTCCTCCTGGCGTGTATTGGTGCTGTCCAGGTCATTATTTGAGTCCACTTTCTCAACCCTGGTTTCGATAACACACCTATTGTCCTCATTGATACGACGTTGCACCTGCATGCCCATCCTGGCTCTGTAACTGGTGCAGAGACTGCGGATTGCCTGTACCTTCCTATACATCATGTCCACTGAATTGATTAACAGCATGAGTTCCCATTGCTGAGTATCTAGTCCCGGGAATCTGTCCCGCATCCTCAGCTTGATGTTACGAGAAGTATCCTCTACTTCGCTAGGACCGTACCTCTCCAAATGTACGTCCTGTACACCAGTAAACACATCATTGAGCTTTCCGACTATTCGCATCAAGCGACATCGTGCTTTCATGATGACAGAGTTCTCGATATCATAAAGACTCTCGTCATCGCTGGACTCTGGTAAGGCGATGCAACCGTTGTGAGTCTTCTTCGACCACCATGAACGCCATTTCTGGAATTTGGAGTTCAGATCCTGGGATAAGGAGTGATCCGATGATGTAGCAGCAACATCACTGATAAT
>CALNVZ010002974.1:5304142-5407244 GCA_940671915.1 Paracentrotus lividus
TGAGCATGCGTATAAATTAAGGATGACTGTAGCCTCATCTCTCTTTTTATTCCTCTCATAATAAAGGGCTACAGAGCCGGTGGATACTTCCTTTTTTTTTTCTTCTTCTTCTTCTTCTTCTTCTTTCAGGAAACGTACAAAAACCCAAAATGGCCGTCCACTTTCAAAAATTCTCAGCGGCCCTTGTTGTACATAGGCGTTCCTTATCTTATTTTATGCGGCGGTCACAACTCGTCGCAGGCTACGGGGCACGTGCCATCAACGTAACCTGTGTTGCATGTGCAATGCACGCACAGGTCCAGGGTCAACCTCTGCGATTCCTGCGTTTCTGTAGTAAGGGTATTGTAAAAACCTCCTGTACGTCGTACATGCATTGTACCTGCAAGGTACCTCCGCTGCACGAATTTTGTACAAAATCCATCGTGGGGAGTTGCACGTCGAATGTACGGCGAGTTGTGACCGCCGCATTAGTCACCAAGTGCTGTTCCTCTTCTTTATCATCATCAACAACAACAACTTCAACAAAATCATCTGCAGCTGCAGCATCATCATAATCTTTCTCATATTTTATTGCTTCCTTATTCCATCTTTCATCATTAAAATCATTATTGTTTTACATTAAAAATTGTGAATTTACACACACAAACTGCGAACGTATCTGGACCTTTAACTTTGTTAACTTTAATTCGTTTATTGCGTAATTTCTATTAAAAATGGAAGCGTTATAATTTTGCATGGACACAGCCTCTTAAAAATGAGTTTGCACTTGTCATTGATTATAGCAATGAATATGTTGGTAAATAACTACAGCTATATCACAAGGAAAGTTAAAAATCTGACTGATATATATATTTACTTTGTTATTGTTCAATCTTGTCTCTCTTGAAAAAGGAAAAGGTATTTCCGAAAATTTGAGAATCAAAATAAAATAAAATCTTCGTTGGAAATAAGCATGATGTTGATCTTCACTTCTGTGTTGTTTATAAATATTTCATTCAATATATATATATATATATATATATATATATATATACATTTTTTTTTTAATGTGGTGACTAATCACTTATACAACCACCAAGATGTGATCGATGTTTGAGAAAAAGAAAAAAAAATAAAGAGAAAAAGTAGAAGAAAAAATAGACCACCATGGAATGTATGCTTATACCTGTTGTTCACATTTAATAATCACACCTACTTAAGTGTTGCCAGGCCCGTAACTAGGAGGGGGGGGGGTTCAGATAAAAGAAAGAAAGGTGACCCCCCCCCCCCCACACACACACACACTTTTCGGCAGAAATGCTTCAGATACATGTACTTGAATAGAATGCAAGACACGAAGCTTAAAATACCTTGGTTTCAGTCCCCCTACATGGAAATTTTATCGCTCGCGCTTCGCGCTCGCATCATTTTTAGTTTCAGGGATGATATCCTTTTCAGAAGAAATTACAACGAAATGAAATCATCTCGAAAGAATGTTTTCTGTCTCTACTTGCATTTAATTTTAGATGATATAGCAGAAATATGATCTTATTACAAAATAATTTGCCCTGCTGTCAGGTCATGAGGGAAAAAGAAGGCCATAAAAAGGAAACAAAAACCAAGGCAGATCGGAGGTCCGCATGTAGAACAATTTTCACTCGAGTCTTGTTTCGCATGTTTATATATTTCAAAGGGGCTTTCGATCTTCATTTTGGGCAAAATATACAACTTTTCTTTCTCGCTACTCGCGTTTTTTTTTAAAGGGAGATGATCATTAGCTTGTGAAAAATTAAAGCAAAGAAACAATGCGCAGCTGTGTGGAAAAAACCACTATTTCATGTCAGTATAAGGAAAATTTCCGGGTCGCGCTTCGCGCTCACAAGGTTCACCCCAGATTACGGCCCATTGAGTGATTCTTGAGGCTAAGATATACGAAGTGATTACTAGTATTTTGTGGTTATTTTCTTCCGCTCGGGCTTCGCGCTCGCATTTTTTTTTAAGGGAGGTGGTCATCAGATCTTAAAGGAATTAAAACAAAAATTATATAAGTAAGAGGTAAAATGTGTCTAAAATACACACCTTCAGGTCATTAGAAGCCAAAATTTTCGGCTCGCGCTTCGCGCTCGCAAAGTTATCTTTAAAAGCCCATTAACTTATTCCTTACATCAAAAAGTGAAGTGATATGATAAAAAAATTTCCGCTCGCGCTTCACAATTCATTTTTGAAAATTGAAAAAGGAGGAGATCGTCACCGTGTGTAAAAGAATGTAGAAATAACATAAGGGGAAATATTGGCGCAAAAATATTCCGCATTAGGTAATTATAAGTTAAATTTTTCGGCTCGCGCTTCGCGCTCGCAAACATTCATTCCTTTAAAAAAAGATCCACTTTTTCAGATTTTGAACCCCACCCCGTAAAAATCCTAGCTACGGGCCTGGTTACACTTGGATGCAGAGAGGATTTATATTCTATAAGACATTTCAAATAAATGGATTCAATAAAAAAAAAATATATATATATACTTATAAATGTATGATTTATGAGATTAAAAAACTAAGAAAGTTCCATTTATATAATCATGATAATATAGTACAGTATAAAATAAGACACAATAATTACTACATACTCAAGTTGTAACTTGATATTCATATGATCAACGAATACCCTGGTTTGATCTTCAAGTCAATGTTGAACTCTCAAACATAAATCGTAAAGTCTCGGTCTGAACATATATGCTGATTGTTGAATTTCATCAACTTATATAGTGATCGATTGCAAATAAAATGGTTTTTTTTTCTGTATAATACAAGATGATAATTTTTTTTTTAACCCACAAATGTTGAACATTAACACGCGTGACGCCAAAGTTTAAGTCCAGATTATGCTTGTCACTGAAATTTACTTTGCATTACATTGAAACTTATTAGTGTATAGTCTGTGTGGTGAAAATCCGTAAATGGGTAAACAAGTTATGAAAACATTTATTCAATGAAGAATAAAAAATTACATTTTCTTTACATGCTGTGTGTTTCTATTTACTTTGAATACACATTCCTTTATGAAATAATTGATCTAATCCAACATTAAAATCACGAAAGAACGACAATTTATTGAATATCGCTACGAAACATTATTGGAGAGAAGCTCGCAAGTGCGGTCACAGAGTTAACACGGTACAATCATAATTTTTGTTTTCCTTTCAGTGCGAATTTTCGTCAAACCGACACGCTGGTTCTCCCGTTCTTCTGCTTGTAAAGAAACGTTCTTAACTTTATAGGGGTGAAGTTACCCTGTAATTTCCGAATATCCAATTCGGAAATACGTCATAAATCCGTTTTTCAAGACATTTAGTAATATCAAGATACGATGACATCATGAATGACGTCATAAATCCGTTTTTCAAGACATTTAACCCTATTCAGGTCAATTTGACCCCCCCCTGTACGAAATCCGCGACTGCCGCGCAACCGCTGCGAATCGCAACCCGGCGCTTTATGACTTTTTTCTTTCAAGTGTCTCGCAAATTTTGACACCAAGTTCGAAAAAATCGGACACTCCGTTGACGCGTTACGCAACATTATGTAATCGCATGTCAGGCCAAAATTGAACGAAAAATCGTCATTTTGCATGCGTTTGTGTACAAAATACTGCTTTTTTCTAAATTTCTTTATAACACTGATAATTGTGCCTTCTGAGCCTTTTGATTGATTAAATATGTCTTTTGATCAAAATACATTTCTCAAGCATAAAAAATTACAAAAACAAAGAAATACATAATTAATGAAATATTAACGATTTCCATAAAAAAAAGCATCTAATTTGCATACATGAGTATGCATAAATTAGCATAAATTAAATACGTGAATTTTTTTTCTTCAAAAAAAAACATACCAGCGACACCCTTTACATGTGCAGCGACGTTCGCGCAAAATTTCGCGGTGATCGGACCATCCGCGGCCGAGATCTAAGGGGGGGGGGTCAAATTGACCCCCCCCCCCCAGTCAAAATCTCCTCTTGAAAAGCCCAGTCTGAATAGGGTTAATAATATCAAGATACAATGACATCATGAAACATTATTTTCAGACAATTATTACTTAGTACCACCTATCATTGAATATAACCTATAGATTACAGCTGCTAAATTTCGAATATACAAATGATTTCTGCCAGTCAGTACCATGATTGCACTAATATTTCAAGTTCTGTTATTTTGATTGGAATACAATATTTTGAATATATTGTGCTGATATGATAAATATATTTATGTACTATTCATTATTAATTCATCACGTCCTTTGTACAATATTTTATATGTTATCAATATACATGATACATAATTGTAAGGAAAATATACTCTCTATAGCTAATGAAAGACATGTTAATGCCCTTACGACAATTAAAAGTCATGTAAGGAGGGGTTTGAAAAACAGTTTTTAAAATATAAAGGATAAGGAGGAAACTACAGATAGCGAATTAGAAAAAAATAGAGTGTACACCAAGGGGAGAGAGATAAATAGAGAAAGAGATAGACAGAGAGAGGGAGGGAGAGAGACAAATAGAGACAGAGGGAGAGGATGGGGAAATATAACGGAGAAAAGACAGATAGTGGCATCAAGGTGAAGGAATGAAGAAGAAATTAAAAACGACGTAAAACTACAATAAGAAAAGTCGTGGATGTACAAATAAAAATATACTTCTTCAAAGATATAAAATCTTGAATACAAAGTCATATTCATATCAAATGAAATGAAAAATAATTAGTCATAATCATACAATTTGTCTTCTTAATTTCATCTCATTCTCACACACTCTCTCTCTCTCTCTCTCTCTCTCTCTCTCACACACACACACACACACACACACACACTCTCTCTCTCTCTTTCTCTCTCCCTTCTTCTTTTCTATAAAAAAGATACCGGGATATATATATTCAGAGATTCCATATCATGTCACCACATTCCAAATTATGCATTTTCAAAGCGGTTTTTGAGATCATTTTCTTCGAATTTTTGTTTTGCGATGTTTCAAAATCGTACCAATTTTATGTAATTTGTAAGATTGAATTATAGTTAAGATGCAGCTAAATTTGGTATTTCCGTATAGTTTTTCATGATACCCGTTTAAAATTGATATTAGCGTAGTTATTCACTGTGCAGATTTTACAATGTCTCTATAGTTTGAAAAAAATCACACACAAAAGATATGATGATTTAACAACGAATTAACAATATACTGATTGGAAGACATTGTTCCGAGTACTGAATCTACATTATTGTGCTCATTGACAGTTGAGTCTCTAAAACTTCGTTTGATATCCGTTTTCGTCCTCACGCGTTTCAAAACCTGTCTTCGCCTCCTCCGCGTTCTCAACACCGGGTTCGCTCTCCGCTCCGGGGTCTACGTCACTCGGACCAGGCTTGTACAAACATAGGCAGATGATGATGAAGACGAGAGAACAGCAGCGAAGAGTCATTGCGAGGGCGAGTGAGGTTCGACTGAATGCCCCATTGTCGTACTGCCAGCATTGTCGACCACCGCTACCATCTTCCTCCCACAGTATGCAGGTTTGATCAATAAGAGCACCGAAAACTACCGGACTTGGGACCGTTCCTGTTTGAACGATAAAGATATTATTTGTTATAATTTTAGTATTAAATAAAACTTTTTTTCTTAGAACATAGAACTCTGATTTTATCTGAGCTCAAAGATTGAAAGCGCTACAACATTCAAGGAATTTCATTTTACCCGGCGAATGTCCTATTTCACCTAGATCGAAAGCGGTATTTTCTATATCTTTGCAAGTGAATTATTATGATTGAAGAATCCGGGAAGTTGGAACTTTACTTTACTCCCCAAAAGACGTTTTCATAAGTTATAATTTTTCTTTCTAATTTTGTATGGCTCATTCCATTCAACGCTGTCTTTCCCTTAATCCTTTCCTTTTTCAAGATAATTCTTATCCGTACCTTTTTTGCGTCATTTCTCTATCAATTCTTCCATCATCATGTCTACTTTCAATCTACTCCTTTTTTCCCCGTTCTTCTGTTATCTTTTCTGCTTCGTCTTCTTATTTAAGCACTTTCATAATTATCAAATGTTTTTTACTTACCAAACGCTCTGAATAATACGGATTGGAATCCAAGCGCGAAGGACCTTTGACTGTGGGATACACACCTGTAGAAACACAATTTAAGAACCATTGCATGTTTAAACCACTTCAACGACAACAAAAACACAATTTTCGTCTAAAAGCAGTTGAAGCAACTGATGCTTCGAATTCCCCTACAAATATAAGTAACAAGATGTTTCATTTATTTGTTTCGAAGCATAATTATTAATGGGAGCAGTTGTCCAGTTTGATATAACGCCAATGAATACTGCATTATCAAGATACCTTGAGAATATTTTGACCAGATAGCAAACTCAAAGGCATAGCTAAATTGGACTGAGAGGATTATAGGTTTACATTCAGCCATTTACTCCCATGCCTAACAATAAAAATCATTTATTGCGATCGAAAAATTAACAAATATCAGACGATATCGATTAGAAAAGTATCCTATTCCGTATACGTCACAATGAAAACATGCCTAGCCAAATAAACCGCCGTATTGAGTTGCTTTGTACACACACCTCATAGTTGCCATGGTAACAGGAACCGTTGCCATGAGCGTGAAAGCTAGGAGTATGAAGAACATGATGATGAAGAGGATTTGAAAGTCACATTGTTGAGAGCATTTCCCTGAGACGGCTGAAGATGTATAACTACTGTCTGCATCAGTCTCGATACATGAGCAATTACTGTAAGACTGCAATGTGAAACATTAGAAAAAAATGGTTACATTATATTTTAAAAAACTTAAATAGACTTTAATGTGATATTGATGATTTTTGTATTGGTAATCATGAAAAACTCGATTTTAAAGCGGTTTTTTTTTTCATCGCCAATCCCGGTCGCAGCACAAAATCGGATTGTTTTAATAGTAAAATATATACGATACTCCGTTTTTAAATAATAGTAATAATTATAATAATAGTTGCGATTTATTATGGCGCCTAATATGAAACAATTTAATCTCAAAACGTTTTACAATAACTTATTATTAACCCGGTCATCGGCTGCTTTTAGGTCTCCCTGACACCTATCCATTTTTTGCATCTTTTTTTGCATCTTTTTTTGCATCATGACACCCTTTACGGCGCAATCATTCCATAACTTATTATGCTAGTTCTTTCATCACAGCTTATTTTGGCGCCTCTTTACAAAGGAAACCAACCTTGACACTTAGCGTTGTATTGATGACGTCACAGCCTGCATGACAAGGGGTGTAATATAGAACGCCATTGCTACCACACACTGGATCGAATGCTGCTCCACATCCACAGTTGGCATTGCATGCCGAGTCAAGGACAGCCTCGTCACCTTCGAAGAGCAGCGAACTAATCGATATTTGGAGAGACATAAAGATAATAGTAGATAACAAAGCCATGGCGGACGTGCATGCTTGTTGTGTATTTGACCTATTCATGCTTTCCAAATAGTTCGATAGAAAAACACTGACAAATCTACATGGATCACTTCATATGGGTCAAGAGAATGCGAATTATGCATACTGTTAATTTGAGCCCTTCTGTACGCCTATGGCTATATAATTTCAACATAATGACTTAATTGAACGGGTTGTTTATACTAAACATGATAAGTTTGTGGTTTGTCTCGACAAATGGAAACTTATACAAATGATGCAACAGTATTGTTCGATACTAGTTTTTGTTTCTTTAATTCAAATATTATCACAACATGTTATAATGTATAAATATGTTGCTCTGGAATGATTACCTAAAATCTTTCATTGAAGGAAACAAAAAACCCATAATGACTTAAAATGATGTGAACAAAAATCGATTCATAACAGAATTAACCAATTTTCCAACAGTGTTTTCTTCTTCAATCCTAGGTATACATGGTATAATACTGGAAGTATAAACTGTACGACTGGAATATTTATGTTGGGAAAATGAAAATTATGACACGACATTTGCTCCTGCGACAATTGCTCTGGGGGGCATTTCATCAAAGGACTTGTCGGACATTTTATCCGACAAATTTGCTCTCAGCCAATCAGATGCAAGCATTTCAGCTTGTCAAATAAAACATCCGACAAGTCCTTTGATGAAATGCCCCCAGGTCTTTATTTCCTCTAAGATATAGGTTTAGGGTTATGGTTGCAATAGGGTTTTATGTTTAAATAGGATAATGTATATAGTGTTAAGTCTTACGATTAGTGTATGGAATTCATAAAGGAGCAATTGTCGCTGGAACAAATGTCATGAAACCATCAAAATAGCGGAGTTTGAAGTGCTTACGTGTTCTCATACTGCACGGTGACTCCAGCCAACGCAGGGTTGTCGCATGTGATCAAGAAAGATGGAATGGTTAGTACAGAGATGAGGAGACACACAAACGCCATACGGACCATGCCTCTGAATTGTAGCTTCATCTTAGAGACAATGATACCCCCGATAATGGTACCCGATAGACCAGCAGGGATGATGATGTAACCTGGATGGGTAGTAATCAAAAGATGGGGTTATTAGTTGGAAGATAACTGTTAAGGGCATTTTTTTTAGGGGGAGGGGTAGGCGCGTAGCCTACATGTAGCACCTTGCACATGTTGTACATGTCTCAAAAATTATAATATAGTCGGGTTAACATTTGATAATTTCATTATCAATTCAGTTTTGTTTTCAAAGTATAGGCCTATAATGGATTCATTGCTGAAAATATGACTACTATTATTACTTCTCCTTAATTTAAATTGCTTTGGTATCTAAATTCATGGTATTTTAAGACCATAATATTATAAAAACATCATAATCACTATCGTTATATCATAACAATGACCACCTTAACCATAGACAAATTTACATCAAGACCATCATTCACACAATCATTGTCATATTAATAAGCGTTGATCATTATTGTGACTAAATACCATCATCATGCTCTTCATCATCGCTCTCGGCACCCTGGCATCATTTTTTTTTCATCGCCGTTGTCTTCATAGCCACCACTTTTATATATCATCTTAATCATCATCGTCTTCATGGCCATATAATCATCAAACCTGCTATATAACTGTCATCATCAATATCATTCTCCTCCTTCTCACTACATTTCGTCATTATCATCACAATCCCCATCATTGTTATGCCACTGTTCATCCTCTTCAAGAACCAGTAGCGGATCCAGCCTTACGTCAAACAATTGAAAGCATCGACCCATGCCCAAACCGATATTGTCCCAGACAATTTGGCCTGCACAAGCTTTAAAAATTGTGAATCTAGGATCGTCTTTAAGAACCCACCTGCAAGCAGAGCGGCATCACTTGCTGTCATGCTGAACTGCGTCTCAAGGTACTTAGGTCCAAACGTAGCAAAGCTTGTCACCAGAAACCACTCAGTAATCACGCTGAAGCTGATGAAAAGAAACGTCAGATTCTTGAGGAGATTCCAGATCGCTTTAGGGAAGTCTTTGACGTTGTTTTTCAGTCCCGATCGATGAGTGAATTCAGCGCCCTTCTGAGCCTGGGATTCGACATGTTCAGCCCTTTTCTTCTTTCCTGGAGGTCGAACAGAAGACACCATTATTTACCCAAAATGTAATTTTTATACCTCTAGTAGAAGCTTTTAAAATGCACTTTCGAATATAATTATATACACCAATTATAGGAGCATTTATATTTTTCTACGGAAGGGAGAGAAGATTTTGAGTTATTGATAACATCGTCCTCTTCAATCGAATCAACCGAATTGTCCATGAAATCATTTTAACTGACATGGATCTTGGATGTATCTAACTAGCGATAGAAACTAAATTGATAGAAAACACAATTTATTAATTTATATATATTTTTTTTTGGGGGGGGGGTAGGGGGAATCGCCATTATCATAATTGTTCATTTAGAAAGTGAATGACTCTTACCTGGTAATGACCTTGGGAACGCCATGAGAGGAAAAGCAACCAATAACGCGATTGATGCAGTAAGAATAAAACCAATCCACCAAGCACCTATCCACAGCGGACTATCAGAAGTTATTCCTAACCTGTTAAAAAAAAATCAAACAAGTAAAGTACAAAGCATGCATACACCTCTATTGAAGAATTCTGACCATGGATGGCTAAAGTGGAAATCTTTTTTCCAAATCCCCAGTGCCCACAACCATTAACCAATATCGAACTTTATTTATGAATGATTGAAGACAAATACAATGAACATTTGACGACTAAATATTAATTCTTTCCATCACATCAATGTCATTAGGAAGTATGCTAAATTCTCTCGCTTAAGAACTTATAGTTGTAATTCCATAATCGTGATAATAGTATATGAATAGCCATGAGTTATGCGACTTTTCTATTGACTATAAAAGGGCATATGCTTGTACAGTAATGAGAGATACCGGTATCTGGTTTCGCACATGTATTACATTAGGGAGTTTTAGAATCATGTCGACGTGGACATGAAGAGGTTCTAGGTTTAACGAATGGAAGCTATTGATAAATAAGTACGGTAATAATGATGGCTTCTTCAGGAGTGACGCTCATAGCTCTCCTAGCCTGTGGGTCCGGTTGACAGACTGAATTAAGAACGCCGGGACGAGGTATTCGGCGTTCTAACTTAAGAACGCCGAGACGAGGTATTTGGCGTTCTGAATTCAGCCTGCCAACTGGAACCAGAAGCTAGTAGAGCTATGAGCATCAATCGTGAAAAGTCACCATTATTTTTTATAATTTTCATCAAAAGGCTTCCATTCTTAACATTTAGAACCTCGTTCATGATCACGTCGACAAGATTCTAAAACTCCATATCACGAAATCCCACCGCTGCCACCATGTTTAAGTTTAGTTTCAAAACTTGAAAGCGATTAAGGATGACATAGAAGGACGGCTCTTTTCCAATTGTGCATATAATTTCTGACTAGCTAACTTTTTTTTCAGTCTGGAAGGCCTTTATTATGAAAAATAATGAAATAATATAGTTATTGGCGCGCACGCATAGAATGATGCTTATGTAATTAATATTCATGAAACTTACTGTGACGTATCCACACTGACGTCAGTATAAACTTCGAGTATAGCACCACCAAAGAGATATCCAATTGCAGGTCCAAACAGCGAGCACGCTTGAAAGATACCTAATCACAATAAATTATAGTACACACATTGTGGGGTATTATAATTTCTTCAAAGTTAAATATTTTGCGTATATTATATGAATAGTGGACACTCTAGAATACAATATACTGGAATATATGTACGACACATACTAAATTATCCCAAGTGCACGTTTGTTTCACCAATGCCGCAGGCCGAGGTGATAGATTTGCACGAGAGACAATTTAGTATGTGGAGTTCATATAGTCCAGTAATATTATATGATGGAACGTTCACTATTTATTATAGACCGTACCCCTAGATCTTTGACCTTGCCTAATCTGGTTTCATGTTTTAGGAAAGTATTAGGATTTTCATTATAATTAAATCACATGAGTTCAAATATTGTGATATTAAAAAATGATATAAAGAAAAGCGTCCTGGTTCTCACCTACATAGAGAGATGCCCTACTAACAGGTGAGTTCTCATCAATATAGGTGTACCCGAGCGTATATAACCCTGATGCACTGATACCGTGAATGAGCTGGGCAATAATGAAGACTACGTAATATTGATTGAGTCCCGACTCCAGTTCCGTGTTCCCATCCGGCGTCGTACTGTTCAGATTGCATGTTGGGATTTCGACGGACTGGTGGCGAAAAGTGTTTTTGTTTCTTTTTAAGTTTGTTATTGTCCATAGAAATAGAATCCATTTCTGATTACATTAGCCAATCAAAATATTCAAGGAACATATTGTTTGCTCAACAATTACTATACAAATGAGCAAGTGGTCACAAAACTATAATATATTTAGAACAATGAATAGTTTCGGAAACATGAATTGAGAACATACGATCGTTTGTATATAATATAATATCACAGAAAGGTCTCGATGAGCGAATGCACCCTTGTGGGCTAACAGGGAATTAGTTTTAAAAAATTGTGCTCAGCAGTTATATGCACTTTATACTTTTCATAATCATTATAAAGACCTGGTAAATATTCGATCCCACACCCCTCCCTTAAGGGGTATCTTGCCAAAAGACTTCCTTCAAACGCAACGAAACCAGGCCTCCCTTCAAAATAATTGATATAATTTTTTGTTTAAATTTTGTAAATGCAACTCAAAATTAACAGGCTTAATCCAGGTCAAGGCATTACCTCAAATTGGTAAAGTCCAGTCAAGTAATGCGGCACACTGAACAGAATTGATCCACAGGCAAACCCTAGCGCACCAATACCAATCCAGACTGGCTTGTGAGCCCTCTCGCCGAAGTACGTGACGAAAGCGACGACGATTAAAGTGCCGAAGTCGTAGCAGCTGGAGATGAAACCGGATTGGATGCTTGGGATATTGAAGCGGCGTTCGAGCGTAGTGGTGACCACGTAAACGAGCCCGTTGACGGTCATCCCTTGAACGAAACCGAAGAGGCATACAAAGACCAGGAAACCAGCAGGTCTGTTGCAACACTGAGATGATTAATTAAAAAAAAAGTTATTGTGTTGAATTATTGAGATTACTCCTCTCATCAGTCCCTAAATAATCTTTTAGAGGGTCTTCTTTACTCAAAGCTAAAACATTTCTTTTAAGACCGGCTATTTATCAAATCGATTAATCTTAATCGTGGAATACAGCCATAATTACGATAGAAATTTAAGAAAATAAAAAATAAAAAAATCGAAAAACGAAATTGATTATGCTTCTTTGTTGATGGCGTAAATCCGGGTCGAAATGTTGTGTTTTAAAAACCATACTGAGTAAAAAGGGACAATTTTTAGTATTAAAAGTTGTATTGTGAGGAAGTATTTTCACCAGTAACACAATTATCTAGTGTAATTTTTTTCTCATTTCTTTCTTGAAGAGTGGGGGATGTTTGTACAGGCCACCCCCCCCCCTCGATCTCCTTGACAAGTGGGGGATGTATCCCCCATCCCCCGGGATTTACGCCACTTTCTATTACATAAAAATCACATTATTCCTGTTTTAACTCTTGAGAAAGCTAATTAGTAAATAAAATGATGTTGCAACATTAATTCACTGGAGCTCTATCATCATGATCATCACTTAGGAATATAAGTACTTCGTTTTTACTTTTGTTTAACAAAGATTATTCTTTATTTGGAAGTACTGCTTTCACTCACTTGCAGACAGCTGGGCCTAAATGGACCCCACCCGCACGTCGACCCCTCGTCGTGGTCGTCATCTTCTTCTTTAACCTTAACCTGACTCTGTGAAGATGTATCAACTCCTGCACCGTTTGACTTCACTGGCCGAACAACACCAACCGGACGAGTTTTGGTAGACGATTCTTCTCGGTTCGACTCGTTTGATTCGAAGGCTGGATTTTCCACGCCTTCAAACTGGTCTGTCATACTTATTTCAATCTCTCGTATAGTGCAACGTCAATCTGAAAATAATATAAAATAAATAGGTTTTAAAATACATATATGTGCATGTATAATGCTGCGATCACATCTCCATTTAGGGGCCCGGATGGCGTATAGAATCAGTCGTCTTGACAATTTTTGTCTGAGCTGCACGTAACCAGAATAGTCAACACCACCGTCATCCCTCTCTCACCGAAGAGAGCTATGTTGATTCCTGAGTTAAAGAAAGTCGGACTCTCTACGGAAAACCTTGCAAACTTTAGATCAATATCCAACATCAGTCATTTGAGCAAGGTCGTCGAAAAGGCTGCAGTACATTAGATAAACGAATATCTGTCATCTAATGACCTGTTGCCGAAAACGCAATCTGCATATAGGGCTCACCACAGCGTAGAATCTGCCCTCCTTCGCGTCACCAACGATATCCTGATCGCAGTGGACAGACACTTGGATGCCGTGTTGGTCCAGTTCGACTTCTCCACTTCGTTCGACACGATATCGACCACTCACTCCTCCTAGATCGTCTGTCCAATCGCTATGGACTGTCAGGGACAGTGCTCAGCTGGTTTAAGTCCTACTTCTCTCATCGCAGTCACATTGTCAAAGTTTAAAACAGCACATCTTCAACGATCGAAGACACATGCGGGGTTGATCAAGGATCTATCATGGGACCACTCACATACACGCTTAATACTGCACCGATCAACGATATCATCAAAGCTAGGTCACAACCTTAGCAACATGGTTTATGCAGATTACACCCAGATCTACGCCGTATTCTGTCCCTCAGACCGCACTGCATTCATCGATCAAATAAATGCATGTACACAAGATATCCGGACAAGGGCCGTCCGGAATAAACTCGCCATAAATGACAAGAAAACAGAAGTCACCCACTTCTAATCGAGATTCATCAACCGACCCAACCCTAACATCAATCTGACAGTAGGCAACGTCAACATAGCATCATCAGCTGAAGCCAGAAACCTTGGAGTACTGACAATGAAATCCCAAGTCAAGAACATATGCAGATCCGCCATGGCCGCAATCCACAAAATTGGGCAAATTCGACTTTACCTTGACACCAAGACTACCAAGACCATCGTCAATGCATTTGTCATATCACGCCTGACTCCTGTAACTCCCTCCTTTGCCACCTGACTCAGAAATCAACAAACTACAACGCATCCGAAATACAGCAGCTCGGATGATCGAGCGCTCAAACCGAAATGAACATAACCCCTGTCCTTCTGCGACTTCACTGGCTTCCTGTCAAGAAACGTCTGGAATTCAAAGTCCTACTACTTACCTACAAGATTCTGCACGGTATGGATAATAATAATTAATAATCACGGGCGAAGATAGCCGGGGGGAGGGGTGAGATCCACTCCCCTAGCATCACCCCTTCGTGGAGACTCCAAATCCAAGCAATACCTGCTTGTACCCATATTCATAATGTTCTCGTGTTACCTGATGTATTCAACTTTTAAAGATTGTTTAAAAAAGGGAGGTCATATTTGGATTTTAAAAATTGTAAACGCACACATAATAACAAACATAAATGAATTTGTTGACAGGATTTAAATCTTCCAGTGGGCCCGCATGGTGCCTCTTCGGGCAGTGTTTGCCATTCCTAAATAAAGATGGATGCCCTTGAAAAAAAAAATGTCTGTCAATATGCATGATAATTGTATAGATTTTCAAAACAATGTCACTGCAGTGGAGTTATAATAAGAATCTTCTATATTTGCTCTTCCGAAAAAAAAAATACACATCACAAATGATCGTTTGTTGACTCGTTCTTTCCTCTGGCACAATACATCATTGTTCCTCCCACTATGCACACATATCATCATCGAAGACTTTGAACCCGTTTTATAACTTTCATGTTTTGTTAAAATCCTTTTCCAGTCAAAAGTATATTTTGTAACAGCACTATATAGATGGGGTGATATAAGACTCAATCAATGCCTGTCGTCAGAATAGTAGAAACTCAAACATAAGCATATCTTTATCGATGATTATCACATGCTCTAATAATTTATATTTTTTTAAAGAAGATTTATATTGAAGATATAATGGTAAGTGTATTACATAGTATTCTTATAATGACGCCCTCTCCTCCGTCACGTACTAATGCCTACAGTACCATGGAACGTAATGACCAAGAGATTATGCGATGTGGTTTCTTTTAGAAAATGATTTTAGTACACATCGGTATTTACATTAAAATCATTAGGATAAATTAGTCATTATTCAGCTCCAAATAATAAATCATGAATAACGACTTCATATTACCCGTTGAGGCTAGGTACAGACAAGGAAATAAAAATATTAAGGCTTCGATCGATTCAGAATGTTTTCATTATATTGGATTGCTCAGAATAGGATACCAGAAATATTCCACGAGTTAGGGACAACATTGCACAAATCGAAGATGAGTGCAATATTGGCCATAACGAGGGGAATATTCTGATATCCCATGAAGTAAAGCCATCCAATATTATCTATGATCATTATTCAGCATATTGGCCTTAACTCGTGGAATATTTCTGGTATCCTATTTCGATCCATCCAATATACATGATATATTATAAATATTGCACAGCTAAAATCTCCTATATAGATAATAATCAGAATTAACGCCTTGCATTACAAATAGGAAATATTGACTCAATATATAAATGAGTAAGCCCAAGTTAATTGTTCCAAGATAATAACATAAAAAAAACATTAATGAAAAAATGAACCATAAACTGGATTTTTCATGAAATGTTTGCATTCAACAGAAGAAAAACAAAAAACTTATAGTTCCATTTTTTCTGAAACGCATTAAACGCATCTAATAAACAAAATCATGGTAGGCCCCAATTTAATGAAATATATTATTTACTAAAAATATACCTTGATATTAATTACATTATCACTTTCACGTAGAGGTTCTCCCTATCAGAAAGAAAAAGTTGAAAATGAGATTCTTTTCTTCCTGTTCTTCAAATCTGAATTACTAATGCTCCCGAATCACTAATTTGTTTTACAAATATATAGAAAAATTTAACAGCGAATTAGTAAAAAAAAAAATGGATGGAAAGTGGTTACATTGTCACGAGTTTAACATTTTACTTAACATAACTTAATATTATTTACATTGATACTTATTCGTGGGGGCCCTCACAATCAGAATCAGTTCAAACGGAGTTTCTTTTCTTCCTGTTTGCAACTTTCAATTCCAAATGTTCCTGAATCTTATTGTTTCGAATACATTGATTGAACAACGGATTGCTATCGGGCGAATGGGAAGTGGTTAAATTAATTATAATTTAATGATCCCTACACGAAGGATTTCTTTAAAAATTAAGATTTCGGGGCTCATGGGTAATCTAATGATCTTTTGGTGGTGGATTATCAATAACAATGATATACATGTATAGCAATGATACTCACTTGTGTTGCGTCTTCTCAAAAGAACTATAGAAATACGATTACGAATTCATCTAGAAATCGGATGAGTGCACCTGGAAATCCACAATACTTCTTGTCTAAACCTAAAATTTCAGCATATTTTAGAGCCACTGAATGGAAAACACACTCATTAAGCCTGACAGACACGATATTTGATATAAAAAACAACAGATGGAGAGAATTAATCTTACCGTTGGTAAGAGGTAAGGGGTTTATAACCTAGCAAAGGTCCTACGGTCATCTTATGTTACCCACATAGTCCCATCAGAGCTAATCCTAGGGCTTCCTCAAGGGGAATAAAAACGTTCGTTGTATAAATATGAATATGGTGTAGTTTGATGACTGATATTTGCCAAAACAGAGCCTTTTGCGGGTTATTGTACAGCGTTTTGAAGAAATAAAAGGGTGTTCTATCCTTATTTAAACTAAGTATCATGAACACACCCTGAAAAGTTTACACGTATAGGCCTAGGCCTGAATCAAAGGTTTGGATTATGCTTTTAAAGTGAGAAAATATACTATTTTTGTGTTATGTTGGCATTCCCAAAATGAGACCTTAAAAGATTCCATTGATTAAATTACCTAGGAACCTACTTTAGCAAACATTATTAGTTCTCTGCTATAGGCCTATCTGCACAAAAGTTCAACCAATATGTTTTTTTTTTGTTTTTTGTTGTTGTTTTTTTATTTAACCTCTTTTGTATGGATTGCTTTCACAGTATACAATATGATTGATAGAACGTTTGAATGATTTGATATATTTGTTATTGACCTATTTATGACCAACGCTAGTAAAATCCTCTTGTTGCTAGGCCGCCCATTAGCTGTTGTTATCCATTGAGCCTGTACAATCAGGCGGAACAGGTCGATCGAGGATATGGCCTCTATATGCAGCTTTGACTTTTATATATCACGGGCTCTATATTTGACTCAAATCTCCTCTTGACTATCTCTAGCATAGTCACTGTGTTAATATCAATATTGAAATACACTGTATACACAACGTTCATTTTTGAAAGTGGTACTAGGCGATGTTGGCACGTTGCTTAACTGTACAACCAATGACATTGTTTGATTGATGATTTATTTAACATGAATGCACAGAAGATAGCTTATATACTGATATTTACTTGTAACAATGGGTCTATATATTGCTTTGATTATTATGTTAATAGTTAATAATTATTTTTAATTAACGTGATCATAAAGCAGTGCCACATGGACAGTTCAAAATCCACAAGAATATCCCGGTTGTCAAGGTGATCGTGGATTTGAATGTCTTCTCCCCCTCTTAATCCCCCCCCCCCCCAATGGAATTGTCAATAAATAATCACTCATAATGATACATGTACAAGACCAATTGAAAATTTCTCATGTAGGCCTTATGTCCCTTTTCTTAAAACAACAACAACAACAAATCAAAACAAAACAGAGGGAGGATGAGTGGTTATACATGAAGTCAAAGCCGATAGATGGGTAATATTATGTCATATATCAGGGGCCGCGGAGCGTTAAAGTAAGTGGAGGGGCTGAGCCGAAAGTGGGGGCTGAACAGGCTAAAAATCACAAGTGTATGGTCATTTGTTTGTTTTTGTACACGTTGGCTGAAAAAAAAAGTGGGGGTGAGCGCCCCCCCCCCCCGGCTCCGCGGCCCCTGTATATACAAGGGATCGGCTTGGTTTCATTCTGATTATTATCAAGAACATACCATTGAACCATCTCATATCATCATGTTGAAACTATATTTGTCTAACTTATACAGTAAAAATAAAACATATTTACCTTATTATGCTATCTTGCCGTGGTATCTGTATAAAATACGACTCTCTCCAAGCAATATATGTGTGACGGCAAATATATAATAGACTACTCATATAATATACACATTTGCTATGTGGAAGCAGACCAGCTTTCTCCAGTAGATCAATATTTGTGGAAATATTCACCTACGCAGTCAAGGCAGAACATACAACTGGCAACCGATAATATTGACTCTCTAATCCTTCAGATCAAGCAGATCAGTCAGCCCGTTATAATATTAAACTTATGAAAACATGATTGCATCGTGCACGAGCATGACATGTTCATAGAATACATTTCCTATTCCGCATTCCTTAGTAGTCATCTTTCATGAAGCGAAGCCAAATACACAATAGGGACCATAAAACACCACAATCATGACAATGATATTTGTGACTAAACAGTTATTCCGTGAACGGGCTCTATTTTTACGATGCAGGTCGCACGGAACAAAAGGAAAGAACTCAAGTAAACAATAGTACATGCATTTGGGTCGTCACGCCTCCCACGGTCACCTACTGTGTGTGCTATCTTCATTCGCTTCACTTGTATCATGGATCTACTAGTTGTATTTATAGGACATTGGTTCGAATCTACAAATCAAACCTGAATTTAAAAAATATTTGCTTTATTTTTCATAACAAAATACTGTTTAAATAATTGAATTAACGAACCTCAAAATCTTTGTATATATTCATACTTTGTAATCATATTTGATGCAGTATATAGGCCTGTGTTCTTTATGTGGGAACACTATCAGTTCCAACACGATAGTTTGGGGCTTTTTCTCAAATCAAAATACTGTTTAAAGATTCTCGATAATTAAAGCATTAACAATATTCACTACGTCTACTTAAAATATGGGCGAAACTAAAAATATATTATGCAAATATTTAACATCACACATTGCTGTAAAATAAAACCCTGTCCATATAGTTGGAAACAGTGACCATAGCATAACAATAAATATAAACCATGATTCTCTTTCGCTCATGAGAGGGTGATTGACATTTGCAATCATCGTCAAAAGTTGGCAGGGGAGACTCAAATTAAAGGAGGACTCCAGGCTGGAGTTTGTATGTCAAAGAAAATAAAGAAAAATTTGAAAAGCACAACACTGAAAATGTTATCAAAGTCGGATGATATATAGCGAAGTTATTATTATTTTTTTTTTATTTATTTATTTATTTTTTTTTTTTGGGGGGGGGGGTTCAATTCTTTTTTCTATTCTTGGCATAAGTCTCATGCATATTCAATGAGCAAACTGATGATGTCACAGCTCCACTACTTCCTTTGTGTTTTATCATGATATAAAGTACCAATTAGGGCCTAATCAGTTTAAGTTCTGCTCCAAGTACATAAAAACAGGAATGACTCCTTGTGGAATGTTCAAGGTCATAATTGCTTTTAATTATTTCAATATGAGGGATAGAATTTCATCTGCGATGTATGAAAAATAAAATGAATAGGATTTCATAAAATAAAATACAAAAGAAGTAGTGGAGCTGTGACATCTTCAACCTGCTTATTGAATATGCATGAGACTATGCCAAGAACTGTTTTATCAAGAAAAAAAAAATAAAAACGTAAAAAATGCATAACTTTGTTACTTTTCATCCGATTTTGCTGAATTTTTCTGTGTGGTGCTTGTTAAACTTTACTTGGAACAACCTTCCCGATAAATTGGTTGGAAACATAAATTAAAACATTTTAATTTCGGCCCGGTGTCCTTCTCCAATACTGTTAACTTACAGAACTTTCGATCCTACCTGGAAAGTCAACTGCGAAGATAATGCATGTGGGGTTTTTTTCAATGTGTGAGAGGGTGTGTGTGTGTGTGTGTGTGTGTGTGTGTGTGTGTGTGTGTGTGTGTAGGTGTGTGTGTGGGGGGTGTACGTGTGCGTATGGGTTGTGTACATGTGAGAGAGAGTGTATGTGGTAAGTGTGTTCGTGTGTGGGGTGTACGTGTGCGTGTGGGTTGTGTACATGTGTGAGAGAGAGAGTGTGTGCGTGGATGTGTGTGTGTGTTATGGATTTTTCAGTCGTATACCGATTTTTTTTTTATCAGTGTCACCGGTACATCATAATAATGATAAGCACAGTAATAGCACAAACACCCAATTCCACTTATAATTATTACCTATTGCGCTTTTATACAAAATGCATGTTCATTACAACAACAACAACAACAACAACAACAACAACAACAACAACAAAAAAACACTACTACAAATTACAAAACTAAAGGTTGAAAAGCTATAAGTCTTCAGAAATTTCTTAAAGGTATCCAGAGAAGTTTTATTTATATGATTCCTAGAAGCAGAGAGTTCCATCATGACGCCATTATTATACAGTCCCGAATGACACCATCCGAAATATGCATCGGAAATGATTTCCAAGACAGAAATCTGAGTAGCAAAAAGTGGTGGAGCATTGTTTAACTGCCTTTCTGGGATGACTGGCCACTCTGAAATTCCTGCCGTTCAATATCATAGCTCTCTGCATACAATTGAGAAAGAGGAAGCAAATGTCTTTTGCAAAACTTTGGCCGAAAAATGCTGCGTATGGACTAATCG
The DNA here is from genome assembly GCA_940671915.1 of Paracentrotus lividus. NCBI lineage: Eukaryota > Metazoa > Echinodermata > Echinoidea > Camarodonta > Echinidae > Paracentrotus > Paracentrotus lividus. The sequence continues at coordinate 5,325,506 of CALNVZ010002974.1, forward strand.
AGATAAACCTCAAGAAACTAAGCAACATACTTCTGTCCAGTTGGACAAGGTAGTCTTCACACCTAAAGAGGTCAAACGAATCTTGAGACTGTTTAAACCCTATGGCCCATATTCTGCTATGAAGACTGAGTTTGTATGCGTCGCAAGTTTGTACAAAGCTATTGTGCGATCCGCATCAGTCAAAAGGATCGCACAATAGATTTGTACGAACTTTGACGCATACAAACTCAGTCTTCATAGCAGAATATGGGCCTACAAGGCTCAGCTCCTCAAATACCAACTTAAGTATTGAAGGAATGCAGAGTAGAAAGCCAGTCCCTTCTGTCAGCTATGCCAAAGGAGTGTTTCAAAAGCAATGGAAGACTGCCTCAGTTATCCCTGACACAATAGGGACCTTTGGCCCATTTCCTTGCTAAGGTTATGGAGGCTGTGGTCAATAGCCAAGTACATACCTCCCTGCAAGACAACAAACTGATTTCAAATGTAGACAAAGATCTGACCTGCTAAGCATCGTAGCTCAAAGATGGAATGCTTCAAGAAGTATGAATCATAGCTCTTGACATCATATGAAGTTTGGACAAGTCTGGCATAACTGCTAAATCGGAGATCAAAGGGGTGTCTGGAAAATATTTTACTTGGTTGCAGAGATGTCTTGATGGAAGGTCCATCAAGGTTGGTCTGTCGATCAGGCCAATCCTGTAATATATTACTCGGCAATGCTTCTGTGCCTTAAGGTTCAATATGTGTTCCGTTTCTTTTCTCTGTATCAATGATAAAGTGGATTCTTGTGGAAACGAGTTTCACAAATCCGCTGACGATTCCACCGTGTTTGTATCTTTCAAGGTTAGTGGGAGTGATGGTGTCATCACCAGCTTAAACACATACCTAGAACAGTAGCGGACGCAGACCGACGTCATACAATGAAAGTACCGGGCCCATGCGTAAACATAATAGAGCCGCTTTTATCCCCAGACAATTGGGCCCGAGAAATGCATTCAATTCGGTTTTCTTGGATCCGCGCCTGTAGAAACAAATATACTGCAAAATGGAAAGTCATATTTGACCCAACGAAATGCAAAGCCATGGTATCACATCAACTTTACATGGAACAACCTTCCCGATAAATTGGTTGGAAACATGAACTGGGGCTCCAGTGCAAAAACATTTAGGTTCGAATTCCCAAAGAGTGTGAAATGACACTGTAATCGTGCAGTATTTGTGACTTTTGTTGATGTTTACCTTTGTTTTTAATTGTTTAAGTATAAAATCTATTTCTCTCTGTTTCATGTTTGAAATCTGAGCAGCAGCAAACCAATCGGATGTGCCATTTTTTTTTTTTAATTGGGACTAACCATGTTAGTTTGCTGGTATGCCCATCAGTTATCACCAATGATTGTTGGTGTGCGAGGTTGTATTGGTATTAATTTATACAAAACATTAGAAGAAAAAAAAGAAAGAAAAATGTAGTACTTTTTTTTTCTTCAATATAGTGTCCAGGCGTTATAGCCAGCTCAAATTCAAATAAATTGGTATTGAGTCACCACGTGACTATAAGTCCATTTAGTCTAAAACTCTACTCGGAGTATCAACCATTACACAATTAATTTATTTTCATTTCATTTCCACATTTGCCTTTCCTGTAATCAGCATTAGGCCATGGTTTATATCCATTTATTTTGTCTATCAGCTTTTCAAAACTACAAAGACTGACAAATGAATTTGGTTAAATGAACATTTATTTTTATCTCGCGGTATTTCGGTGTGTGTGGATTGAATTATTTACTTAAATGCAAATAGAAAAGCGCCATCAGCGTTAAGAGCTATATCGCTCTAAATTAAGCAAACGAGTTCCTATCATACCATTTACTGAATGCAAATATATATCCCATCTCATAACAAATGTACGATATGTCTGCTTCAGAATACATATTCGCATAATACTTAACGCGACTCCAACGGATGATACCTCACAAATAGTCCGGTTTTACAAGCGATCAACATGGCGTCCTTTAGAATAGGTCTTCTCATGCTTGTAAGCCAAGCTTTACTCGCCCTAGCAATCATCGGTCTTACACTCAATTCAAGTTTGGACAACGATCATGTACTGTGAGTGCTAAAATGATAATCTCAAACTTTAAATGTTATCAGATATTTACTTCGCTTTGTTTTGTTTTTTTTTAAGTCGATCTAATTATAGAGTAAGGTATACTATAGATGGTTCCAGAGATATTGCTTCTTTGTCCGAACATTTATAAAGGATAATTTGATATTTTCATTTTCATTTATTTTCATATTCCTTACGTTACATCAGTGTACATATTCAATGAACCAAAAAAAATACATAATTTATGTAAAATAACATAAAGGTATAAATGGCCAATATTAATAATAATAATAATTATACTTGCTTATATAGCGCCTAACACTTACTTTATCAGAAGTCTCTAAGCGCTCTACGATTATGCAGCATAATTACCCTGGCTTTATAGCCCGGTCACAGCTACACGACGCACGGCCAGCGCACAAAAAAGATAGAAAATAAGCTCTGTGCGTCGTTGTGCGTCGAACTTTCTGATGATTTTGGAGAAGGTAAAGCGTGTGCAGGGCGCTCCCACAGCGCTCCCAAGCGCTCCCACAGCGCTCCCACAGCGCTCCCACCGCGCAGGCACAGCGCACAACCTGCGAACAAACGTGGTTACCCCTCACATTGACTGTTCGATTGTTTGCAATGCATTCGCAACGCTTGGACCTACGCACATGTCACGAATGCTTAACGCGTGGTCTGCGTGTGCCTGGCGCTGGCGCTGCGCACTCTGCGAATGTCTGGCGCTCGTGCTGCGCATATCTGGCGCTCTGCCGGCGTTTACATCCATGCGTCGAGCTCGACGCAGATATTTGAGCATGCTCAAAATTTTAAAACGCACAATTGCGCACAACGACGAATCAAAAAGCGATCATCTAGCGCGCTCGACGAGTGAGCGACGAGTGTCAGCTACAAGCCAGCGCAAGACAACGCATTGCCCAAAACTGCTACTTTTTTGTGCGTGGCCGTGCGTCGTGTAGCTGTGACCGGCCATTAAATAGCAGTTTCTTTTTATGGCCCGGTCACAGCTACACGACGCACGGCCAGCGCACAAAAAAAGATAGAAAATAAGCTCTGTGCGTCGTTGTGCGTCGAGCTTTCTGTGATTTTGGAGAAAGTAATGCGTACGTAGGCGCTCCCACAGCGCCCCACAGCGCATACACTGCGCATATTAAGCATCCAACTAATACACAGCTTGCTCTGGCTGTCTACACGAATGACCCGCGCAGGCACAGCGCACAACCAGCGAACAAAAGTGGTTGCCCCTCACATTGACGTTTCGATTGTTTGCAATGAATTCGCAACGTTGGACCTACGTACATCTCACGAATACTTAACGCGTGGTCGCGTGTGTCTGGCGCTGGGCGCTGCGCGCTCTGCGAATGTCTGGCGCTGGTGCTGCGCCCTCTGCACTATCTGACGCCCTGCCGGCCGTTTACATCCATGCGTCGAGCTCGACAAGATATTTAAAGTCCCAGACCGGACCGACAAATGAAATAGCCAAAAACGAAAGCTAATTTGCTATATAATACAACAATTCCAAATTAAGGCGTTTATTGTCCATCTAGAAAGTATTTAATTAAAAGATGACCGAACCTCAACCAGGCCACCCCTCCCGAATACTTGTAAAATTACCCCTAATTTAAAGTGCGAGTGATGACGTCAAAAATGTTAATGGAATGCTACAGCAGTCCTGTGGCCAGGCATGATTGACTTTGCCCTTTCATTTCATAACAATAGAATTCTAGCTCACAGGGCGTCTATTGTCCTGACATAGCAATACAAACGTGTTTTCTAAAGGCGAAACGCAATCATGCCTAGCCGCAGGACTGCTGTAGCATTCATTAACATTTTTTGACGTCATCACTCGCACTTTAAATTAGGGGTAATTTTACAAGTATTCGGGAGGGGTGGCCTGGTTGAGGTTCGGTCATCTTTTTAATTAAATACTTTCTAGATGGACATAAAACGCCTTAATTTGGAATTGTTGTATTATATAGCATATTAGCTTTCGTTTTTGGCTATTTCATTTGTCGGTCCGGTCTAGGACTTTAAGCATACTCAAAATTTTCAGACGCACAACTGCGCACAACGACGAATCAAAAAGCGCTCATTTAGCGCGCTCGACGAGTGAGCGACGACGTCATTAAGGCTAAAATGAAAATTAGGGGAAAATGATAATAATTAAAGGTTAAAGGTTGTTTTTTTATTTCTTTTGTTTTCAGCATAAAGGTGGAATAAAATATCCCGAATTTTAACCAATCACACTTTTTACTTCAACCCCTCCCCTAGACAAGAGACCTTAGAAAGAGAATCATGGGCTTTAATACTTACAACTTTTTAAATATTTGATAAATATTTGATAAACCATTTTAAAGGAACACCACGTATACCATAGTGGCATAATTTCTCAATTAAAATATCGTGGTTAATCGTATCAAAGGCTTTTAAAAAGTCTAGAAAACCCCTAATCATGCTAATAGTATGTAAGAAATCATCTATTGCATGACTTTTTTTGTCAATAAAAGCCAGTAAAGCATGAGTTGCGAAAACCAAACTGGGAGTCAGGCAGAATTTTGCTATTTAGAAGAAAATTTTGTGTTCGGGTGTATACCAACTTTTCTAGGATTTTTTATATTGATGTTAAAAGGGAAATGGGACGGTAGTTATTAAGGGATTCTTGTTGTCCTTTTTTGAAAATTGGGACAACTCTAGCTATTTTCATATTAAGAGGGACTAAACAATATTCTTAAGTAGGAAGTTTGCAAGTCCATCATGGCCTGCGCCTTTTTCGTATTAAGATTGATTATGATATTCTTTGTTTCTTCCTCTATAATGGGATTAAATTGAGAGACTGTAGGTTGGGAGCATTTAGAAAATTACGAAAGTTTGTGTTCGTGTTTGGAATATTGTTGGCAAGATTAGGTCATATATTTTTTTTTAAAGTCGTTGAATAGGGAAGAGCGTGGTTATATGGAACAGTTTTCACAAAAATGGCCCTAAAACAAAAGCAGATTTACTTCAAGAAACAATAAACAATCAGCTTTAGTGTATATTTGTATGCTACAATGAACCCCATAAAATTCTTAAACGAAGTGATGGTTCCGGAAAAAATCCATCTTCAACAAGACCATGTCAAGTGTTCCAACTAACCCCATGCACGGGGTTAGTTGGAACAGGGTATGGGGTAAGTTGAAACATTGTGCATGATATCTTAAGAATTATATTTAAACTACCTACAACATTATTCCATGGGTTCAGCTAACTTGCTTTATTGATTCAAATTTAAAATATTAAAGATTGGTGTTAAAATTCGTTTTTTACTTCATGTTTTATTATACTTGATAGCATCCACTCACAAACAGATATTCTGAAGTCCTGTGAAGTAGCATTCTGCAGTATAATTTATTTAAACCAAAATAAAATTGTCCAATGTGCACTAATATATACGTATAGGAATATTTCGGAACACTTCACTGAATTATATGATTTTTATTTTTTTATTCAGCTGAAACCTATTTACTTAGTACATGTTCCAACTAAACCCGTTCAAAATGTTCCAACTAAACCCAGAGGCCTATTTGACATTAGTAAGCTTACAGCACAAAAGAGGGACAACAACATGCCATATATTTTACCTTGTTTTTTTTAGCTTGGTATAACTGTTTGTTATACTCAAAAACTGGCCAACTTAATTTATGATCTTCTCTGAGATAAAAAAAACATTTGTAAAAGTGACAAAATTTACTCAGAGGGTGAAAAAACAAACATTGCTTTCAAATTTCACGAGGCTTGAAGCACGCATGCTGTCTAAAATGTGGTGAATGGCAGTTGCTAATAGCAACAACCTGAGGGTAGATTTGCATAAATACATTAATAGCCGTTAAAGAAAATTACAATGTTTCAACTAACCCCGTGTTCCAACTAACCCCACTCTCCCCTACCTTGGCCATGTCTGAGGGATCATAAATTTTGCGATTATTTTTATGTATACACTATTGGCCCAAATTAATTAGACACATCCCGGAAAAAAAAAATACAAGCCTTTCGGTATATGCTTTTATTCTATTTATAACCATAATGTTGTCGACTATGTTTTATCAATTGAAAGGGAAGACTGGATCGATCTAACGCATTAAAATGACCAGACCCGGTCAATTCTGAAACAAATGGGAAGACAGAGAAAAAAGGCCCCACAATTATGTGATTGGAGGGGGGGGGGATTATCAGTGAAAGCAATCATTAAGCTGTTTCATATTTTTACATGTTGTTTACAGGTTTCTCTTACACTTTTCTCAAAGACATAATGACCATAAGGCGCATATAAACCCCTCACAAAAAGTTTCGCAAATCGACTTTGGGCCATGATAACTTTTCAAGTACGCTTTAGTTATTCCTGATATTCATACCATTGGAAAGATAATTTATTCCCCTTTTTATTGATATCCTATTTGTAATGTTTATGTCATGCTTCAATGCACAGAATATCAGAATATGGAGAAAAGTAAAAAGTCAAATGTTGTAAAATGCATTTTTATTGATCACATTGAAGTTCCGCAATTTGACTTTAGGTCCTGATAACTTTGGGGATATTTTCTAATTTTTATTGAACTTTATACCATTGTCAAGTTTATTGATCCCTCTCTTGACTGATACCTAATTTGTCATGTTGATGTCATGCCTGGGTCTACAGAAGCCCTGAATACCACTTGAATACATGACAAAGCGAAAAATAATTTTCAGTTTAAATTTCCGTAACACAACTCTGGACCTTGGTACATTTTAATGTGGGGATTTAAATCATTGTCAATTTTTACAGCATTAACAAGTGTATTTGAAGAGCTTGATTCCAAAAGGCGCTAAATCCACTTTTGACCAAAATGGATTTTATACGTTAATTAAGTGCATCTTAAGCATGGGGATCAAATGCAGCATACTGAATAAAGAAAATTTTTTAGGAAGTTTGAAAAAAAATTGTTACAAATATGAGTTTTGTTCCAAAAGGAGCTAAATCCAAAACGGTTTTGTTCCAAAAGGCGCTAAATCCATAATTGTCATTTAGGATTTGTTTATTTAACCACTTTTAATACCTAACAATATACAATTAGATCTTTCAGCACATGTTGTGGCTACCAGTCTTCATCATCCGTGTAAATTTTTTAGATCATTAGAATAGTTTTCATAATTTTATGAATATTTTTGGATTTAGCTCCTTTTGGAACAAAACGTCGAAAATCCCGGTCTTGAGAAAAGATAGGATATTCTAAAAAAAAATTTTTTGTTGTAATTTTCAAATTTTAAACATCAGAAAAGCTGCATCGTTTCTCTGTTAGCAATATTCATGTGTTTCGTGTTGAATTTCATTTATTTATAGGCTTTAAATGTACAAAAACTGGCATCTGACGGAGGTTTTGTTCCAAAAGGAGCTAAATCCATGGAAATTGAAATCATAAAAATTTCTTAAAAATTGAAATTGATAGCTAGATTTTTTAAAACGTGATTTTATTATTTGAATACGATAGCTTTATCATATATATCAAAATAAACTTACAATGGATACGATAAAATGGTAAATTAAAAAACCTTGATTTACTCCAAACACTAAAGTGGATTTAGCGCCTTTTGGACCAACTTTTCATTTATTCTTCTTTTTATTGATACCCTATTTGCAATGTAACATCATGTTTGAATGCACATAACTCACGAATATAATGCAAAGTAAAAGTGAAAAGTTTCGAAATGCATTGTTATTGCTCGAACAGACAATAATACTCACAATATGCATTCAATTTGCAACAATTTAACTTCTGACTTGTCCTAACATTCAGGTGTTCTGTGCATACAAGAACAACACTGTCGTTACAATTAGGGCGTCATTGAAAAGAGAATAAATTCTTGACATCGTCTAAAATTCAATAAAAATTAGAAAATACCCGAAAGTTATCACAGCCTAAATTGAGTTGCGGAACTTTGCTTTGATATAAATGCATTTTGCAACATTTGACTTTGACTTTTCTCCATATTCTGATATTCTGTGCATTGAAGCATGACATATCATTACAAGTAGGATATTAATAAAAAAGGGAATAAATTATCTTTCCAATGGTATGAATATCAGGAATAACTAAAGCGTACCTGAAAAGTTATCATGGCCCAAAGTCCACTTGCGAAACTTTTTGTGAGGGGTTATTAGGCGGTGATAGACAGCGGAACCCCGAAAATATATTTCTTTTTGCACCGTTTGTTTCAGCTTATTTGCACCAAATTGAGATGTCGTGACCTTTCCAGCAAAATATAATTAATGTATGAAACGTCTTTGTAACATCAGGGCGAAGATTGACAACAGCACAAACATATTTATCTTCTCGGGGTCCGTCGTCTTGTCATCTCAACGCAATATTTCTTTGGGGAAAAGCATAAACGAAACCTATAAGCAAATTTTGGGAAATATGAAACGCTTTATGATTTCTTGCACTGAATAATTAATTTCTTCCATTTCAACGATTTCTCTCACTGTAGCTGATTAACTTTGGCTGAAAAGTTAAATGTATTATTTGCATTATACAAACTGAAACGTAAATCTTATGAAGGAAAATATTCTATTATATGTAGGTTTATTACCTGGGTATACTCGGTGTCGTGAAGTCCTGCAGTTATTTAAATGGACATTTCAATGGACTTTCACGCACTTCACAATTTTGTTTATTTTTTTAATAATGCATGCGTGTGTGAGAGGGTGTGTGTGCGTGTATGTGTGCGTGAGGGTATGTTTGTGTGTGTGTGTGTGTGTGTGTGTGTGTGTGCGCGCGCGTGAATGTGCATGGAGGGTGTAAATTAACTTGTATTCATTTTTGTATGTTAGGAGAAATTAAATAAATCTTTATTACCATTATTTCAAGCAGGTGCAGTTCGATTGAAAACCAAACTCTCAATTGATAAATGACAAAATAACATATTTTCAACCTTTTATTAGTCTCCACAAACTCGAACAAGTAAATATTGTAAAAGGACTTTGCAATGTCATTATATGCAGGATATGCAATGAAAAGTTCATAACTACAAGTCAAATATCGCCACAATATTTTCCAATTATAAAATAATAAGTGAAAACTTTAAAGATAAGGCAAATGCCAAATGTAATTTATTGATTATGGTCATAACAAATATCTACAACGACAATACTTACCCCATTAAATATTAGCTATCAAAGTTCACAATTGGACAATTATTGTTGATCGCTTGTGTTTACATACTTATAGACATAGAATCAACTTGCCGTATAGCCCAGCACCAACGGTAGTGATGGTGGTGGGTGTAGGGAGGGGGGAGGGTTAAGCCGATCTAAGGTGTTCACCTTCACAGTTTTATGGGTTACGGCTCGTTTTTTGTAGTTCAAAGGTTTTTTGGTCCGAAGTTTCGTTCGTCCAAAAGTTTGTGAGTCCGAATGTTAGATTCTCCGAAAATGCCGTAGGGTTCGAACCTTGTTTCGTTTTTTTTTTTTTTTTTTTTTTTTTTTTTTTTACGTATTGTGATATTTGTATGTTCTGACAAAGAAGCCTTAAGTTAGAAAAACAACGAGCAGCATCCCCTTTACGTTAAAATATTTTTCTTTTCTTTTTCCTCAAGAGAATAATAAAAAGCAATATTTCGGCTTTCGTGTCTTGCTCTCCTTCACTTTTACCGAGCGAGCTCAATCATTTGAGACTAACTAAATAAATTATATAATTTTTAAACGAAAGACTATCGAGCCCTATTTCATTTTCGGAGAACTGAATCTTCGAACTATCAAACCGACATCTTCGGATTAATGATCCTTCAAAACAATGAAGTTTTCACATCAACGAACCTTCGGTTCAATAACCATCGGACTAACGATCTGTATAACCAGACTTATAGGCCCGAATTCACAAACGTGGTATAGTTAGTCCTCTGGTTTTAAAATCAGGTGGTTTGTGTAATCAAATTTAGACCATTGGTCTAAATCCGTGGTTTAAACAATTGATTTATGACCAGGACTAACTAAACCACGTTTGTGAGTTCGGCCATTGTGATACATGGAGTAAAGATTTGTCGTCATGTAAAGCTTGCCCCCTTACCCGTGGGACCGAGGGGGTGATTTTAGAATATTTGTAACTCATTTTCTTTTAACCTTCGTCATTATCGAATACCCCATTTTCCTATCAGGTTCATAGTCGGAATATACATCCTGTGTTCAAACCTGTATCTTACAATGCTTCTCGACGTATTCGGGGGCAAAACACAACAGAGATTTCCAGATGGCTATCTCCTACTTATCTTAATGAAAGCATCCATCATGTCAATGGAACGTAAGCTATTGCAATTAGGTGACACCAGCAAGTTTGTCTTCCACAAAATTAAACTTTTTGATCCAAATGCAAATGATAATATCGGTAAAAATATTTACCTCAAAATTTTCGACTGAACAGTTCGGTCTTTCTTCAGGGATATGACCCGTGATCCGCATCACGCCGGAAGTGGGACGTAGCGAGCGAGCGATTGAGTCATACACTCTTGGAAGCTTGTATCGTCCCCTTTCACGGTTCAGCGAAGGTTGGTGCGCCCTAATGTAGATGGCTTCCTTCACGCCTTCTCAAACCATCTGTCCTCCCTGTCCAGGATCTCCACCTTGCCGAGGTCCACGGTATGTCCCGGCGATTCAATATGAATATGGCTGTGAGACTTCCGACGACACGGAGCTGGGCGACGATGTTCCAAAAATCTAGTCTTCAGGAACGTTCTGTTTGCCCAATGTAGGATTTTTTAATAAGCCAGTCGTTGTTTTGCCTTGCAAGGAATCCTATATATCACACGGTTAAGGTTCTTCTTTTCAGTCTTTGTCCTTTGGAGCTACTATAGTACTTAGAATTGCTTCAAGGTTCTAGTGGGTTTGAAGACACACACAATCCGTGTTGACGAAAATTACGCTTTCAACGCTTCTGATATACTCTTGATGTACGGTTACAAAGTCCCTTCGAAGTTGATGAGATCTATCTGAAGGCTTGTTGTTATCTCTCGGGTTGCGGACTCTGTCGATAGCCCAATTTGGATATCCACACTTAGAAAGCGCCTTAGAGACAGTTCTTTCTCTTCAATAAATGGCTTCCGGATTCCGTGACAACTGTGTCCGCATCGATGGAGTAAAGTGTGGATCACTCCTAGGCTAACTTGTGTTCTAGAGGATGATTTGATTTAAAGTTTAGATATTGGTCTGTATGTGTGGCCTTGCGGAATACCCTAACCTTTAGAGAGCCGTCTTCTCGGATGATGGTTAGGGTATCTAGAAATGCGAGAGATTTATTCTGCTCCTCCTTAGTAGTGAACTTGATGTCTGGATCAACAGAGTTAAGATGATACAAGCTTCCAAGAGTGTATGACTCAATCCTTCGCCTCTACGTCACTTCCGGCGGTGATCGGATCACGGGTCATATCCCTGAAGAAGACTGAAGTGTTCAGTCGAAAATTTGGAGGTAAATATTTTTACCGATATTATTCATTTGCATTTGGATCAAAAGTTTAATTTTGTGGATGTTTCACCAATGCAGCTTAACTTTCATTCGAGCCAGTTGTCTTGTGAAGGCAACACTTTCGTATGATATATAGTTATGTAAAAAATCACAATGTTATCATTAAAGCCGAATAACGAGTTCAAAATAGGTATGAATTTATTTTTAAAGAACGACAATAAATACCTTTTTGTTCTCAGGGAAAATTATTAAACCAAGCTCTTTTTCAGAAGGGAGTCAATGTTTCCCGCTTTGTTTGGTAGGTAAAGATACTAACATTATGTTTCTATGAGTCCTATAATCAGGATATACGGGCAAAATAATGTTAAATGGTGGTCATTTTATGCAAAATTAGTCATTGTTCTACTGCTTCAATGTTTCTCAAAAGACACATTCATGTTATTAAATGACCTCAATACTGTTAATTAACGTATTCCTCTACCCTGAAAACATGGAATAGAAACTGAAATCATGTTTATCCGAGTTTTAGATCCGAATATACAGTTAATTCATTGGCAAATGGCGGCCATTTTGAATTTATGTAAATTAGACATTGTTCCACAGCTTCGATTTTCCTATACTTTGATGTTATGTTGATTACAATAATATATCATTGCTGAATATTTCGTTTCTGTTGCAATTTGTTTTGGGCTTACACATTATTTTTCATATTTTTACTGGACTATTAATTTATTTTCGTGTATTTTCTTTTCTCGAATGCCAAATTATTTCATAGCGTATCAGGTCATAATGTGACACAACCTACTCCCAAGAATCAGATGACATACAATTATAATTTTTCTCGATGGTTAATGGATAAGGGTCTGAATGGAAGCCTAAGCGGCATAACAGCTACTGACATCAGGTGACGATTTAATCTATTTCATTTATTCATTTTTGGGGGGCCTCTTCTGTCTTTTCTTCCTTTTACCCTTTTTACCATTGGTATGTAGTTCATGACAAAATGATAGTGAAATCAGAAGTATAAAATGGAAGAGCAGCTCTCGTTTATTGCATAAAATAAATAAATTCATGAAATACGACATATCAGGTGCTCATTTGATATTAGCAAAATTTATCAAAAATACGGGACTGCGAAATCAATAACTCCGTCACATCCCAGTTATACGAATGCTTGTTCTCATTTTACAAATACCTACTAGTTTTAACCTTAAAAGAATATCATTTTCCTCACAAAAATACTGTTTTCATTGTTAAGTTAACGCCCATTTAAAACATTCGATCAAATTAAAAATGGCCTATGTAAATTATGACATCTAACGTGTAGCAGAGGGCAGGATATCAAACCGTGTTAGAGATGCTTTGCACTTTATTTTTAAGATAAAATCAGGTGGGTTTTTTTTTTTGTTGTTTTTTTTTAAATAATGGTTTGTTCTTTGAGACAGGTGTCGATTGAAATGCCAGGGTTTATAAGATATTTCTGACCAATATCCATATTACATGTAAATTCAAACAGGAACAAAATCAGCGCAAATTTATCCCGATGCCTTTCGATGCAGATTGTTAGACCAGAAGTTCCAGATGACAAAATTGTGATGCACTTTGTCAGTAATTCTAAGTACGGACAGGATCCTCTAAAACTCATCAAACGTGACAACCAATCGGATTGCGTTGCCATGCAGGAAAGCTGCGCAATCGTCGGGAATTCCGGTATCCTGTCAGGCAGCAAGTGTGGTGACGTCATCGATTCTTACAAATACGTCATCAGATTCAATTTGGCACTCCTTGGAGAGCGTTTCGAAGAGGACGTCGGCTCCCGCGCCGATGTGATGACGATGAATCACGCACAGATGGATTTACTGGCGACATGCTCAGGCACCCTACCAAAGAAGAAAGGCCATGTCAGGCCGTCAAAGGCACAATGCAACACCTTGCTCACAGGTTTCAATGTCTTCAAAAATGAGAGCAGGGTATTATGGTTTTTCAAAGACTGCCTGTTTCTGGGCAGCGTAACAAAGGCGTTAGCTATCCAGCGTCAAAAGAATGATATGGATTTCAGATTTGCCTACAGTCCTGGATCCCCAATGGTTGCAGCATCTAAGTGAGAACCAGTTTCATGCTTATTGGCCCGTTTTCAAAAAGTTATCCTAAAGTTAAGCCTAGCTTAATCTGTGGTTTTACTATGGGCAGCAAAATGTGACATCCGGAACAGTAGATGTTAGATTTATCAGAATATTTGATACTGAAACTCTTCAAAAGTGCCTGGGAATGATAAGTACAAACCTTTTCCGAACCATTAAATACGATTCCAGAACCTATTAAACAGGTAAGGCAAATAACACCGTTGACAGATTGTGTCAATTTTTTAAACCACAGTTTTAAGCTAGGCTTAACTTTAGGAGACCTATGTGAGTAGCCTACGGGCCACCAGTGGCGGATCCAGGATTTCAGGATAGGGGGCGCCAGGCCCGATAGGGGGAGGGGGTCGCCGAAGAAATTTTCGGATTTCAACATGTACAGTCAATGACTGGTTTTCAAATTATAGGGGGCGGATCCACTGCGCCCCCGCCTGGATCCGCCAGTGTGTCTTTTTGAGTTCCTCGATGAGGTATGCATGATTGTGAAGGTGAGGATGAGGGTGAGTCCGGGTTTGTGCGATGTCGCATTGGGTTTTCAAAATTGTCTCAAAAATTCGTGTTATTGGACGGATATGATTAAAAATTATGAATAAAAATCACATACAAACGCACACACCTACAAAAGTAAAGAAAGATGCGTTTTTGCCATGAACACTTTCTAACTATAATGAAGGGCGCGCTTTGTGCATTGCTCTTGATTAAGCCGCCGCTGATCAGTAAGATATTTAAAGTAAATATTTTGTTGTCATTCTATTCATATTTCGAACAGATTTCTGAACGTGCGAGTTGCATCGTCTGGTTTTGCAGCGTATGTTGCAGCAACCCAGTTCTGCAAGAACATATCATTGTTCGGATTCTATCCTTTTAACACCACAGCTGAAAGATCTATCTTAAATCATTACTACGACGAACCTCTTCCCAAGGCTTCATTTAAATCGAAGACGACGAGACGGAAGAAAAGGCCGGAATTCAGCCCACATGACATGCCAAAGGAGTATAATTTTTTGAATGATTTAGCTGACAATGGTGCATTCCGGATCATCAATAATTGTAACGGGAATATATCATAAAATACATTTTGAAAGTGACTTTTACCGCCATTGTGGCTGCGACAGGTACTATATCCTCTCGATCACATGATGTCTAAATTATTGTCATTCTTCTGTTTTATTATATACTATGGAAAGGAGGAGTGGATCATTCGACAATGTTTTTAAAATTGTGATAGGAAACAAAACGAGGAAATTCTCTCATACCCCCACATTATTTCACTTAAAGAAAGTCCAAAACAGTAATGGCCTTAAAATCTATACAGCACACACTTCCGAATGTTTGGAACATGTTACCTGTGGAAATCCGAGATCTTAAATTACTAAGCACATTTAATAAATCTGTTGAAACCAATGCTACTGAGTAAATACTAATGTTAACAAATTTATGAAATTACCAAATATATGTTATCATGTGCATACTTCCCTCTGATATCGTCTGTCAATATTATCCATGTATATAAATTATTTGATTATGACAAACGAATGTAAACCCCCATGACCTTGCATCACAATGATGTTAATGAATGGAAAGGTTGACAATCTGTCCATCTCCCCCCTCCCCAATTTTTTTTTTTTTTTTTTTTTGCTGATGACCGAATATGTATTTTCCTCCAATTCAGATTTTCAAACCTGATTGGAGCATTCAATATTGAATTGTCTTAATTATCAGACAAATATAATAACTCTCATAGTAGGAATATATGACGCAAACTCACAACTCCCTCAGATACATAAATATCATTCTGAAACCACAACAATTTTAGGAGTTTGTATCAAACGGAAAATATGTGCAATACACTTCATGAAATACCATACCATGTACCAGTTCATGTAATATTTATTCTTTATGATAATCTATGATATTCTCACGCATAAATATCGTATATCTACAAGGACTTTAAGAACCGTTAAGTGGGTTCGCTGTTAAACAAATTATCAATACCATTAATTTGATTACAATATCATATTGTTATGTATTACTATTACATATATTCACTTCCTGTTACTTCCTGTTACCTTTCAGTCATTTACCTTTCACCTACTCCCTCAATAATATCAACTCTTCAATAACATATATTAAGAAGTCCTTCAAGAACATCCAAGAAACACTAACCCCTCTATTATCATTTAGCCCCTAATCACTGACCACACAGCCACCTGCAAAGTGTCACAAGTATGACTCATACAACCCCAGTCACTTGCATTGGACATACCACACCCTACAGAGTGATATTGGTATGGACAGCTTTTGACCAATCAGAACACAGCATTTATGTCACCCATTCTCATATTGGTAACTCCCCAAACTAGATGTATATAATGAAAGTCTCTGAACAAGCTAGAGGACTTTCACATGACATCTCCAAGACTTTTCAAGAGGACTTCTCTTCGTACCGTCAACAGACAAACATAATTCTGGTTGTCTCTCTTTATTCAAGGAGTTGAGCTCCTTGCTCGAATACATTGTATCTCGATCTCATATGCATTGCTGAACTGCTGAACACTTAATAAATACTAAAATTAAATGTATTAACTTTTTGTACCTCTTCGCTT
Source organism: Paracentrotus lividus (assembly GCA_940671915.1). Taxonomy (NCBI): domain Eukaryota; kingdom Metazoa; phylum Echinodermata; class Echinoidea; order Camarodonta; family Echinidae; genus Paracentrotus; species Paracentrotus lividus. The sequence continues at coordinate 5,341,818 of CALNVZ010002974.1, forward strand.
CATTTATCGACTGCTCCTAATAATTAACGATCCCAACACGACATGGTGGAGAACCTCGGATTTTATTTTCAACAATAATCTTCATCGACTTATCGACATAAATACTCATTTACCATCCAAATGAGTAGGCCTATTGGAAACCGTCCACCAGCACCAGCTCGACCAACATGAGAAATGTTTTAACTGTTTCTTAGATGTCAACTTATATCTAATATCTAAATTTCTTCAACTGATATCAACACCCTTCTCTTGGTTTATTCTACGACGTCAATGTCTATTTCACCAAGTTGCATCTCAATATCCTTCACTGCCGCTCAATAATCTAATTCCTACTGTAATTTGTGTGTTCGAACTGATCTTGACTTTCATCGTGCCTTTTACGTTTCTCTGACCCAATATCCATCATCATCTTCTTCGCTATCGTCGTCATCATCATTGGCTTGACTCATCGTTGTCTTCAAGTGTTCATCGTTGCTATCATCTTCATCTCTTTTCTTCATCGTTGTCGTCATACATTGCTGTCTTCGTTGCTGTCTTCATCATTCCCATCGTCATCATTCTAGACTTTCGTCACCACTCTGGCTTTTCTTCGACTGAATCCTGCCATACTCTAGTTCTCATGATAATATTATCGGATCTCACGAAGAACGAAGTGACTGGACAATTGACTTTGACTCTTTATTACCCTTAAATTTATTGTGGCCCTCTTTTCAAAAATAAATCAACACCTCTTTGTTTAAAGTGCTCTTAATTTTGGACAGACAATCATTGGCTGTTTTTTTGGGTAAGTGAGCAAAGACTTGATGTGCACTCTGGCTGCCAGTCTGGAGAGGAGTAGAGTGAGTTAATGATGCGAGGATTAACACTTGATTCCAGGATTATAGTATTACGATGTTAAAGTTTGTCCAGCGTTGGATATTAATTTTGTTGTTTGCGTTCCATGTTCCTACAAGTCGGAATGCTTTATATTTGTATGATGTTCATTGTAACCAGTTTACTGTGACATTCTTTCATAAAAATTAGATGTCACCATAGTTAGAACTGGCCAACAAAACTATGACCGACCCCTGTACCAGACACCCAAATGATAGATGATGCTCTTCCTTTCACAGAAACCCCCTAATAGGACCTGTTTTTCCCCCCATTAAATACCAGACATAAACCCATCTGTCATGAAATGTCTTTATCGTTAAAGCCTTTAAAGACCATTGTCTCATAAAAAGAAATCATCTACCAAATTACTGTGACCATTGATATTCTATACTCTGAAAATTATTATTATGCTTAACAACAACTATATATTTTTAAAATTGTTTGATCTTTAAGAAAATATGATAACATACTATCTCCAAAAGGGAATATATATTTACATTAATACAAGATTTGTTATTGAACTAGTCAAATCACCGACGCGCTGTATTACATTATGTAAGCCTGCAATACATTGTCATATCGGCATGCATGGCTATTAGAGAAGAAAAGTTGCAGATTTTCTTATCGAAATAGTATGTAACCATGGCTTGGGAATAATTGAGTTTATAATGAAATTGTAGAAGTAAACAGCAGAATTAGTATTATCAAGGAAGATGCTCTTCAATGGTTATTGATATGTGTGATTCATTCAAATTGTTATATGTCATCATAAGACAGTTAAAATGTTTAGCGAGGCAAAATTTTCCAGTTTGAATAATACTGGATGTGCACTTACGTGTATAAAAATATTCAGCATCATGCGCTCGATGTTGGGTATACAAAGCCTTGTCTATGGCATACAATAATTAAAACAAGTTTGAAGGTACTTGTAAAGGCTGTCAAAAGGATGATATGTAGCTCAAAACTGGCTGTTTTACATAATATTATAATGCGTGAGACATTTTCATTGATTATATTATGCTGTAATCCCAGGTAGTACATTGTTCAACTTTATTGGAATTTAAATTTCTAAACATTATTTTAAAAACTCTATGTAATTATGATACATTCCTTTCTTTTCGGAGCAAATTTGGAGTGAAACTCATATTTGGTTATAGTGCGTAATCCTATGTTTAAGCTTCATAATAAGAAGTACAAAAATGTTTAAATTATAAATGGCATAGATGCACATATCCTTATGATGAGGACGCCCGCAGCTCTAGTAGGATTGGTGTGTATGATATTATTAAAGAGTAAAGCAACTCCTTAGGTCTCATCAAACTTTTCAATAACTTATTAACTTAATCTGAACAAATATTTTTTTTGGTGATAAATAGCTGAATTGGACATGTGAATTTAATGTTTGCTTAATATTGGAATAGGATAGTGAACAATTTTATTTAGTTACAATGTTTTATTTTAATTTGATGAATTTTTCTCTAGAGAACACTAATTTGCATTGATCATTACATAAAGATTACAAACCAGTTCGACAAGTTTACATTAACAATAGGTGGATTCACACCTGCCCGATCGGGAAAAATACCCGTAAATTACGGGAACTTTTCCATCTACCAAATTACGCGTAATTTGTTTTGCATGTTCACACCTGCCCGAACCGTCTTTTTCGGGAAAAATACCCGAAGTTATAAACACGGGAAGAAATAGAAAAAACAAAGAAATACATAAGAAAAGCGGGGAAAGAAGGGAAAAACAAAGAAATACATATTAAGGAACGAAAAGAAAGAAGGTAAAACAAAGAAATACATTTAAAGCGGGGAAAGAAGGAAAAACAAAGAAATACATAAGGAACGAAAAGAAAGAAGGAAAAACAAAGAAATACATTTAAAGCAGGGAAAGAAGGAAAAACAAAGAAATAGATAAGGAACGAAAAGAAAGAAGGAAAAACAAGGAAATACATAAGGAAAGAGAAGAAAGAAAGAAAAAACAAAGAAATACATAAGAAAAGCGGGGAATGAAGGAAAAACAAAGAAATACATAAGGAAAGAGCAAGAAGAAGGAAATACAAAGAAATACATAAGAAAAGCGGTGAAAGAAGGAAAAACAAAGAAATACATAAGGAAAGAGAAGAAAAAAGTAAAACAAAGAAATACATAAGGAAAGAGCAAGAAGAAGGAAAAACACGGAAATACATAAGAAAAGCGGGGAAAGAAGGAAAAACAAAGAAATACATAAGGAAAGAGATGAAAGAAGGTAAAAAAGAAATACATAAGGAAAGGGAAGAAAGAAGGGAAAAAAATACATAAGGAAAGAGAAGAAAAAAGTAAAACAAAGAAATACATAAGGAAAGAGCAAGAAGAAGGAAAAACAAGGAAATACATTAAAAAAAGCGAGGAAAGAAGGAAAAACAAAGAAATACATAAGGAACGAGAAGAAAGAAGGAAAAAAAAAAGAAATACATAAGAAAAAAAAAGGGGGGAATAGAAAGTTCCCGTAATTTATGTTCACACTACAAAAGTTCCCACGACCTTGGCGAAACTACGCGTAGTTTTGACGAAGTACCTACTAATTTACGGGAATTTATCTTCGGGAATATTACGCGTAATTTGGTTTCACACTTGCAAAATTACGCGTAGTTTGTGATCGGGGTAAAAATACCCGATCAGAGATTACGGGAACTTTTCCAGATCGGGCAGGTGTGAATCCACCTGTCATTAATTGTGATCATTTTAACCAGCTTGGAAGTACTTGTGATTTATGTTCTTTTTAACATGAGTGGAAAGAATATTAGGATGAAAGGATTGATAGTTAAAGTTCTATGTTAATGCTTCATCGACTATGAAGTACATAAAGGCCGACTGCCTCTTTAAACATAGCAAAAATTGTCATTCATTTTGTTCTTTGATTTAACATGAGTGGAAAGATTTTCTACAACAGGAAAGGATTGATAGTTAAAGTTCTATGTTAATGCTTCATCGACTATGAAGTACATAAAGGCCGACTGCCTCTTTAAACATAGCAAAATTGTCATTATCTTGGATAAACCTGTTAACTTTCCCATTCTTTTCATGTTGATAAGGTGCTATATTAGCATACAGTCTTCTTATGGTTTCAATCATAATCACCTTTTACTTATTTGTGTTTCAGTTTGATAGGGAGGAATATTCATTGCTTTATTTATTGATTTTTCATTATTTTACTGCTTCTAATATGGTATGACTTTACAAAATTACTTATTCTGTATGCTAAGCTAGTTTGATGTAAATTCATGTAGTTTGATCTATAGGAACATACTTCATTTCAATACTCTATTATTAACCAAATATTTCGTTAAGTTTAGGTTTATGTTTACTGTATACTCATTTTAGACTGCTAGCCATAATATTGTTTAGTAATTGTGTATGAGAGAGTGAAAGAGTTTCGTGGACAGTTATTTCGTATTAATACTGGTTTCACATCAAATTATAATTTTGCTTCCCATGACAATTTCGTAATTCAAATAATATTTCTTCATCTATTATGTTATTGTCTTGAAGAGGGAAGAGCCTCATTTTCCAAAGAAAGGGGATGTTATGTATACATTACATAATTCACTTCCTGTTACTTCCTGTTACCTTTTCAGTCATTTACCTTTCACCTAACTCCCTCAAATAATATCAACCTCTTCAATAACATATATTAAGAACGTCCTTCCAAAACATCCAAGAAAAACACTAACCCTCTATTATCATTTAGCCCTAATCCAGCTGACCACCACAGCCACCTGCAAAGTGTCGTCACAAATATGACTCCATACAACACCCAGTCACTTGCAATTGGACATACCACACCCTACAGAGTGATATGGTTAGGACAGCTTCTTGACCAATCAGAACACCAGCATTTATGTCACCCATTCTCAATTGGTAACTCCCCAAACTAGATGTATATAATGAAAGTCTCTGAACAAGCTAGAGGACTTCACATGACAATCTCCAAGACTTTCAAGAGGACTTCTCTTCGTACCGTCAACAGACAAACATAATTTGGTTGTTCTCTTTATTCAAGGAGTGAGCTCCCTTGCTCGAATACATTGTATCTCGATCTCATATGCATTGCTGAACTACTGAACACTTAATAAATACTAAAAATTAAATGTATTAAACTTTTTCTTACTCTTCGCTTCATTTATCGACTGCTCCTAAAATTACGATCCCCAACACGACAATATTGCTCTTTGTCATGTTAATTAATTGAAGAGCAGACTCCTGTTGTATACATGTTAACGTTCCCGCAACATAGCTGAAAACGCCTTTGCATTGTTGTTGTTGTTGTTGTTTTTTTTTTTGGTCTAATTCTTTTCTCATTACTGTATACTGTTATATTTGAATAATCATACGCGTTGCCGCAATTTTTTTGTATACTCTAAAAAGAAAATCTTGCCTCTTCCATTCCTGAGAGTCTGGTAATGGTGGTATCTCACTTCGCGGAGAAGATTTGGGAGACGGCTTAGCCACTTGAGACGACATTTTGAAATTTGTCGCGTCGCGGGAATCGTCTCCCGAGACGTCTCCGCAACAAATTCAAACCGTCTCAAAGTAGTCGCAAATTCGTCTCGAATCCGTCTACGAGAAGTGAGATACCACAATAAATAGATAGACCGGTAATTTCTGAACCGAATGGAGGGCAAAATGAACAAAGGCCAAAAACTTGAAATTTTGGATGTGGGATATCCAATGAAAAGAAGTCGTTAAAGACTGTTTCATATTTCTCCGAAAACCTTTTTACTGGGTTTCTCTCTCGGATATCGTATAAATTAAATGTCAATTAACGTAGCTCCACAACGGCGACAAGCAGATACGAACGACACGAACACCCAGAAAATGAAAAACGAAAATCTTTGTTCGGTTGCCAAAGAGAATTTAGCCTGTATTACGTTGAATAATGCAATTTAGGTCCACCAATATATCAAATTAATGTCAGTATCTTATAGTGAATATTATCATAATTCACTGCAGTCTACACTCCTTCATCACTAGTATTGCAACAAAGCTAAAATGCGTGTATTTTTTTCCTTCAAATTTACAAGTCTTTTATAATTATGTTGTCATATGACCAGAGATTTGTCGAATATTTTTGTATACTTCTGAAAGAGGAGACTTGTCTCTTTTCATTCCTGATATTAGTAAATGCCCAGACAGGGGCATTTTTTAAACATAGGGGCGACAAATTAAAAAAACCCAAAAATGACATTTTGAGAGGTGGGGATTTTCGGTGAGCACAATTATCAAGGAGTCATATTTCTCCGCAAAACTGTTTACATGTTTCCATTATCCTTGTGGCAAAGTAATAATGGCCAATAAGGTAGCACTACAATGGAGGACAACAGGAGCAACATACAAAGAAGATAGCTTTCGAAATGTTCACACTTTTATTACATATGCTGGATATTCACGACCTCTAATTTTTGCACGCATCCTCCTAAAGGTGCCCTCACACTACGGCGTGTTGAGCTAACGTTTGACCAGCGTTCTTGGAATTTGGTGTGTACGTTCGAAAACGTTGCTACTCGTTAACCATACGCAATTAATCGTTGTCTGAACGCAAATGAACGCTGAGATAAATTCATAATTTATTACACGTTCACAGTTTTTAGCGTTTTCTAGCGCGTAACAACGCACTTATCAATAGGTTCTGTATGCGCTGGGCATTAGCAGTGTGAACGTTATGCGCGTTGGATGTTCGTTCCCTTGTCGTTCTCTATTCGTTCCCTCATCGTTCTCTGGTCGTCCAAACGCGTCCAATCTATCTCGGGAAGTTTTTTTTCAATTATGGTTTATTACAATTCTTTTCATTTTTTAATCAATATCTTTGAATGCATCGATTTTTTCCTCCTCGATTAAAAAATAAAAAATAAATAAAAAATAACAATGATATTAAATCTTCCTATTATGTCGGAGAAGAGATTATGGGATAATCAATCGACATGTAATTCAATAGAACTGTGGTCTCTTAATTTTTGGAATCAGCTATATTATATGATGTTATATTATCAATAATACTTGAATGCTGCGAGCGCCTTTCAGAGTCGCCTCACTAAGCCTGGTAATAGTTAGTTAACATTAAAAGCCCTTATAAACACCGAGTAGGATACATGTATAAAGTGATACATAAATGTAACTATTATTAGTAATACTCTATCATGCCATGAAGTATGTTTAGAAAGATTTTCGTCAAGTGGTATTTATGTAATTTAAGAAACAAACCTTCATATTTGGTTAAGAAAAAAAAACAACATTATTATGATGTATCTAGGAATAGGTATAAACCAAAAGCCTTGGACCACAGGAAAGAATGAGGGAAACGGAAGAGAAACACAGATAAGGAGAATTGGTAGACAAAAAGGAAAGAGAGGTAAAAAGAGAATGAAAAAACAGCAACAAGAAAAGAAACAGACAGAAGAGAGAGAGAGAGAGAGAAATGGGAAGAGAGGAGAAAGAGATAACGAATGAATATAATGGGAGAGAGTGGAAGATGAAAATAGGAAAAAGAAACTAAAAAGAACATTATTGAGTATTTGAGATATGAAACTCAAAAACGTTTTATAATAGACACAAAGTCGTTTGGAAACATAACATTGTGCAAAACATTTTTTCCCTTTTTGTTTGGGGGTGGGAGGTTGTGGGGAAGCTTTGTTTATCTCTAATTTATGGGCACAAAATTGTTTATTTATTGATAGTATTCATTGTATTGGCATGTTAAAAGTGTTGAACAGTCAATGCATTCTGATAACTGCATGAACAGTTTGTTTTCCTTTTTGTTCTGTTTTTCCCTATATGATCCTGAGGTGTTATACCCCCTCATAATTATGATTTTTTTTTTTGAGCATTTAAATTTCAAATAAATTGATGTGTGAAAAAAAATCAGCTTGCGCTTTTTTGAATCAAGATGATCCAAATAAATGGACGGGCTTGTTTCATATTAGATAAAATATACTTTTTTAATTTCTCACCCCTAATCAAGACGAAGGGGTCATACTCTTTTACACTACATCTACACTCAATACAATAGTAGGGTGTTATAAGATGGTATTGTTTTCTTGAGATAGAAAACATTACATTTTTAACTACACTGTTGGTCAAAAGGTTGGGTCTTTTTTATTGATCCAGCCACATAAATAATTTTGATGTTTATTTATTTATTTATTTTTTTATATTGGATTTTTCCTAAACCATGACCGGGTATTGAAATAATTGAAAAAAAGTACTTCATCCACCACAATAACCATTCTGGCAACTTTTTTTTGACTTACCAAAGCCCCTCGGTGCTATCCCATGAATCGCTTTTGAGGGTGTAGGGTTGCTATTGGTCTTAAATCTAGGTTAAGAAACAAATGGTTTCTTTGTACTAAGTGAGGGGTTGAATCAAAAAGTGTGACTGTTAAAAAATATAAATAATAAAAAATATTCTACCGTTATGGTAAAAACAGAAGAGAGAAAAAACCTTTAACAATCAATTGTTATTATTTCTTCAATTTTTTTTCGTCTAAGAAATAACCATAGCAGTAGTGGATCCAGGATTTTGAAATACGAGTGGTGCATTCTGAAAATTTGAGTAAAAAAATAGGTGCAGGCAAATTTTTTCCAATTTTAACATATACAGTCAATCATTTTTTTTTTTAATCAAAGAAGGGGTACGGGTCTCCTGCGCCCTGTCTGGATCCGCCACTGCCAGGTTCCCGGAGAGTTGAGAGGGGACTAATAAATTCAAGAATTTAAGCGTGGAGCAAAATAATGTGGCTAGAGTAAAAAAAAAAAAAAAAAAAAAAAAACAATAAACAAATAAACAATAGTAATGTTAATGAAAATAATAATAAATAAATGAACAATAATAATAATAAAAAATAATAATAGTATCCAAGCTTAATGAACAACAGTGTAAATTCTGCTGATGTTCTTTTTGAACTTCGTATTTTTAAGGTAATAAATTGCTCCAAAATGATAAATAAAATAAGAAATACCAAATTTTTGTTAACATTTAAAAGTGTTTAGATACGTTATACCTTGATATTCACAGCAAACAATTACATGTATATTTCAAGTCCAAAATGTTTATATATCATGATACCGAATAGTTACTTTACATGTAAAAAAAATAGCACTTAAACAGGAGGGAAAAACCACTGAGCACAAACAGAATAACAGAATAAGCTTTAATCATTTTATTCGATGACACAAAGCCCCCCGTTTGGTGACATAAGGATATTGAGGTAAAAAACATACGCCCCCATTTGGTGACATGAGAATTGAATAAAAAATATATAAACAAAGTTCTGCGTTGTTGGACGCACTTCGAACGATGAAGGAACGTTCATCCAAAACGCTAACGATCAAGTAGCGAATGCCCCGCGCTTTCAAAGCGTCTTTATAAGAACGCTGTTACACGCCAAAAATTTTGAACATGTTCAAAATCAAAAATTGACCTCAGCGTTCCTCTGCGTTTTTTGCGTATACCAACGAATAGCAAACGCTTTCCTACGTTTTGCCAAGCGATTTTCGAACGACAGTCCGCGCTCATGAACGTACGCGAAAATGCAATTAACATTCCACGAACGTCGGGCAGTCGTTACTCAATACGCACATGTTTGGCGTTTCCTAACGTTCTTTAACACGTCCAAACACGCTAGACATAAGTTGGACATCGCTGTTCAGTCGTTGCTAACGCTACGCAATCGTTAGGTGGACGCTAAGCGCGCGCAGTCATCGTTACCCTAACGCTATTTATTCGCTTCTCAGTCGTTTAGAGCTCATTAAAAATTCCATTTTGGACAGGGAAAATGGAGCGTTCTTGAGCGTATTTTGGACATAGTCAAAATTCGAGTGAAAATCGTGAACGCTAGACACACGTTACCTCAACACGCTCTAGTGTGAGGGCACCATTAGCAACGGACGTAAAGATTTTTTCTTTCTGTGCCGTGAGTTTTGTCATTTGCCTTTGTGATGGTACCTTATGACTATATTTAATTTTAAACAGGTATAAACGAAACCTGTAAACGGTTTTCAGCGAAATATGAAATATGTTTCATGATTTTTTGACTGATAATCCCAACCGCCCCCATTTAATTTTGGGGCTTTTGTCGCCCCCATGCTTAAAAATGTCCCCGTCTGGGTATTTACTGGTCTCAGGAATGGAAAGGGACAGGTCTCCTCTTTCAGGATATACAAAGATATTCGACAAATGTCTGGCCATTAATGAAATATGGCAACATATAAAAGATTTGTAAATTTGAAGAAAAAAAATGAACGCGTTTAGCTAGGTTGCAATAAGCGAGTGTAAGTGATATTTACACACATAAGTTGTAATTATATTTTGCTGTATAATCATGACCTCTTAATTTGGGGGCGAATCTTTCTTAGCAACGACGCAAATAAAGTTTTCGTCTTTTGATGTTGCAGCTCTTATTTGGCCATGTATTGGTACCTTGGCCATTTATCTTTGGCCATCCTTTCTTTCCAAGAATAGACGAAATAAACACCTTTTTTGTTGGAAATATGATACACTTTCATGGTGTATATTCAAGCGCGGCGATTTCATGACACGACTGGGGGGGGGGGACGAAAGACGGAAAGTGAAAAATAATACACTAAAAATTCGCATACTAGGATTACGCAAAAACTAATGAAAATGTTTGCGAGCGCGAATCGCGAGCCGAAAATTTTGCCTTATAATAACATTTAACATTGTATTTGACATACATTTTACCTCTTTCTAAGCTTCACAAGCTAATCACTATATAAAAATATGTTAAGCTTTAAAAATCGAGGGGGGGGGTACGATCTCCCCAGAAAAAATGTAGGCTGAGTGGGAGGCGCGACACGGTCCCCCCCGTCCCCCCCCCCTCCCGGATCGCCGCCAATGTGTATATCATTGAAAATACCCACCTCTCGAGATTTCGTTTCCGGGGCCTTTGTTCGTTTGGCTTCCCTTTTTTCCCCCCCCCCCCCAAAAAAAAAAAAAAAAAAAACAACAACACAACTTAAATCCCCCCTAATCATAAATAATGTAACTTTTGAACAGGCTTGTTTTGAGCACAATAATTTTGAGGGAGGTTTTTTTTACACTTATTGAGTACCTTCTGTGGAAAAATGACATAGATCCCTTGAGACATGCATGAGTGACCAACATTTAAAGCAATAATGGACATTAAAGTGTCAAGGGTCATTTTTGGGTCTGTAAAAGTAACAACTTTGTAAAAAAAAAAATAATAATAATAATTAAAAATAATAATAATAATAATAATTTGTTACCTTGTGTTTAATCATTTTAGAGGTTTTATCATCCAAAATTTGACCATCCAACACCAATCCCGATATATTTCAAATTATTTTTCATGGATGAGTGAGCACAATTTTAAAATTTTAGGCGTCCAAATATGGTAAAATCCAAGAATTTTATTTAAAGAATTGACATCATCATCAACATTATCGACACATTTTGTGAGAACATGACCACTATTCGTCGTGTCATGGACGAGTGAGCACACTAAGGTGACTTTTGTGACTTTTTTAATGACAATTTTGCTTTTAAAGTGTGTGTATTTATGCATTACGCAACGGTTTTATCTCATTTTTGCACATCAGTTAGTCGATGAGTGTATAAACATAACCGCCAAACGATTTTACTCAATACCTTTTTTGTTAAAAAGTTCCAGCATGTCGATTTGGGGGTTTGTTTTTGCCTCGAGATTTTACACAATGTCAATGGAGAGGAAATCAAAATTTTAACGAAATTGAAATTCGGCTTAATTTCATTGATGATTATTGTTAATTTTACTGAGTTTTTTTTTCACAAAACTTGGCACACAATTTCAGGGTGGTACTAACTAACAGGAACAAACGCTAAATTGATAATGTGATATAGCATGGAGTGGGGCCAAAGCTCTGAAATTTCTTCTTATTTAGATATTTTTCTTATAACCTCTGCTCACTGAAGCATAAAACACTGGAATTTTCGTGAAACTCAAATCAAAATGAGCTATCCAAAAAGGTCTGTGACAGTTATCCAATGTAAGCAATTGAATTTTAGTCCATGAACGAAAAAACGGCTTTTCATGTTTCACGTGTTCATTGAAGCAAGAATTTTTAATAAAATGCCATTGCATCATTTGAAGGAAAAAAAATTGACATACATATTAAAAAAAAAAAAAATGTTGATAAAATTATTTTATTACACAAAATGGAACGATACTTACCTAAGAAATTTAAAAAATATACTCTTTTTTTTTTGTTATGAACCGTGGATTGATGGATATTGTTTAAAACACCTTTCCAGATTGCTTATTCCGTCATAATCAATAATTTTCCAAAGTAAAAATGTTTAAAAACTGCAGTTTTGCAAATTTTACCTCATGTTCATCCAATCATGAAATTTAATGCAAAAGTCGTTTGATGTGTTAGAAATTAAGTGCAACAATCTTTCTGAACATATATTTTGTTGAAAAGTTTGAATTTGTTCCAATACTATTTAATTAGAATTATAAAACTAATCTTGTGACTTTCGAAAAGTGACATTTTTGCCTTTTGATTGTGCTCATTGAAGTATGACTTAACGAATTTTAGTAAAATTCCATAAAACGAAAGCGGATAAAATTACCTACAAGCACATGTAATAAAATTCGTAAAACTCCTCTTGGTTCAACAGTTACATCATTTTGATTAAGGGGGATTTAATTTTTTTGTTATGTATATTTCAGAAATGTCCGGGTGTGGTTATTTCTGCCTTCAGAAATTAAAAGAGACAACTTTTCTCTTTCAAAACATACAGAAAACGGTCGACCACATGATTATGAATGGCAAATAACGATTATACAGAAAGGCTTGTAAGATGAAAACTGCACTTCTGTTAGCAACATGTTGCAATAATTATGAACATGGACGGTAGATTACACAATGTTTAAAGTAAACCTTGTTGAAATGTTCTTTCTTTTTTTTCTTTCTTTTTTTTTTACCAATATGAGCAGAAACGATTAAAGTAGACAACTGGAGAGTCAAAACTGCTTTTAATTGCAACCAAACTCATACCACTAAAACGAAAAATCTTTACTGATTCAGAATATCTAAACCCCTTGTCAATATCTGTTTTAGATCGGGAGTTATCACCTTTCAAAGAAGGGCCCCCATTTTCAGGCTTCAGCGGTACCCCGCAAGGGCGTCGAGATTGTGACGTCACAGCATGGGCACCCGTACCGTGTCCACTGTATGCACGTATCCTGTACTGTGCTATATTGCGTACATTGCACATTCTGATTCTTGAAAACTTTCTTCCCCTTCTCATCTCTTGCTTCACCCCAGGCCCTGACTAACTGGTCAAAAGTGATATATCTTGCCGAATGTTCCTCTATCATTTGTCTATATGTTTAAGTTAATCCGTTCCAATAATGTATTCTTTTTCATTATATTAAAATATAATTAAAATAGGCCTATCCTCAACACGAGAGTGAGTGAAAAGAAAAAGATAATAAAACAAAGTGACATTGTTTTCATTGTGGACTGTTCAAATCACACTTTAGTTTTGTTGTCATGACAAATTATTATAATCAGTAATCCTATATATCTATATTTTAAGGTTATCATAATCTTGAAATTGTTCATTTGGTTTTGTAAGTCTTTATATTATTGTGCCGATCCTGAGATAATTTCATCCTTTAACAATAATTCGTCCAAACTTTCGGATGGAATAGCTCCCTAGTTCTTCAGTTACAGTAGGCCTATGTGTGAATTTTTTTTCATGGTTTTATATATTGTTCAGAATGAAATAACATTATTTTGTAGATTCGACCTTGCTATAATGGATCTGACAGATTTTGCATTCGTGATAAAAGCAGCAGTCTTACTAGAGACGACTGTATATTCCATTCGCTCCTGGCGGACTGATATACACTACCCCATCCCGTGTGTAAGAATTAAGCCAAACTAAATTAGTAGACCGTAAATATTGCAAACAAATCAATGCTTACATAATTGATTCTGAAATATTCTGTCTTTTGAATATGTATTGATTTTATTTTCAGGACGTTTCTGGTCTTTTAGCCAATGAATTTCGATAAATAAGGAATTTTAGAGGAAATGTGACATGACCACCTTGTCAAACTATAATGATGGTAGTGTTAATCCGTGTAAGTTCGTTGGGAAAGTCATGACGATGGAATGATTATATTTTGCTCTAAAACCTTGTTTGGGGGAATTCACATTAAAAAAAAACATTATTTAAAAATCAATATAGATTCAACACAGAATAAGTTTTCTTAAGAATGAAGTCACTGTAAATTTACGTGGAATTTTAAGCATTATACCTCCGAATGTCAAAGGACAAATTAAACGCTTCACCAACAACCAACGGGCCGCACCGTTCCCGGCTGCGCCTCGGTGAGAAATGAGCAAGGCAATTCGTGCTTTTACCAGGATTGCAAACTCTTCAAAAATCTATCGCAGCAAGTTCAAATCTACAAAATAATCACAATCGTTAACAATATCTCAAAACACGATATTCTAAGGATATACAACCCTGTATAATTTGTCCAATGGTGTAATCAGTTGTGATAAAAGAGTCATATTAATCCGAGACACAGCAGCCGTAGCAAGCTAGTAGGCCTACAGTGCAAGCAATGTGTTTACGTATATGCATGCTTTGCATGCACATGCATCAAGCTGCGCGCGCACGCTCAGAATCTGATCAGCTGGCTGCACTATTGTTCGAGCTGTCCAAGTTGTGACGTCACAAACTAGGAGCTCCTCCGCACGCCGAGCGGCCCATTTTGGGGCGGATTAAACAAAAACACTAAAAACCATTTACAGCTATTTCTGAGAGATTCAAGTCATTTTCAGCATGTCAATCGTATAAACGAAGGAAAATCTATTCAGTAACATGTAATTTGGCCATTATTAACAAATATTGTGTATTTTCTCCGTGTGTCTACTTTAAGGCCACATGTCATGAGTTGGGTGGAAAATGCGTTACATGTCCAAAAAATTGTAGAAATGTACATTGTCACAATTAAACATCTCTAGTTTCTTAGTAGTAAGTCAGACATGTATAAAAGTATATATATATTGAAAGCAGAGATTGAGAGGAGGATGATTAACATATTTTTGTGCCTGTATAAGGTGTGTCATCAAGGCTATACAGAGTGTTACAGGAAAAAAATGGTTTTAAAAACTTTACAATTTTACCAGCGAATAATTTCTTAATCTTTTCACCAAATGAAATGAATCATCGTGGATTGTGTAAATAAGACACTATGCTTCTAAAAAATATAAACTTGTAATACAAAATAATTTTTTCTAACCGCGCTACAGGGTGTCAAAAAGAAAAAAAAATAGTGCAAAAAGGGTAGAAATCCTGTCTTTTACACTTGGATTACAACTCAAACAAAGTTTATTGCAAGTAATATGTTTCCACTTAATTGTGTTTTTACATGCATGCAAAGAAAATGGCGAAAAATGACAAGTATTGTTATAAAATTGCATGTGACAATTTTTGATGCCTGCAATGCATTGTCTATGAGGATGCGTGCATTAAGTTTGTTTTAATTGATTAATTAATTTATTAAATTACTTTTGAAATTTTTTTTTTACATTTATCTAGAACCACATAAATTCCTAAGAGAATGATATATCACTCAACCCATAAGACCAATTGGCTGCAAAGATATAACGCAGCAAACAATAAGAAAGTATACAAAAATGGGAATTCCCTATGCTTTAACACGTGTACATCATTTTCATGCTATGTGAAAAAAATTGATAATTTTCCCTCCAAAATGTAACGCCTCCACACTGAAAACCTAAATGGGTAGACCGACTAGCTTTAAAGCTAGTCGTAGTGATGCCCAGACTGACTAGCTTTAAAGCTAGTCAGTCACGACGGACTAGTTTTCCTTCAACGCAATCCGCTTATTACGGACTAGCTTTAAAGCTCGTCCGTCTCTACGGACTAGCTTGAAAGCTAGTCCGTCGAGTTAGTCGGTCACGACGGACTAGTTTTAATGCTAGTCGGTCACGACGGACTAGCTCTAAAGCTAGTCCGTTTTGACCGACTAGTTTGATGGACTAGCATAAAAGCTAGTCGTAGTGATGCCCAGACTGACGAGCTTTGATGCAGGACTAGTTTTACAGCTAGTCCGTCAAGGTGTCAAAACTAGTCAGTCGCGCTTGTCTGTCGCGATGTTCTTACTTCTGTCTTGACCGACTAGCATTACGAAATAGCTTAATATGGCTTCATCAGTTTGTCAGAGACGTCAAATCTGAAATATGAGAAACCATTAAAGATACGATTAATTTTTTTCACAAAAATTCAAGAATTCAAGCCAAAATCATTTTATTATGATGATATCAAAATACAGGAATTAATACAGGAGGCACAATTAGTTAACATTATGGCAATTATCAAATAATGTGATGTTGAGATTTAATTTTGAAAATCAAATGTGAAATAATTACACTGAAGCCCGGCCAAACAAACAAGTTAGATGCAATCCATAACGCTAATAACATGCATTTTGAATTTATACTTTATAATTATGCTCGCTTCCAGTGCGGCGATTTGATGTCACGACTGGGGGGGGGGCTTAAAATAGCATTTAGCATTATATTCAACATACATTTTGCCTCTTTATTAGCTTCACTAGCTGATCACTTTAAAAATCAAGGGGAACGATCCCAGAAAAAAAAATCGAGGGTGAAACGGTCCCCACTGTCCCCCGGGCTTCCCCGCCAATGGCTTGCATCATCATTGTCTTGTTTGTTGTAGGCCTGCCTATTTTTGCATTTTCTACGCATATCTTTCTTGAGAGCCACCTCAGACGGAATCCCGCAATCGCGCCCCTAATCCAATATTCTGTTCTTTCAGATAGTAATCTAAAAGAAATAGTGGCACATATAATTCTTAGAATTAGAATTGAATTCAATATTTTATGTTGCTATTATCGTTGTCAGTAACACACACGCAATTTATAAATTAATTTGGCAAGACAGAATTTGTTTCGCGTTGGTGATTATAGTATTAATCCATGTGAAAAAATAACGATATCTATGAACTGAAAAATAAGGAATTCAAAAAGAGTACTCACACATATCACATGAGGGAGATCGCCATTATCATCAAAATCTTCAGTTTTACGGGGTATATCGGATCTGCTTCCTTACAGTTTGCTCATTCAATAGATTTCACATACAGATAATACAAATAATAGATGATGTCCTTTTCGCAATGCGCATGTTATTCACTCGATGCTATTCACTTTGTATTTACTGCTGTTGCTTAGCCGGGCATTCACCAGTAATCTATAAGAATAGACCAGATTCTTGGGTTCTATAGTAACGAGGTATTCAATTAGCCTGCAATTAAAGAATGGAAAACAACAGTTTGAACCTACTCGTGAATTGCATTCTTGTCGTGATTGATGTTATGTATCGTAAGCTTTAAGATTGTCAGGTCAAAACAACCTTTGTTTGAGAATAATGTATTCACTTGATTATGTTCGGAAACATGCCGCTCTAAATTTACAATGGAGATAATAATTGACATTGCATCTGTGTGTATTTCAAAAGCTAGTCAGTCATTTCAATTGTAAGCGACATTGCAGCTATGTGTATCAAATCCTAGTCGGTCATTCTAATGGGTAAACTGAGGCTACCATTCCAATTTTATTGAGCTCGTCCGTCGCATCGACGGACTAAGATCAAGTGTGACGGACTAGCTTTAAAGCTCGTCCGTCAAGTTGAGAGATTTGGATTCAATTGTAAGCTAGTCCGTCTCGACGGACTAACATGACACACTAGCTTTAAAACTAGTCCGTCGTGACGGACTAGCTTTAAAGCTAGTCCGTCCACTGACGGACGAGGTTAGGTTTTCAGTGCACCCTTTTACAATACCCCAACTTGTGACACATGGCCTTAAGCACCTGTTCTACTTCGCACCATATGTAAAAGCAATATAAATTAATATACGATTAGTACGATAACAATATCATATTATGCTCCTTGTCATGTTAATTATTAATGAGCAGACTCCTGTTGTATACATGTTAACGTTTTCCTCAACATAGCTAAAAACGTTTGCGTTTGTTTGTTATTTTTTGGTTATTTTACTCAATAGGGTATATTGTTATATTTGATTCTTTATCATAGCGTTGTCGTTGTCGTTTTGTATATTCTAAAAGGAAAATCTTGCCTCTTTTCATTCCTGAGAGTGGTAATGGTGGTATCTCACTTCGCGGAGACGGATTTGGGACGGCTTAGCGTACTTTGAGACGATTTTGAAATTTGTCGCGTCGCGGAGACGTCTCCGCGACAAATTTGAAAACCGTCTCAAAGTAGTCGCAAATCCGTCTCAAATCCGTCTCCGAGAAGTGAGATACCACAATAAATGACTAGACCGGTTATTTCTGAATCGAAGGGGAGGGCAAATGAAAAAACGCCAAAAACTGAAATTTTGGAGTTGGGGATTATAAATGAAAGAAATTATGAAACACTCAGTCTGTTTCATATTGTTTACTGGTTTCGTTTACACCTCTGGAAATGTATAATGGTCAATAAGGTAGCTCCACAACGGCAGATACGAACGGCAACACCCAGAAAGTGAAAAGAAAATCCTTGTTCCGTTTCCAAGGAGAATTTAGCCTGTATTACATTTAATAATGAAATTTAGTTCCACCAATATATCAAATTAATGTCAGTATCTTATTGTGAATATTATTGTAATTTACTGAAGTATACTTTGATGTGTTAGAAATTAAGTGCAACAACCCTTCTGAATATATATTTTGTTGAAAAGTTTGAACTTGTTCCAATATTATTTAATTCAAATTATAAAACTTACCTTGTGACTTTCGAAAAGTGACATTTTTGCCTTTTGAATGTGCTCATTGAAGCATGACTTAACGAATTTTAGTACAATTCCATAAAACGAAAGCTGATAAACTTAGGGGAGACCGGGGATGGACGTTACAAAATTCACATTTTGGGCCAGATAATTCTAATGAAAGTACTCACACACTCCATTTTGGGTCTGTAGTTAGCCTATTATGTTTGCTAAAACCTGAGGTACATAAAACTTGAAAACATGTAAACACTAATTAACTACAGCTTAATTAATGAAGACATTTTTTGTAACAACCTACCCCATATACGGGGTAAGTTGTTACACCACACGGGGTAAATTATTACTATATGTATTACATACAGGGTAATTTGTTACAATGTGTAAATCTCTGATACCATACTTTTGTTTCAACTTTCCAGTTTCTTGGTATCATTAACAGTAGATCAAGTAGAGCTCAAAAATAGACTAAAGTAATAATAGAAATATCAAAATATTCACACCTGAAAATTGAAACAAAATTACTTTACATGCATGTGTAATGTAATTGGGGTAGGTTGTTACATCGACATGGGGTAAGTTGTTGTAACAACCTACCCCATGGGGGATTTTTCACATAAAATCAACTGTAGCAGAGCCATAAGGCAGAATTACAGGGTATGGCTCTGGGGTGCGTTTCATGAAAAGACATGTCGGACGTTTTATCCGACAAACTGGTATAAGCTACTGAAATGCTTGCATCTGATTGGCTGAGAGCAACTTTGTCGGATAAAATGTCCGACAAGTCCTTTGATGAAATGCCACCCAGGGGGTATATTAGTGACATACATGTACGATATTCACAATACCAGACTATCATCATGTGCCTTCAGTTGTAAGAACTATTACAAATTTTAATTTTTGTCAAAAATTCACTTAGAACTGTAAAAAATGGTTTTTGTTGATTTACTTTTTAATAAAACAACGGAGAAACCTCACGACCGGCAGTTCATCACAGCTATGTGTAGGCTGTATATAGATGCCAGTTAGCACGAACTCTCTTGTTCCAACTTAGCACACTGAGAACTGTAGGGGAGACCGGGTATGGAAGTTACACGGGTCAGTTGTTACAGTTCTCAGTGTGCTAAGATGGAACAAGAGATGATGCGCTAACTAGTATCTATATACAGCCTACACATAGCTGTGATGAACTGCCGGTCGTGAGGTTTCTTCGTTGTTTTATTTAAAAGTAAATCAACAAAAACCATTTTTTACAGTCCAAAGTAAATTTTTGACCAAAATTGAAATTTGTAATAGCTCTTACAACTGAAGGCACATGATGATAGTCTGGTATTGTAAATATAGTACATGTATGTCACTAATATACCCCCTAGCCATGCTCTGTAATTCTGCCTAATGACTGTGCTACAGTTGATTTCTGTGTGTAAAATCACACATGGGGTAGGTTGTTACAACAACCTACCCCATGTTGATGTAACAACTTACCCCAATTACATTACATATGTAAAATTATATTTTGTCTCAATTTTCAGGTGTTAATATTTTTATTTTTCTATTATTACTTTTGTCTATTCTAGAGCTCTACTTGATCTACTGTTAACGATGTCAAGAAACTGGAAAGTTGAAAATAAAGTATGGTATAAGAGATTTACACATTGTCAACTTAACCCGTATGTTTACATATTGTAACAATTGACCCCGTATGGTGTAACAACCTACCCCGTATATGGGGTAGTTTGTTACAAAAAAATGTCTTCACTAATTAAGCTGTAGTTAATTAGTTTTTACATGTTTTCAAGTTTTATATGCCTCAGGTTTTAGCCAACACAATAGGCTAACTACAGACCCAATATGGAGTGCGTGAGTTCTTTCATTAGAATTATCTGGCCCAAAATGTGAATTTTGTAACGTCCATACCCGGTCTCCCCTAACAACTGACCCGTGTAACTTCCATCCCCGGTCTCCCCTACCTACAATCACATGTAATAAAATTCGTAAAACTCCTCTTGGCTCAACAGTTACATCATTTTGATTAGGGGGACTTAATTTTTCTGTTGGGTATATTTCAGAAATGTCCGGGTGTGGTTACTTATGCCTTCAGGAATTAAAAGAGACAACTTTTCTCTTTTGAAACATACAAAAAACGGTCGACCACATCTTTATGACCGGCAAATAACGATTACACAGAAAAGATGAAAACTGCACTTCTGTTAGCAACATGTTGCAATACTTATGAACAGGGAGGGTAGATTACACGATGTTTAAAGTAAACCTTGTTAAAGTGCTTTTTTTTTTTACCAATTTGAGCAGAAACGATTAAGCACCTGTTCTACTTCGCACCATATGTTATATTAATATAAATTAAAGTAATTTGAAATTATATCATTCCGTATCTAGAATAACAATTTGACGCCATATACCCTCACTTGACATAATCATAAATACATAGAGAATAATTCCGCACATTTGGAAGTCATTAATAATTCTAAACAGCGATAATTGTTTGAAATATTAAAAGAGGAAGGATACACTAACCAGGAAGAAATGAATCAAAGTCCTGAAGCTCAAAATGAAATAAAATCAAACTCTTATCACCCATGGTTAATAAAACCTGACGTCACAAACATGTTGGGCAATGGTAGGACAGAAGCATGAGAAGAGATAGTGTTGTGCACCTCATGCATGGTAGCATACAACATAATACACTGTTCGTCATAAAGGTTGAATATTTTTTTTCTGGCTTAAGCGACATTATGTTCTCCGGGTTTAAGTTCTGGAATGGGTTCGTCACCGCTCTCACTTTCCGGGATCATGGCTATATCTTGGACGTTCACTCAACCTTTCCAGGGGATTTTTCATCCAAAAAGTTTGTCACCCCAGAAGATGGCCATTTTAGTTATTTGTTTCTTATTTCTGCGGCCCCTTTTTGTTTAAATGGAAATTTCTATCTTCCCTAAATTGTATTGTAAAATCTCAACCAAACATAAATTAAAAAAAAATATTTATTATCTATAATTGAGACCTTGTCATCAACACTAAACAAAATTAAGGGGAAATTATGATACTTATGGAGTAAAGGTTGTTTTTATTTCTTTTGTTTTCAGCATGGAAGATGGAATAAAATAATACGAATTTTCACAAGTCTCACTTTTTACTTCAACCCTCCCCTAGACAAGAGACCTAAGAGTCGTCTAGATATCGAGTAAACTGTCTGCTCCGTACTTAAAGTCCCTGACCGGACCGAAAAATAAAATAGCCAAATTACATATAAAACTAGAGCTAATATGCTACACAATATACAATTACAAACTTAAGCGTTTTTATTGTCCATCTTGAAAGTATTTCATTAAAAAGACGATCGAATCTCGACCAGGCCATCCCTCCCAAATACTCGAAAAAGTAACCCTTTTTTAATTGCGCGGGTGATGACGTCAAAGGATGTTAACGGAATGCTAAAACACCTGACAGCCAGGCATGATTGAGTTTGCCCTTTCATTTCATAACAACAGAATTCTAGCACACATGGTGTCTTTTGTTCTGACGTAGCAATTCAAATGTGTTTCCTAAAGGCGAAACCGAATCATGCCTGGCCGCTGGACGGGTGTAGCATTCCATTAACATCCTTTTGACTTCATCACGATCGCGCCATTAAAATAGGGGTAATTTTTCGAGTATTTGGGAGGGGTGGCCTGGTTGAGGTTAGATCATCTTTTTATGAATACTTTTATGAAAATTAAATTTTATTTTTGTGTATTATGTTATATGCCTACTTAGCTTTTAATCGATGTAAGGTTGTATTTACTTCGTTCATGATCTTTAACGAACCGATCGGCACAATGACAGCTAGGTTTGTGAATTTTTAATAAATGATTGGATTCGCTACAGCACACGAAATCAGGATGTGTCGATGTGTGATAATGTCACATATCCTGTGATTGTATAACTTTTATGAGCTTGAGAGTAAAATTAGTTTTTTCATCTTTTTGCAAACATGTGACAGTTTTATTTTTGACGACGTTGACGACTTTTATGAAGCATATTTTTTGACAATATCGTAAAATATAAAATATTACCATGTCCTGGTCGCATTTTGTACAGTTCAGCCATCGGTCTTGTACCTTTTTGTAAAGGATTGGAAATCTAAACAGTAAAAATATTCTAATACCTGCCAAACATTGTTTGACAACGTTGGTAAACTTTTAAACAAAGTTGAAAGCTTCTGTTGTTTCAGAATTTTAACAACTTTGTTATAGTGACCGGTTTAAAAAGTAGTTTTATTGACCGGTTTAAAAAATAGTTTTGGCAGTTTTTAAAGTTTATTTAGTTATTTTATTTTAATTTCTAATTTTTTTATTTATTATTATTATTTTGTGTGTGCTGTGTACAAGACCGGTACGCGTCGCGACCGGTACGCCTCCTTCCCCGACAATCGTGGTCGGCCCCTGGCCTGCTTATGACCTCCATTAAACTTTGCCACTGAACAAAAGATTCAGGACAAAAATTAAATGCCGAGATGTCATATCATTATTTCATCTTGTGTTTTATAGCAACTATTATTGCAAAGCGCGTTTGGTGTAAGTTTTTATGGCGGCCAATGTGCAACATGCATTAAATATAAGGCAAACAAAAATGTATATAAAAATAAGTGCGAAAGCATTATGACCTGGCACAAAATATAACTATCAATTGGAGATCAATTTAATATAATATTGCTAGCTCAGCAGAAAACACAATTCATTTTCATGCCTAACGCCTGAGTGGAACATTTCAAGGGTATGTCTAAAGTTTCCATGCGAATGCTTGATTGTGTGAAATCTGGGTAAGAACAAGTTTGAATGTATCTGTGTACACTCACTTAGCACTGGTATTACAACATAGCTAAATGCGTGTATTTTTTCATATTTACAAGTTTTTTATATATTGTCATATTTCATATATGGCCAGAAATTTTTCGAAAAATTTTGCATAGGGTACATGCAGGTAATATGGGCCCCCTAAGCTCATTTGCCCAATTTGCATAAAATTGCAAAATGACACACAGTCTAATCTTTGTTTATATGAATCAATAACTACTGCTCTAACTTTTATTGTGAAGAAAAACAATTATCACCAACCCCCCTGTCTGCAATATTCAAATGTTGACGTCATTACCAAAGTGCCCATATTACCTGCATGTGCAGGTAATATGGGCACATGTATTTAATGTATGTTTTAAAAACTACAATGACTCTACTATGTCTGGAATTCGCTTAAAATGTTGAAAATCATTAATTTTAAGATATCATTTGAAATTATAAGACCCTTCAGTAAATACTTTGACTATATATTTCATTGTTTTGTATTTTGTATATTATTTCTTTTTTTTAAATATTATTTAAATATTATTCTCATTATACAAGTCAATATAGGCCTACAATAAGTTATTTATATTAATTATATACTGTGAATATACCCAAAAAATCGTAGCAAAGAGATTGATGCCTCATTCCAATACTGAGTACCAGAATCATTTCCGCCATTTTGGATGGCCCATATTACCTGCACTAATGTTGCTGTGTCAGGCAAGCATTCAATGCCACATTGCACCCCTTCACTACAACAAATTGACCGGTACACGCTAGTATGATCAAAATGAAACTATAAGCTTACTAAATATACAAAACAATTGAGGTTACCCCCTCAAACACTCTTTCACCATCACATTCTGTGAAATATGAAATTTTACATCAGGGTAAAAAATGCCATATGTTTTACGTACCTTGTTGGTTTTCAGTAATTTTCTTAGAGAAATTTCACCATCAGATGCTCTCACGAAGATATATTTTCGTATACAGTTCATATGAACAACATTATGGTGCTCAGGCACACCGGTCATCGGTCACCGGTCGACGGTCACGACATGATTTGCTTCAGGTGGCCCATATTACCTGCTGGCCCATATTACCTGCATGTACCCTATCTTGAAAGACGAGACTTGTCCCTTCTCATTCCTGAGATCAGTACCTTCTCAGACAGGGGCACTTTTTTAAACAAAGGGGCGACAAATGAACAAAGACCCCTAAAAATGAAATTTTACGAGGTGGGGATTATCAGTGAATAAAATTATTTGGGAGAAGTCAGATTTTTTCCCAAACTGTTTCCATGTTTCCATTATCCTTGTAGCAAATTAAAAATAGTCATAAGGAATTATCACAAGGGCTAATGACAAAAAATCACGCACAGAAGAAAAAAAAAATCTTTTACGCCGTTGCTAAGGAGGATGGGTGCAAAAATCAGAGGTCGTGAATACCCAGAAAAATGTAATAAAAGTGTGAATATTTCAATTTCTGTTGTAAACTACATTATATTAACTACAGAAATTCAACAGTAATTTGAGAATTCGGTGGAATAAACTTGCATTAAATTGTCTTTGCAATACGGGACTAAATTTTTCATCGGCAATGATAGAAATCAATTTATCTTATTCGGGTGTTCCTCCTTTTGTCTTTCATTGTAGTGCTACCTTGGCCATTTTTTGTTTGCCACAAGGATGATGGAAACATGTAAATAGTTTTCAGAGAAATATGACTCCTCCATGATAGTTTTATTCACTGATAATCCCCACCTCGTAAAATTTAATTTTTTAGGGGTCTTTGTTCATTTGTCGCCCCTTTGTTTTAAAAAAGTTCCCCTGTCTGAGTATTCACTGACCTCAGGGATGAGAAGGGACAAGTCTCCTCTTTCAGAATATACAAACATTTTCGACAAATCTCTGGCCATGAATTAAATATGACAACATAAAAAAGACTTGTAAATATGAAAAAATGCACGCATTTAGCTATGTTGCAATACCAGTACTAAGTGAGTGTATAATTATGATATTTCGAATTATGTCTATGTATAAGAACAATCCAGAATGTAATTTTGAATATATCCATGCATAGTTTTTGTCTCGCCCACCGGAGGTGAAGGCGAGACTTAGGGATCCAAATGGCATATGTCTGTCGTCCGTCCGTCCGTCACAATTTACCTGCAAGACTCTCTTATGACGCATAACTAAGCAACTGCTGGTCCGATGTCAACCAAACTCGGGTGGTAGATGCACTAGAGGTACCGTGTTGCAGTGCTGTCGGAGGTCACATGTTGCGGTCATAGGTCAATTTGAGGTCACATTGTTATAGAGTACCTGCAGGACCTTTTTTTACATACGTTAAAGTTTACCTGCAAGACTCTCTTATGACGCATACCTTGGGAACTGCAGGTCCAATGGCAACCAAACTTGGGTGATAGATGCATAGTGGAACCATCATGTTGTGGCGCTGTCGGAGGTCACATGGTGAGGTAAAAGGTCATTTCAGGTCAAATGTTAGAGTTTAATGGCAATACTATCTTATAACAAATAACTTTGCAACCATTGCTCCTTTTTTCAACTAAACTTGGGTCATAAATGGACATGGGGGACCTTCATGTTAGAGTGGCATCTGATGTCACATGGTAAGGTCAACGGTCATTTTATTTCAAACGTTAAAGTTTACCTGCAAGACTCTCTTATGGTGCATAACTTGGCAACTATTAGTCAAATGGCAACCAAACTTGGGTGATAAATACACTAGAGGTACCATTATGTTGCGGTGCCGTCGGAGGTCATATGGTGAGGTCAAAGGTTATTTGAGGTCAAATATTAGAGTTTAATGTCAAGACTCTCTTATAACAAATAAATTTGCAGCCATTGCTCCTTTTTCAACTAAACCTTGGTCATAGATGGACTTGGGGGACCTTCATGTTATAGTGGCATCTGATGTCACATGGGAAGGTCAACGGTCATTTTATTTCAAACGTTAAAGTTTACCCGCAAGACTCTCTTATGACGCATAACTTGGCAACTGCTAGTCCAATGGCAACCAAACGTGGGTGATAGATGCAGTAGGGGTACTATCATGTTTGCGGTGCTGTCGGAGGTCACATGGTGAGGTCAAAGGTCATTTGAGGTTAAATGTTAGAGTTTAATGGCAAGACTCTCTTATAACATATAACTTTGCAACCATTGCTCCTTTTTCAACAAAAATTGGGTCATAGATGCTCTTAGGGGACCTTCATGTTATAGTGGCATCGGATGTCACGTAGTAAGGTTTCATGTCAAATGTTAGAGTTTAATGGTAAGACTCTCTTGTGAAATCAAACTTGGTTAGGGGTGTACTTGGGGAAACCTTCATGTTACATATTGTCACGGGTGGGTGAGACACAATCTGGCTATTGCCTTGTTATCATTTGATTGAATTTGTACGAACGGATTGAATGATTGTGGTCATATTAACACAAGATTGAATCAGCTTTAAAAAAAAATTAAGAATAAGGGATGGGAGATGTCATGGTTTACAATGGATGAGTGGCTAAGTGTCGATCAAAAAGTGAACGGTTCGAATCCCGGCCATTTCACCTTCGTTCTTAGACTTTAATTTACATTTGCCACACTCGACCCAGGTGAGATAAAAATTCCAAGCAGGAGTTGATTTCAGAAATACCAGAGCTCCAATGGCAAACATGTTAAAGTCCGTACTGTCTAGAGTGTCAGTTATGACATACATAATGTATGTATCCCTGAAGGGTGTGTGGGTTGTGTGGTGGGCGCGAGGGGGTTTGTGTGTGAGAATGTGTGTGAGAATGTGTGTGAGAGTGTGCGAGAGTGTGCGTGTGGGCTAGGATATCCGTCTGTGTATGTGTGAGAGTGTCCGAGGGTGTGTGTGTGTGTGTGTGTGTGTGTGTGTGCGTGTAGGGTGTGATTGTGGTGTGTCGAGTCAATGTGTGTCCACGTGTGTGGGGAGAGGGTGAGGTGTTTGGGTTGCTTGTGCAAATTACAAAATGGCGAAAAAAGGGAAATTAACCCGCAGCTAGGTGACAGTCGATGAAACGAACGAGATATGAGTATCATAATATTGGAACACGCGAGGAAGTACCCCACCCTGCGGCGCACACACACCCACACATACACACACAACACACAACTCACACACACACACACACACACACATACACACACACCCTTACACACATTTATCCAAACTGAACGTCTGCCATTGCATTTCTGCTGGATTTTTTTTTTTTCACTACAGAGGGGCGCCCAAAGTAATCTCCCTTTTACCCCGCTCCCTCAAAAATGTTTTTTAAAGAAAAATAATACAATTAATTTCCTGAAGACAGCAGGCCTAAGTTTGTTGCCATATTATCAGAGTATCAATGTGAGGACATTGATACTCTTTTGAATGCCCCAATGTTCCAATATACCCTGATCGTCATAAAGGTGGAAATTTTTTTGGAACTCTAGCAACATGATTTTGAATAAGGAAAAAAAATGGCAAAAATAGGGGATTAACAAACTGTTTTGGAAGAAAAATTCCCGGAAAGGTTGAGGGGAACATCCAAGATATAGCTAGGATCCCGGAAAGTCAAAGCGTGACAAACACATTCAAGAAATTAAATAAAATTAATTATATATATTTATATTTATATTTATTAATTATATTATATTTAAATATTATTATAATTGTTATAAATATAATTACAATTCTATAAATATATAACACTGAAAACCTAAATGGGTAGACCGACTAGCTTTAAAGCTAGTCGTAGTGATGCCCAGACTGACTAGCTTTAAAGCTAGTCAGTCACGACGGACTAGTTTTCCTTCAACACAATCCGCTTATTACGGACTAGCTTAAAGCTCGTCCGTCTCTACGGACTAGCTTGAAAGATAGTCCGTCAAGTTAGTCGGTCACGACGGACTAGTTTTAATGCTAGTCGGTCACGACGGACTAGCTTTAAAGCAGTCCGTTTTGACCGACTAGTTTGATGGACTAACATAAAAGCTAGTCGTAGTGATGCCCAGACTGACGAGCTTTGATGCAGGACTAGCTTTACAGCTAGTCCGTCAAGGTGTCAAAACTAGTCAGTCGCGCTTGTCTGTCGCGATGTCTTACTTCTGTCTTGACCGACTAGCATTACGAAATAGCTTAATATGGCTTCATCAGCTTGTCAGAGACGTCAAATCTGAAATATGAGAAAACATTTTAAAGATACGATTTTTTTTTTCTCAAAAATTCAAGAATTCAAGCCAAATCATTTTATTATGATGATATCAGAATACAGGAATTAATACAGGAGGCACAATTAGTATACATTATGCAATTATCAAATAATGTGATGTTGAGATTTAATTTGGAAATTCAAATGTGAAATAATTACACTGAAGCCCGGCCAAACAAACAAGTTAGATGCAATCCATAACGCTAATAATATGCATTTTGAATTTATACTTTATATGCTTGTTTCCATTGCGGCGATTTGATGTCACGACTGGGGGGGGGCTTAAAAAAGCATTTAGCCATTATATTCAACATACATTTTGCCTCTTTATTAGCTTCACTAGCTGATCACTTTAAAAATCAAGGGGGACGATCCCAGAAAAAAAAATGAGGGTGAAACGGTCCCCACTGTCCCCAGGGCTTCCCCTCCAATGGCTTGCATCATAATGGTCTTGTTTGTTGTAGGCCTGCCTATTTTTGCATTTTCTACGCATATATTTCTTGAGAGCCACCTCAGACTGAATCCCGCAATCGCGCCTCTAATCCAATATTCTGTTCTTTCAGATAGTAATCTAAAAGAAATAGTGGCACATATAATTCTTAGAATTAGAATTGAATTCAATATTTAATGTTGCTATTATCGTTGTCAGTAACACACACGCAATTTATAAATTAATTTCGCGTTGGTGATTATAGTATTAATCCATGTGAAAAAATAACGATATCTATGAACTGAAAAATAAGGAATTCAAAAAGAGTACTCACACATATCACATGAAGGAGATCGCCATTATCATCAAAATCTTCAGTTTTACGGGGTATATCGGATCTGCTTCCTTACAGTTTGCTCATTAAATAGATTTCACATACAGATAATACAAATAATAGATGATGTCCTTTTCGCGATGCGCATGTTATTCACTCGATGCTATTCACCTTGTATTTACTGCTGTTGCTTAGCCGGGCATTCGCCAGTAATCTATAAGAATAGACCAGATTCTTGGGTTCTATAGTAACGAGGTATTCAATTAGCCTGTAATTAAAGAATGGAGAACAACAGTTTGAACCTACTCGTGAATTGCATTCTTGTCGTGATTGATGTTATGTATCGTAAACTTTAAGATTGTCAGGTCAAAACAACCTTTGTTTGAGAATAATGTATTCACTTGATTATGTTCGGAAACATGCCGCTCTAAATTTACAATGGAGATAATAATTGACATTGCATCTGTGTGTATTTCAAAAGCTAGTCAGTCATTTCAATTGTAAGCGAAATTGTAGCTATGTGTATCAAATCCTAGTCGGTCATTCTAATGGGTAAACTGAGGCTACTATTCCAATTTTATTGAGCTCGTCCGTCGCATCGACGGACTAACATCAAGTGTGACGGACTAGCTTTAAAGCTCGTCCGTCAAGTTGAGAGATTTGGATTCAGTTGTAAGCTAGTCCGTCTCGACCGACTAACATGACACACTAGCTTTAAAACTAGTCCGTCTTGACTGACTAGCTTTAAAGCTAGTCCGTCCACTGACGGACGAGGTTAGGTTTTCAGTGAAGGAGCAAAATAAAGTCGTTGGATCTGGGGGAAAAAATCCACCTTTATCCATAGTCACCTAGCTAAATGTAAATTATCCTCGTTTGAGTAGTATGTGTTTTCCTTTCAAACCCATACATGTATAGATCAGCTTATTAATCACAGTGAGGTTGTTCTAAGTGAAATATGGTCTCATTTGGATCGGACAATCACGGCGAAGGAGAAACCGTAGTTGACGCGCCTTCAAGAGACGACCAGGGTTCGACATGGCATGATATCGGTTTCGATGACGACGATGAGAGCGTGCTACTTTCAGAAAAGAAGGCACTGCTTCCTGCGAGCTCAACTGATACACATAGGCATTCTCATGGTAAATAAGAACAAAAACAAAATGGTATCCTAATGTTTTGGGGTATATTTCACCTAGATTGTAAAGACCCGCAAAGAAAACCTATAATTCCTTTTTTGTAGCACGTAAATCTTAATACTAGACAATCAATATCTTGCCATATACAGTGTCCCCAAAAATTATTTGTACATTTTGAAAAAATGGAATTAAATAAATAACTGTTGGTTTGAAATTTTAATTATCATTTATATCAAATGGTAGGTATAATGTTACTATCACCTAAACATTAATCTCAAATGTTCCGTCAGTCTCGGAAGTTCTAGGCCGCCATTTGCAATTTTCATGGCCCAAAAATTATTTGTACACTTCAGAACATGGGTTTTTAAATGAGTGTTTAAAATTTTGGGGATCTTCTTTGGCTTCCAGGACAGTCATCAACCTTCTTGGCATACTGTCGACCAATTTAGCACTCATTTCACGGCCAATGCGTTTCCAAGTTCGCTGGAGCGTGTCCTGGAGCTGCTGCATGTTGGATGGTCAGTCTAGAGGGCGCTGTCGCTTCAGATCACCTCTCATGTGCTAAATCAGGATTAAATCTGGGCTGTGAGGTGCCCTTTCTTGCAGCTTAACATGTTTCGGTTGTAATATTGCTTTAATATGGTTTGCTGTGTACTTTGGGTCATTGTTATGTTGGACCGTAAAATGACGACCATTCAGACTTGAAGCAGATGGGAGCATCAGAGCCATCCTAAGGGGCAAGGATACCCTCATGCTTCAGCATTCATGATGCCATGTTATGAAATTTATCTCTCCAACTCTACTGGCTGCCATACAACTCCAAATCATGAAACATCCCTCTCGATCTGTGCCTCACTGTTGGCTCGAAGCATGACTGACTAAAAGCTTCCTAAAAGACACACATGGTCCTGTCTATCATATCCAATCACTTTTTGCCTCTTAGAGGCTCCCACTTGCGTAAAGGCTGATTGGTCTTAAAGTTGTGTTCCAACATGAAAGGGACCCCAAGCATGCAGTGAAGCATATTAAAGCATCATTTTAGCAGAAACTTGTTAAGAAGCTAGAAAAGGCACCTCAGATCCAAGATTTAATCCCCATTTAGCACATGAGAGGTGATCTGAAGCGACAGCGCCCTCAAGACTCACCATCCAACATCCAATAGCTCCTAGACACGCTCCAGTGAACTTGGAATGGTATTGGCGGTGAAATGAGTGCTAAATTGGTCGACAGTATGCCAAGGAGGTTGATGACTGCCCTGGAAGCCAAAGAAGGCCCCCAAAAATGTTAAACACTCCTTTAAAGACCCATCTTCTGAAGTGTACAAATAATTTTTGGGCCATGAAAATTGCAAATGGCGGCCTAGAACTTCCTACCATCTGACATAAATAGTAATTGAAATTTCAAACCAGCGTCGACTTGTTTAATATCATTTTTTCAAAGTGTACAAATAATTTTCGGGGACACTGTAAAAAGAAATCGTTTATGGTTCAGGTGTTATTTTAGTGTATGATATTAAAGAAAAGAAGACGAAAAAAAAAAAAAAAATTTCGAATCTAGTGTGTGCTATTTTACAGTATCCATTCTTTTGTAAACAGGAATGCGACAGGGTTCCGTTTAAATGATTTCGTCATCTTCTAATTTTCGGTCCCATGCATTTATTGTACTCTTTTATGCTCTACTATCATACTTTTACCGCAGGAAGATGTTATGTTCGGAAGCAGTATGAACTTCTGTTCATGGCATTTATCGGTTTTGGATTTCTCTACGGTAATCGCATCAATGTAAGCGTTACCATGGCCGCTATGACTAACGCAACATTCACATCTGTAGATCATGACGGTGGTATAAATAGCTCTGTGCAAACGTGCTCTTCACCAAATACTACTGATGATGTTACCGAGGTAAATTGAAATTTTCCAATTTTAATTGATTAAAGAAATAGCGCTGTGAGTTTGCTATGAATTACAAATGATTGTGATCACTGTACCACATTTAAAGAGAAATATCCATTTTTGTCAAAAAATAAATCATTTAGTAGTTAAAATGTGTCACTTTAATCGTTTTTCAGGAAAGAAAACAAATTTAGTATTATCTTGTGTGATTCCACCGAGTCAAAAGTGGACATAATTCTTGATTATCTTTTTTTAAATGTAATATTGTACCATCCTAAAGCAAGTCCCCCCTATGCAACAAAACGAAATAAAAGAACAAATATTTTTAAAAAGCATTACTTGTATGACTAAATCATATCTTTCCGATATAATCTTGGTTATTTTCCTTGGTGTTTTTGCTTTGTTCTCGTTCTCTTTCTGTTTTCCAGACTGGTGAGTTTCTATGGTCAGCTCATGAGCAAGAGCTTGTCATAGCTAGCTTCTTCTACAGCTACATCTTCTCTCAGGTTCCTGCTGGTTGGATTACGGATAAGATCGGAGGCACTCGGCTCTTCGGTTTAGCTATGTTCGTCTCCGCAGTGGGTTGTCTATTAGCACCGACCGCAGCACGACTAGGGACGATGTACTTCGTGGCGGTTCGGATTGTGTGCGGTATCGGTGAGGTATGATCCGTTTCTGAGCATGTGTCTTCGAACACACACACACACACAGTTCCATGTACCAAATTTAAACAGAAATTACTCATTTAAACATGGATATTACAGTCATTTAAAAGGGAAAGTAAAAGATATATGACCAAAATCATGACAGTGGACATGATAGACATGAAACCAATAGGTCCAGTCACGTCTGGTCGACATCATACACTGTAAAATTTTCTAGGTTATTCGTGACCCGAACTCTGGGGCCCATCGAGGTCTTACACTTTCCAGGTTAATTTGATTTGGATTCCGGGTCAAAGAATCCGGTTGACCCGATTCTGTGTCAGTAAAATTTATTCTTCTCTCCGCGTCAAGTTGACCAGAAAGGTGTATGGACCCAGATGCCGAGTCAAAAATGAAAGGTCTTGAGTAAAAAACAATGACCCTTCATTTTTTTGGTGTTGTTGTCATAATGAATACATGTTCACACTATGCCTGAGACTAAATACTTTTGAATATTAATTATCTTTTAAAAATTTGTATTCCTGTGGTCTCCAAAAAAAAAAAATCCTTTTTTTCTGCGGATCCACATGGATGCCTTCCCGTCATAGTCAGCAGTGGAAAAAGTGATAATTTCGTTCATATAATAAAATAAAGAAATACATTAGAAATGACGGAATAGGAGATGAAAATAAAACAACAAAATCGTAACTACACACAAGTGTCTGTGTGACTGTAGCATTAGAGATACCCCCTAATTGGAGGGGAAGCCGTGTCAAAATTACCTCCTATTACAGGCTTTTGGAGGGGGAGCCAGCAAAATTACCCCCTTTTCACAGGTTTTTCATATTCGTGACAAAAAGAAAAAATGCTAAAAGACCCGTATTTAAATGATTTCTCGTGATTTTCCCCCCTACCTGAGCCCCTGAAATATACCCCTTTTCCGGAGAAATCGGGAACGAACATACGTCTATGGTTGACCGTCTGTGTGGTGGGGACGGGCTGATTTCATATCGCATATTATTCGTTCAGGGAGGAGCCATGCCTGCTCTTGGATCAATGCTATCACGATGGTTCTCTGGTATTGAAAGCTCCATGGCATTTGCAATAGCACTATCAGGTGAAGTATACAATATAAGAATTATAGATAAAAAAGAATTTACATTTTAGACAATAAAAGGTTCAGCCTTGAATGGGTATCATATTCTTATACTTGGCAATATGTAGAGTTGAAAAACTATTTATGATTATAATCATAACTACTATTATGTCTCTATTTTTAAAATTTTATTTAATAAATCTAACCTTAAAGTTAGCACTAACCATTACCCTAAGCTAGCCGTCAACATTATGTCCTTATACACAAAGATAAATTTTACAAATTTACAGCGGTTCCTGTTATTAAGGTGACGAGGTGTCGGGGTCGAGAAGTCTCATTTTATTTTCCACTATAATTCTCAATTATTCTTTGTAGGCCTACAAACAATTTCTATAAATTTCACAAAATTAGATATTAAACAACTCAGTCTATTGCTTGCCTTTCGCATGATTTGCTCTCTTTTTTTTCCTCTCTCTCTATATGTCTTATGTTTTTGCTCTTTTTTCAAAAATCATTAATCAAGGTGCGAAATTTGGAACGTTCTTTGGAACAATTATTTCGGGATTATTATCAAGTACAACCTTTCTTGGAGGATGGCCATCGACATATTATTTCTTTGGTAAATATTAGGAGATCGCATCGTATGAAATGAAAACCATGACTTTAGGAGTGATAACTCTAATATACACCTATTTCTTTTGTGTTTTTTGCTTTTTGTTTTTGTTTGTTTGTTTGTTTGCTTTGTTTTGTTTTGTTTTGTTTTGTTTTGTTTTTGTTGTTGTTGTTGTTGTTTTTGTTTTTGTTTTTTTATTTCTTAGGGTGGCGGTAATGTAGGTCTGCAATTTTTGCATTAGTAGACAAATGCAAAGTCCGATGTATTGTGCATTATTTTCTTATTTATTAATAAGGACTCTACTACCCAGTTACAGTTATCAATCAATAGCAATCATGAATCTGGAAACTCTCAATTGGGCTCATTCGTGATCTAATGAGAATTGTATGACTTCAATTCAATAGTTTATGTTGTTATAGGTGCCCTTACTTTGATCTGGACCTTCCTATGGACTATTCTGATCTATGAGAGTCCTCACCTTCATCCGAGGATATCTAAAGAAGAGTTTCATGATCTTTCATCAGCCGCCATTACAGAAAAGGTATGCGTCATCAGTCCTATATTGCATTCACAGGAAAAACCCTAGGCCTTCATTACTAAGTACTGTATTGGCATCTTTTGTGTAAATACAGCAAGGAAACATATTCAACATGTAGTGCTCTCTATGGTGGTATCTCACTTGCCATGAAACGGTTTTGAAACTAATTTGGGAAGGGTTTAAAACGGATTTGAAACGGTTTTGAGGCTAGTCGCGGAGAAGGATCGGAGACGTTTCCGCGACGTCTCTTGAGTCGCGGGGAAAATCGAACATGCTTAAATCTATGATTTTTTCCGTCGCGTCTCCGAGACATTTTCCGCGACAGAAAAAAATCGAATACGTCTCCGACACGGTCTGAGTCGCAAAGACGTCCCCGCGAAGTGAGATATCATTTTTAGGTCCTATGAGTGCTGTCCTAACTTCTGATTTGTTACGGGCGGGTAACAACGAAAGAACTAACCCAATTTCTTTTTTATTTTTCAGTTCATTTCCGGAGCCAATTATGATCCTACATAATTTTTAAATGATATAGCACAACGATTTTTTGAAGCTGTGCATTACCCAATGGCCGAAAAAAATTTGGTATTAAAAAAAAAATGCATGAGCCCCCATACTAAAAAAAAAAAGCTGGTAACAAGAAAAAATATCCCGGACTAACTTCGGCGACTGCACAAGTGGTTCAAAATCCCATAGACTTTGTGTGGCTTTGGGCTTGTTGGGTGTTCTATTAATTTTTGGGCCACCACTGTATATACTATGCATTAAGGCCTATGTTGTCGCTTTTGAGGGGCAGATCTAGAATTTGGCATTAAGGGGGGGGGGTGGGGATGGGGTAGCCAGCAAATTTGAACTGTACAATCATGAATGCATTTTTTAAAGTTAGTTCTTTATAGCTGAATTACAGGTCTGTTTACAATGAAATTCAATGCTTATTTTCATATAAAACTATGTTATACTGAAAAATCACATTATTTTCTCTTAACATTTTCAAACAGACTATCAAAGTTGCTATCCCGATCAAATCCATTTTACTATCGATTCCTGTGTGGGCACTCATTATCTGTTCGTTCGTTGGCACGTGGTCTAACAATACGATTTTCACTAACCAACCAATTTATCTCAAACATGTGCAAGGCATGGATATTGAAATGGTATGTAGTGTTTTCATTTTTCATTTTCCCTTCTCAATACATGTATATCTAGCTATTAACATCAGGTGTTCATCGTATTTAATCGTCGAATTCGTAAAATCTTACGTTTGTAATAATTTTATTAGGCACTACATATAAGTCCAAACCAGTTAAAGGATTTGATAAGGTCTTAATAGAAATAGCGGTCTTTTATGATTAAAAGATCTATAAGACCTTTGTCGGGCTTCTCGTGTAATTGGCAACTTTAGTTATTTCAAATCTGAGACACTCACACAGCATTTTGTCATTGTGTAAACATGTTTCGCTGTGAAATCCATGATTTTCTTATTTGTTCACCCTACAATTTCACGCAGGTAGGTGTTAAAACCACATTTAATAAGGACTAAACTATTTTGACATTACAACTGTAAAACAAATATTGTAAAATTTACTTCAGTACTCAAATTTTGGTTAAGGTAATTTTACATCCATGACTAAAATGGTTCATTATTCTGCTTCCTACAGGTTGGAATCTTGTCCTCCTTTGCATTCGCCGCTGAAGGTTCTGCACTAATCATAAGTACGATTATTTCAAACAAATTGATCAACAGTAAAACAATCAGCATTATTGCGACGAGGAAGATATTTACTTTCATTGGTAAGTTCAGTTTGTAAGGAAGAGTCATCCAGTAGCGGATCTAGCCAAGGCCATACAAAAAAAATGTATCGGCCCATGCCAAACATAATAGAGCTGCAATTGTCCCCAGACAGTTGGGCTTGCACAATTATTTGAAAGAACGATCGCTGGATCTGCTCATGCCGTCACTATTTGAACTTTCGAGTCCTGCACGATGGTCCAGGGGTAGCAGCCGTCTGAACCGGGAGGTTTGGGGTTCGATATCATTTGAAGCTCTTAGTGAGAAAGTATTGGTCCTAATTTTAAGCTAAAATATCAGTATTACCAGTATCTAACGGGTTTTCGGTTGTTATCACATATTCGTCTTTCAATACAACTCAGGTCTTGGACTGTGTGCCCTCTCATTCCTGCTATTGGCCTACGTTGGATGCAACAGCGCCCTCTCCGTCGTGCTCATGACCTTTGCTGTAGGATTCAATGGTATCTGCACTGCGGGGTACTATGTGAACATGATGGACATTGCACCTAGACTGGCCGGTACCATTGTAGGCTTGGCAAACACAGCATCGTCATTATCATCAGCCCTAGCACCTTACGTCGTTGGAGTATACACCACAACTCAGGTAGGACTAGATAGGCCGGTTTATATCCACTTGGTCTAACAACAGTTGGCCTAATTCTCCATTTGTCTATCCACATGGGCTAAACCCATTTGGTATACTCATAATTTGGTCTAAGTTGGTCTAATACATACTTGGTCTAATTCTCAGTTGGTCAAATTCTTACTTGGTCTAATTGCCAATTCGTCTAATATCCAAATGGTATAATTGTACTGTCGTCTAATGCCCAAATGAATATTTGGTCTATTGCCAGTTGTTTACTGGAATTGACCAAGTGGTGATAGACCAAGTGGTCGTTAGACAAACTGGGCATTAGACGACAAGGGAATTAGACGAAATGGAAAATACGCGAAGTGATACTTAGACCAAACGGTAATTAGTCGAACTGTTTGTAAACGACGAAATGGAATTAGACCATGTGGAATGAGACCAAACGGGTATTAGTCAAAGTGGGTTTAGACCAATTATTGGCATTTTACCGATGGACCTAAATTAAATTTCAAAAAGCCAGCTTTATAGGAATTGCGTTAGAACGATGCAATATCCATACGCAGAAAAAAATAATATTAGGGAGTCATTGAATCAATATATTGCCTTGTATTCTAAAGGTAAGCTTAAGATGATCAATAAAGGCCATATGCTTTTACTCATGTTGAAGAAAATTTAACTGAATATGAAAATTCACAACTCATGAGTGGCTCCGTGCATCTGCTGTTAATGGAAGCCAGCAATTCATTCATTTTGTTTTAAAATGATACTGCGATTCAGCCCTGGAGTCAATACAAACTAAGAAATTATCTATGATTCTTTAACAACCTATGAAAAAAAGGATGGAGTCAATACTTGCTTATTAGTTAAGTCAGCCGTTGTGTATTTTGTTTTATAGAAAACTAACATTGATAAATATTTATGTTTGCTAGATGGAAACCGAGAAAATAAAACTTTTTAAAGTAACTCAATGGGAACTTACCGTTCGTGTTGTATTAATGATTTTGTTATTGGCCCTAATGTGACAAGTTGGGGAAATGGAAAATGTTGGATAGATTTTAGTGTTGGGCTCATGTTTTAAAGTAAAAAAAAAATTAATAAAAAAAAGATTAATGTTATGAGTTGACTATGTATGAAATTAATTATTAATTATGACATAACAAGAAACAAAACTTAAAGGTAGTGTCATCCTTTTGCAGGCAAAAATATTACATTTCTAGTTTTTGAGAGGATATAGTAGTATATCAATGACTATATCTTCCCACAACACGATTAAGCTCAAATGTGTATGTTTGTCATTATATTGCGATTATTAAAATTCATTCCTATTTTTTTCGAACCTCGAAAAATATACCGTACGGTGCGAACCGTTGACCGTTAGCGCAGATAATAATGCACGCTGATGCGCCGTGTGTATATTGCTGTGTGTGGTCCGTGCTGCACGCGCTGTAATTTCAGCGATGTTGATGGAGAGCTGGTCTAGATTGGTAGTCAGATTTTCGTTTCATATTACTGATCTAGGCAACCTATGACAGTAAGATTGAATAGACAGTATAGGTTGATCATATTCTAAAGTTATGCCAAGTTGCATTAGTTTTCGCAATTTGTGAAAAAGGATGACACTACCTTTAACCAAGGTTAATCTGAAATGATTATTTTTAAATTAGACAAATTGAATTCAATCTACTTAATTTATTAAAATCAATACGTTTTGGCCTATGTGCGGTTGTCTTCGGACGTTTGATTGACCAATTCAATTTAAAAGAACGTTCATTCCATAATTTGCCATATAAGCAGCAATTTATTCATACATTATTTAGATTTTTTTTATTTATTTTATGTTTCAATCTTTGTTTAACTTTGTTGTTTATTCTTTCCATG
This sequence comes from Paracentrotus lividus, assembly GCA_940671915.1. Classification (NCBI taxonomy): domain Eukaryota; kingdom Metazoa; phylum Echinodermata; class Echinoidea; order Camarodonta; family Echinidae; genus Paracentrotus; species Paracentrotus lividus. The sequence continues at coordinate 5,381,545 of CALNVZ010002974.1, forward strand.
CACATTTCCATCTTTCTTTGTGATCTTTTAGTCTGACATACGTGGATGGCAGATAGTCTTCTTCATTGCTAGTGGTTTATCGTTACTAGCTTGTCTTGTGTTCCTCATTTTCGGCACCGGGGAAGAACAAGAATGGGCAAAACCTCCAAAAGAAGACACGTAGCCTCTTACCCAACGTTTTAAACGTGCCAAAAAAGAGGACTAGATAAAAATCGTTTCGCAAAAACGCCATAAAATAAGTTATAATCATGGATAATATAGGTTTTCCCGGCCAATTTCATACATTTATCATTCGTTTTCATTTAATGTGTATTCAAATTCGTATGTTTGATGCGACAGACTGACTTTAGTCAAACAATTTCATGTTCATGCTTTCAAATTCGTTTTTAGGCACACAAAGAAATGGTTGCAAAGTTCAAATTGGGATATAGGCATTTAATTTCATTATTTGTGCATTCAAATTAGTGCGGATTTGAGTATACGGAATGAAATGTCGACAAGATGAAGACGAATTTGAATAGTTATTGCCGCATGTATATGCTTATTATGTGAAGTAGAATGCGCAAATACGAAATCGATCACAACAATCGTTAATTTTTATGATTGAATACGATTTTGACTCGCAACATTTCGATGCATCAGCTTTTTTCCGAAAATGAATGCCTCTAATGTGCAATTTTATTGATTGACAAAACAATGAAATTGGCCGGGAAAACCTATAATAATAATAATAATAATATTAATAATAATAATAATAATAAACATATAATAAACAATAATAAACAGTCCGTTTAACGAATTATTGGAATAATTTATTCAGTATACATATATTGATATCAATTAATCATGTTAACAGTTAGTAGACTCCTTGCATATCATGTTGATGTGGCCTAACGTCGGGTAAACATAGGCCTGGAGTAACTTTAATTTGTTTTTAATATCATAGTTTTATAACTTAGAGAAATTATTTTACTTCCTGGAATCAACTATTATTGATTAGCAGCAAGTATACATGTATAATAAGGGGGAAAGCAAATATACTTAGATGATAGTGAAATAACTGTGGTAAGTTTCACCCGTTATGCTTATTAATAGATAGATGTGTGATAAAGTACATCAGATTATTGTTTTACTCTCAAAGATTGGGGCGATATACGATTCATTGTATATAATATAGTCTGATGAAAATAATGTTGTTGTGTTTTGTTTTTGTTTGTTTGGGTTTTTTTTAAACTCTTTTATAATGCTGAGACACAACTGAAAGTTTCCGACATGTTAAGAGACTTTATTTGTACGTTTAGATAGCTGAATAAGTGTCATTTGGCAATCTTATTATGTCAAAAGTCACACGAAGGGCATTTAGACATGTCACATGACATACTTTGTCAAATGTATCATGTGACTCTATTCGTAATGAGGGTAACCAAGGGGACATAATTATTAATGCTACAGTCACACAGACACTTACGTTGAGTTACGTCCCGTTGCGTCCAAAAATTCCCTTTTTTCTGCGGATCCCCACGGATACCTTTCCGTCCTAGTCAGCAGTGGGAATATTGATAATTTCGTTCATCCGTTAAGAGATAGGGTTAAAACAACACAAATGTAACTAAACGTAAGTGTTTGTGTGACTCTAGCATAAGACCGACGTAAATATTTGACCTTAAAAGTTTTGTGTGTCATAGAGGACTTTAGTTTGGACCATATCCTTATTTATGAGTATCTGAAATGTTTATTTTAGGTCATATATTTTTTGTTATAATCTGCACTACGAGTACTTTGTACTGCTTGGTGAAAATCTGATGTATTGTTTCTCCATCATCTGACCATTCTGAATAAATAACTTTAACAACGTGGAAAATACACAAATAATTTAGACTCGTAAGTCATAAACATCGACAACTTTACTCATAGGCATATACCGTATATTAGAGAATTAAGTCTTACGGTAAAGAAGCTTGGGATGAGAAACGAAGAACATTGTGAAAGAGACACATACACATACAGGAAGCGTTTTCTCTTCTCTATCTCTGCCTGACCTTCTGTTCTTTAAAATTGTATATCCTCCCCTTTATCATGTTAATTATAAAATAAATGGCATAACAAAAAGATTTTGCTTTCTAACCATTTGATTTATACCTAACCTTGCTCCTGCGGAGATAAGCAATATTTACCATTCTTCTCTGTTTACACAATGATCTCTTGTAAATATTCATTAATGATTATTAATGATTGACAGCGCCGTAAAAACTATTACACAAACAACACGAACAACTCATAATTATATTATGTAATGTTTTATTGAAACATATAAACAGAATGAAGATCGACTAAACATAGAACATGGCATTTTTTTTTTAATGTATATTTGTTACAAAGTTTTCTCTATAAATTTAAAGTTTGATTGATATATAAATGAAGCTTCTAAGGTATTACACTGTAATGCCATACAGTAACACAGACACTTACATTTAGTTATGTTTTTGTTGTTTTGTCCTTATTTCATCTTTTGTTCTATCATTTCTTATGGATTTCTTTGTTTTATTGGATGAAAGAAATTATTACTATATCCACTATGACGGGAAGGCATCCGTGGGGATCCGCAGAAAAAAAGACTTTTGGACGCGACGTGGACGTAACTCAACGTAAGTGTCTGCGTGACTGTAGCATTAAGTTGTTAAAATTGAGGTACTTTGGTTAATTACAATTTTAACAATGTTGTTTAAGATTTTCAGCAACATTGCTAGAGTGACCGGGTTAAACAACGTTTGACAGATGTTTGACCTATGATTACTATGAATAAATATAAATTTCATTAATAATTTTAATTTCCACTTTGTTGTTTTCATTAATGTAATCTTTCAGTAAAGACCGCATGCATTTAAAATTGGTACAATCGGGGAAATGATAATTTAGGTCTGAAATTTTCTCAAACGGTGTGTGTATGTGGTACCAAATTAAAGCCTAAATATTGTTCTTGCTGATACAGTTTACTTTGTATAAGTTGCTTTTATAAAACAATAGTTATGCTAATAGCTATTACACAAATCCTTCCTTCGGAGCGCAAAGTTCATGACCTATTATGTGCGAAACGATTTTTTTTTTTTTTTTTTTTTTTTTTTTTCAAAAACAAGTAGCATCATTACGATTTATCACTCATGACCTAAAATCATAGAGATCTGACTTGTTCATGAACATTCAATAAATCCAATTGCAAATTGTTTTCTGCGATAAGATGTCTATTTAAAGCGAGAGCGAACTTAGCAAAACTCTCATTGACTGCATTGTGTGTTGTAAAAAGTTAGTCTTAAAGTATACACTGTAAAAAAAAAAAAGGTAACTCGCAAGAAAACGAGTAAACTAATGCTTTACTCCCAACGGAGTAAATTTTGTTTACGCTTAACAGAGCTAGTAAAAAGATAACGCGCAAGAAAATGAGTAAACATAATTATGCTTTAGTCCAACGGAGTAAATTTTGTTTACTCTTAACAGAGTTAAAAGGTAACTCGCAAGAAAATGAGTAAACTAATGCTTTACTCCCAACGGAGTAAATTTTGTTTACGCTTAACAGAGCTAGTAAAAAGGTAACTCGCAAGAAAATGAGTAAACTAATTGTTTACTCCTTTCGAAGCTAGGAATGATACATCGATGACTAAAAGTTACTCTTTTCTGGTAACATTTGCTCTACTTGCATGAAGTAATATTTTTTACTCAATTTCACGCGAGTAACCTTTTTGCTCAGTATTGGGTAAGATTTTACTCATTTTTTTTACAGTGTACCTTTTGAGATAACTATTAATAAAACAGTGTATAAATTAATCTACAATCTAATTTGTATTGGGAAACTAAAACGTTTTTTGGGGAAAAGTATGCGTTTTGCTACTTTGCAACATAATCATCGCGATGTGAATTTATTGAGTAGTGTAAAAGTATATTATCATTCCAATGGGCCTATAATATAAGACTACACTGTTCAGGCTGTTGCATTATGGGTAAGGAATCAGGGCAAAATCGGGTAGTTGAGGACTTGAGGTAGTGCTATACAAGGCTGTTGTTTCGTACTGGCATTAATATCTATCTTCCTTCGCTGGTTTAGCCCATTCTTGTTCTTCACCACTGCCCAATAATAGAAACACGAAAGCTGCTAGTACTGCTAAACCACTCGCGATGAAGAAAACTATCTGCCAACCATGAATATCAGCCTAAGCAACAAAGAACAAGATAGAGACAATTTTTCTAATATTAATGAGTTGTATTTTGTAGAGCGCGATATCCAAGTGGTAGGCCTACACTGTTAGAAAAAAAAATAAACAAGTTGTTTAAAATCTTAAACAACTGCGTGTTAACCGGTGAATCGCACAGCGTTGTTTAAAAATTAAACAACCTGTAGTTGTTTAAAACTTTAACACTCTTCTTGTTTAAAATTTTAAACAACCTGTTGTTTAATGGTTGTTCAAAATATCAACAGTATTGTTTAACGCTTCTCTCCAAAAATAAAAAACGCTATCGAACTCACAACTCTTCGATTATAAGGCAGACGCTCTATCCACTAAGCCAACACGTCAGTACATACACCTATTTAATATGCGAGGCATAAATCCTTCGCCATGATTGAAATGTTGTACCGATTTTACCTTGCATGTAACGAGTGATGCCATTAGCTCATGACTAACACGTAACATTTGCCTCGGCCTGTTTAAACAAAACTGTTTAAATCTAAACTCTAATATTTAAACAGGTCCTGCCTTAGGCTATAAAACCTCGCTTTTGCGGTTTTAAACAACACTGTTTAAATATTAAACAAGAATGTTTAACTTTTAAACCAGCATTTTTTTAAACAGCGAAATTTTTAAACCGCGTTCTAACAGTGTACTAATGCCTTGATCGAAGCGCTTTACAATATCTACAATTCCCATTCATTCTAAAGTATTAAAGGGCAATTCCATATCAAAAGGGACATAGGTGCTAAAAATTCAAATTGATTGTATGTTTTTTTCTTGCCACTTGGTTGTTTATGGGTATCCATATACCTTTGGGATCTGAAAAGATATTACCTCAGATTGTTCGTTTTGCTAATTATATTGCCGTTTGAACGTGCGTAATAGATATCGTAAAAATAAAGTGCTAATATTCGTTTGGATATTCTTTGAAGCATTCTTCACAGATACACTTTTTAAAAATTCTGGTATCAAAATCAATTTCTTATGTATTTTATTGTTTTATAAATTTCTTATTTATTTCTTTGTTTTTATGTTGCTGTTTTTTTTTTTTTTTTTTTTTATAAATTTATTTATAAAAACATACATCTTAAACAAATTATATAAATCATCAATTTTACATGAAACATTGTATATTTTCTTGAATTGAAGTGTTATGAAATATACATAACGCTTTAGTTTTAGATAACTTTGTTTTTCTTTGTTTTTGTTTATGTTTTTATGGGGAAAAAAATTTAAGCATAATCATGCTAAAATAAATTAATATAATCTAATTAAAGTGAAAGAAATCATATATTTTTGACAAAACCCCATTATCATTGACTTTGTACGGATGTAACGTCCGTAACAATTAAAATATAACGTCTATAACAACTTAATTAGCCAAATTAAACAATACCAAGTACTTTAAAAAAAAACGCATAGAATGAAATAAGACCTATTTGAAAATAGAGGTTAAGAAACTTTGAAGTATGTAACTTCACAGAGTTTTACCATTATGTTCAATTTTAAAAACGTCATGACTTGTCCTTTTTTTGTAACGTTAGTAACTGCAAATACATTTGTTTATTGATTAATTGTCTGGAGTCGCCTCTCAATGTAACGTACGGTTTTTAACGATGGAATTTCCCTAAAAAAGTTTAAGGGAACAGGAAGCTAGCGGACAAACGAACCCGGACAACTGCATCACGACCCTGTCATGTCTGTGGTATGGTTGAGGGATATCTTGGAGGATTTTCTGTGGGTATATTTGTCCGATCATTCGTAACTTTATGCAGCGGTCACAACTCGCCGTACCTTCGACGTGCAACTCCCTACGATGGATTTCGTAGAAAAATCGTGCAGCGCAGGTACCTCAGAGGCACGTTGCATGTACGACGTGCAGGAAGTTTTTCCAATTACTACAGAAACGCAGGAATCGCAGAAATTGACCAACGACCTGTGCATGCATTGCACATGCAACGCAGGCTACGTTGATGGCACGTGCCCCGTAGCCTACGACGAGTTGTGACCGCCGCATTACGAAAGACTTGGTGAAACATTCCCCGGAGTAATTCTTTAATCTTTGATCGCTTTTTCCTTATTTACTTGGAGTGTTACTTGGACATTTCGTCGATCTTTTCCATACACCAGAATATTCTATACGAAATGGTTATATTCGAGACAAAAATAATAATCCACACTGGCTACGCTCAATCTAGGTGATTAATGTATAATAACTGTTTGAGTATATCTTAATATTAAATATAAAGGTTCCATGCAATACCAGTGGTGGATCCAGGATTTGAAAATAGAGGGATGCATAAAGCAAATTTGAAAGTAGAGGGTTAGCAAAAGGCTATTTTTTTGTTTGTTATTATCTTATGAATAGGTATGTTCAATGTGCGAATCTAAATTTAAAAAACAAACAATCAAAACAAAGATCAGCTCCGCCTGGATCCACCACTGTAGTCCGAACTTAGATATAATCATTACCTGGTTTGTGGTGAACACGCCTACCACATATGGGGCCAATGCTCCAGATATTGCTGATGCAGTATTGACAAACCCAATGACACTACCGGCCAGTCTAGGTGCGATGTCCATCATGTTACAATAGTATCCAGCACTGCAGATTCCATTGAAACCTATTGCACTGGTCATGAGCACGACAGAGAGAGCGCTGTTACATCCAACATAGGCCAATAGCAGGAATGAAAGGGCACATAGTCCAAGTCCTAAACCGAAATTAGACGTGAATTATCCGTTGAAAGGTTTTACTTTTAGACATTTCTGTTTGCTCTGAATTTTGGGAATTTGGTCTGTTTCATGAATGCCCATGTGAGAGAAACACAAAGCGTCTCGTACTACTACAATACCGTACAAAGACTTATCTTGACAGCTTCGTACTATAGATTGGAAATTATTTTCTACCCAAAAGTTGAAAAATCAAATATACTGGCCTTTAAATCAAGCCTTGAAAAAAAAACCCACTTTGTGAACCAATTGCCCCATTAATGGCGATTAAAATTTTTGCAGCCACCTGAAGGTGTATTTTAAAATTTGAGACTAGAATGAGGAGAATTTTGAGCGCGCCATGTTCATATCTAATTTAGATGAGTGTTACTGTCTGCGATGTATCTGCAATAACATCCTGGACCCACCACTGGATTAACGAGCAGTGGCATATCTAGGGGGGCAAGGGGTGCACGTGCCCCAGGCGGAGCTTCAGGGGGCGCAAAAAAGGAAAAAAGAAAAAAAAAGAAAAAAGAAGAAGAATAAAGTAAAGAAGAAGAAGAAGGGGAAGAAGAAATAGGAGATCGGTGATCCATAATGGATATTGGGGCCATGTTTCCTCCCATTATTATTTTGGCGCCCCCTACATAGCACCACTAAGTTTTAATTTTTGGGCGTCCCAAAGTTTCTAATCATCTTTTAGGTTTAGTACCTTCTATCTTAGTTTCGGGTCAATTTTGCGCCCCCTGTATAGGCCTAGGCCTATACTGAAGATCAAATCGGTGCCCTTAACTTCAATTTAGCGTCCCTCTATAAAGGTTAAGATCAATTGTGTGCCCTCCTAATCCTCATTTTAAGACCAATTTGACATCTCCTGAGTTTCGATTTAATTTGGAGCCCCCTTTAAATAGTTTAAGATCAATATGGCGCCTCAAATTTTAAGATCAATTTGCCCTTCCCCCTCTGCTTCAGATAAACATCAAGGTCCCTCTAAGTTAATTTTTTTTTTCTGTCCATGCTTTTTCTCGCTGCCTTTTACTCCCTTTTTTTTCTTCATCATTATCAATCGTCTTTGTTTCCGTATTTTATGACCATTCGATATCAGTACCTGTTCCTTGCAAAGTTTATTCAAGTTTAGAGCTCTAGAATTTTTCGCTCGCGCTTCGCGCTCGCATTATATTATATGTTTCAAAATCATTTGTGGAAGACCAACAAAAAAAAAGTTTAAAATCATTTTTCCTACAAAGAAAAATCCGATGCATACAACTCCCAAAACACTTTGTGCAATAGGCTATTTGACACCTCCAAAGGTTATGCATTTTCTTAATCTGTATTATTTCAAGATTCTTAAATGCAAGATTTGAGTAATGCAAAAGCTCAAAATTTTCCGCTCGCGCTTCGCGCTCGCATTAAATTAAAATATTTGCAGAGGAAACAAAAATTGATAAGTTACGTGTATGTATGGACAGCGAATCATCCCCAAGTCTGGGGACATGTAAATATGCCACTGGTACAACAAACTAAAACAAATCCTTGAGCAGGACTGGAGTAGACCGGGGGGCGCAAAGTCAATATTTGCCCCGGGCGCACTTGACCCTAGATACGCCACTGTTAACGAGTCATTTAGAACCTGATGCATCCAACCTACCAACCTACCAGGTAGGCTAATCTGTTGAGAATGAGTATGAATCATTCCAATTGTTTCAGTTCTTCAGCTCATCAGTTCCATCATATCATGTCTTTTCAGTGGCGTTTCCGGGCGGGGTCGCAGGGGACGCGCCCCTTTTAATTTGAAATCCACTCTTGACCTGTATGTGTTAAAGTTGTAAAAATTTCGGGGCGCCACTCCTCCTATCCTAAAATCCTGGATCCGTCACTGCTTCTCAAATATGTCTAGGTAGGATATTTTGTTGTCTGCGCCATACCTAATTTTTCTTCTCTTATTAGAAATGTGATTTGTAAAACAATCTTCTCCTCTCCTGTAATAATCTCATTTTCTTTTGTTTTAAGCATAAACATAACCTTAACGATAACAAAAACACCACAAACATAGTGTCATGATTTTGTAAATGACTACCGTACCTATGAACGATAGAAGTTTCCTTGTGGCACCAATACTGAGTATTTCCCTGTTGATGAGATGAGCTGCAATGTTACTGCTGATAACAAGCATTGAACCCTCCGCTAAGAAAGGTATGGAGGAGAGAACACCGATCTATGACAGAAAAAAAAATCTTTCAATGTTATTTCTGCGACAAAACAAACAATTAAACAAAACTAAACTAAACATGTGCCAATTTTTTAATATAAACTAAGAGTAAAAAGAGTACCTATAGGACGTGAATGCCATTGTGGTTGATCGGGCATAGTTAGAATGGGATGAAAGGGTGTGTACTCCAATTGAGGGGCATATCCGAACGATATGAATGATTTTTATAACCACATAATGTCTATGTCGATGTGATCACTATTCAAATGTCGATCAGGCAATGCCTCTAATAACGTTCATGCAAAGCATTAGTCAATTGCGAAGTATAAGATTCGAATCTCGGCCACTTCAAAGTCCGTTGGCAAAAAAAACCCAACATTTATCTGCATAGGTATTTTCCTTGAAATACACTTTGCGCTTTTGTACCAGTTATTAGTGATAACAACTCTTGCTCTTTGGAAGCAAAAAGGGACGTGATGATACTCATTTGCAAGAACGAACTATTATTGTTTAATTGATCAAAATTCATTCCCTATCTTTACGTTCTAAAAAAAAATGTTTTTCTAAATTAAATACTTATGTAGAAAAAGTGCTTTGCTTACGAGGATAAGAGTGTCATGACTAATTAAGTTAGCACAACCTTCATATTTCAGGTCACATTAACCTGACAACATGAATCTTGACGTACCAGTTCTATGTCCATGCCCTGCACATGTTTGAGGTAGATTGGTTGATTGGTAAATACAGTGTTGTTTGACCATGTACCAACGAAGGTGCATATGATGATAGCCCAGACTGGTATGGAGCTCAACATCGCTTTCACTGGGATTGTGACTTTGCTGTTCTACAGACCCAAATAGATTTATTAATATCAGTTAATTCGACATCAATCGTAAAATCGGAGACATCCCCGTGATATGATGAGTGCTCGGGGGTCCCGAGAAAAACAATGATTCGAAAAAAAAAATTCAAGTCGCGGGCCCGTATCCTGAATCTTTACGACGTCTCTGTATAACGACATCGCTGTGACGTCTTATGAGTCTCCGTGATGTATCCGTGAGTCTAGAGACGTCACTGCGACTTGCTTGTGACTGGAAAAAGTCTCTCCTTTTTTTTTTTTTTTTTTTTTTTTTTTTTTTTTTTTTGTTTACGTATTTTCCCAGCTCTCCCAGAAGACGTCGCGGGGAACCTCTCCGCGACTCCACAGACTTGGAGTCGCACAGGCGCGGATCCAAGAAAATCGAATTGAATGCATTTCGGGGGCCCAATTGTCTTGGGACATAAGCGGCTCTATTATGTTTACGCATGGGCCCGGTAACTTCATTGTGTGACTCCGGTCTGCTTCCGCTACTGTCGCAAACTACGCTAACTCGTCTCATGGCATGTGAGGAACGGCCTCAGTTTATTCAAAAACCGGGTTTCGAAACTGATTATCAAAATAAAAGGACTATTGGCCGGTAAAGAAACAATGGCTCACCTTTTCTGTAATGGCAGCTGATGACAGATGTTGAAACTCTTCTCTTGATATCCTTGGATGAAGATGTGGACTCTCATATATCAGAATAACCCATAGGACGGTCCATATGGCAGATATGGAACCTTGAAAAGAGATTTAGATTAATATGACAGAGAGAATCCTCGAAATACTATTGAATATTATGATGAAAACAATTGTGCGTCAAGATATCATATTAAAGTGTGTTCCTAATATGTGGTTCAATCAACTTTAAAATACCGACTCAGAAGACGTAACATTGTTTTGCCACCGTTACTTATGGAACTTGAGTGTCCCAGTCGCAGCACATGCTGTGTGGTTATGTCATAATTCTAATGTCATATACATTACAATTTGGATAAAATGATCTGGAAATCAATTGACTATAAAGGATACATTAGAGGGTTTCAACGTGAGATTATAAAAGAAATGGTATAAAAGATAGAGAGAGCGAGAATGGGAAAGAGGGAAAGAAACAACAGCGGACCTATACTGTGGACTATGCGCTGTCTTAATGCGGCGGTCACAACTCGCCGTAGCCTACGGGGCACGTGCATGCAACTTAGCCTGCGTTGCATGCTCAGTGCATGCACAGGTCCTGGGTCAACTTCTGTGATTCCTGTGTTTCTGTAGTAACGGTATTGTAAAAACTTTCTGCACGTCGTACATGCTTGCCAGCATGGTACGTGAGCTGCACGAATTTTCTACAAAATCCATCGTAGGCAGTTGCACGTCGAAGGTACGGCGAGTTGTGACCGCCGCATTAGGCGTACGGGAACTGTATGAAGATGAAGGGAAGTATTGGATAGGTATACGTATAGGAAGAAGCACCTACCAAAGACATAGTACGTCGATGGCCATCCTCCAAGAAAGTTAGAACCTGACAAAAATCCTGAGATTATCGTCCCGAAGAAAGTTCCGAATTTTGAACCTATGGGATAGGTTACAAATTTGAGCTAATTATTTCGCCTATGATGACGTTTGTTGAGCAGGAAAGTAATATCTCACACTACCCAATGTTTTTCTTCTGGAAAAATATGTGGTTGAGCTATGGCTGTCATTTTTTATCTATTTAGAAATTATATTCTTAGGCCTGTATTTTGCTAAAGTTTCAACAATGAATACCTGAGCTAAGATTTTTAAAAAAAATCTCTCCAAATATGGTCGCCCTCCTCGGGGGCAATTGTAACAACATTGTTAACTAAGCACCTTTGCCCCGTACCTAGCCCCGGTACGCTGCAGCGCGCTGCAGCCGTACACAGCCCGTAAACTGCCGCAGTAATCCCATGCCATGCATATAGCAAGTGGAAAATATAATGTAACTTGAGTCAAGCATTGTCATGTTTTATCATAATTAGCTTACGTCTTTACTGTTGTTTAAATCTTTGATCTGTCAAGTGCAAAGCTTTGATTAAAAAGAAAGAAACAAAAAGTTACAATTTCATGTGTTACAATTGCTCCATATAATAGGTGTGTTACAATTGCCCCGTGTTCTGGGGTAATTGTAACACTCGACCTCTTGTTTTGAAATGTTAATGGCTTCAAAGTAAATGGCTTTACTTAAGATAAGATAAGCATATTTCGTTTTACTTAGTTTTAAGCAAGTATTTAGGTATTATAAAGTTGATAAGTCAAATTTGGAAGAAAAAAAAAGTGTTACAATTGTCCCCGGTCTCCCCTACTGAATCCCTTTAATGCAAGGTCAATTCAAAATTGTGTCGTGACAGCAGACATACAGCTTGGGAAATAATTATTAGACCAACTCTATTAAGCTCCCATATGATTTGGTCTAATAATTATTTCCCAAGATACTGATGGCACAAAAAAAAACTATTTCGAATGAACTTACCCGCCATTAATACCGCAAATGCATTTGAGTTTTCATTTCCCGGATACCATCGTGAGAGCATAGATCCTGCAGCCGGCAATGTTCCTCCCTGTCAAACATGGGGAATCACTATGAAATGTGCAAACTGAGAACATTACCTATAAACCCCTTTATTGTAAGTATAAGAGTTATAACTAAGCCTATTTAATCAGTATGGAATGACATCGCGTTGTAAACTGACACCTCTGCCCTTCTATGACAAAACGAAACAACATGACTCAAATCGCACACATCTTATATTTTTTATTGAGAATTTCCTCGACATTATTTAAGAGTTTATTTTTAGGATCAAGCGTAGGTCCTACATCTATAATACAAGAATTTCGATTTTAAGGCTAATTTTTTTAATCATTCATGCATTTTCCCTTTTTTCATCTTCTTCTTTCTTTTTAAATTTAAAATTAACTATACAGTTTCATAGTTTTGAAGAAAGAACAACTTGGTTTTTTTTTAATTGAGTTTTCATTTCATTTGGATGACCCCTCCCTCCTCTTTTTCAAGATACCTCAAAGAAACCACAAATAATCCGAACTGCGAGCAGATACATTGGGCCTATTCGGGCTGCTTCGGGTCCAAGAAGACTACAAACTGCGGATACGAACAAGGCGGTGCCGAACACCCGAGTCCCTCCGATCTTATCCGTAATCCAGCCAGAAGGAATCTGGGAGAATGAGTAGCCGTAGAAGAAACCGGCAATTACAAGCTCTTGTTCATGTGCAGTCCACAAGAATTCCCCATTCTAAAAATTACAAGGCAACACATTATTAACAAGCTCAAGATGTCTAGCCCCTCCCCCTTCTTTCTCTCTCTAAACACGCCGGCTACACCAAATAGCACAAGTACAATACGAAAACGTGTGCCCCTTCCATTTTGTAAAAAAACCCAATTACTATACCAATCACCAAAACCTAACCGTCCCCTTCAAATCTCACTTTATCTGATACTTATACTCCCTTCAGCCTTCATACATTTTTCATATATATTATATTACTTCTAGCATTTCCATATATTTTCCATTCAAATTTGTGTTAATATTTAGATATTTTCCAAAATAAGCCCGCTCGAGGGGTGGGAGGGGGGGGGCTAAGATTCATTTCTGGTCTTAATTAATTTCTCCTCTTAATGTTGGGTTTAGGGGGGTATGTCGCTCTCCCCCTCCCTCCCTCCGACTCGGCGCCTGATTTATTAACATCAAATTCTTACTTCATTCGTGACGTCATTAGTAATGTTAAAATCAGAGCATGTTTCCACTGAGCTGTTTTGTGTTCCGTCGTGATCCCCAGTTGTGTACGAGGCGTTGGTCATAGCGGCCATGGTGATACTTACATTGATGCGATTGCTGTATGTCAATCCATAACCCATGAAGGCCATGAACAGAAGTTCATATCGCTTGGGAACGTACCATCTGCCTGCCGTACAAAAAAAAAAATGTCAAAATCATTTTATTCGAATTGTATTTTCTTTAAATGAATATTTTTATTGTAAAAGTAGCATGTTGATAATCGTGCTCTATCTGCAAATTATTATCCAGGAAACTGAAAATAAAACATTTTAAGGAATAATTAAGATATTTGTCTGTTTATTGTTTTACGGATGTTGGTGGCTCGTTTGTTTGTTTGTCTGTTTTTGTTTTTTGTTTGTTTTATTTTTTTTAATTCTTATTGACATTGTCTTTTTTTAAATAGGTATTTTGGTACTTCCTTGACTTGATCGTTCCCCATCATAATACCTTGTGTGTGTCTTTGGTTCTCCTTCAGTAGTAACGGTTTCTTTTCAAGAAGTAACAAATTCTCCCTGTCATCATGTCCACCATCGTCCCTTACCGTATCGATGTCGTTCCCGTAAACCCCGACGCCGTTCTCGGCTTGGTTCCCCGATTCCGATGAGACCATGGCAGACATTAGATTTTGGAGTAAAAAGTTGGATCACGTTTTCTGCCACTGGCAAGAAGTCTCGGAAATTGCTATAGCCTAGTTAATAGATAAGTAGGATGCCATAGTTTCACTGAAAACTCTGTGCTAGCAATGATAATAATAATAATAGTTACATTTATATAGCGCTTAATACAAATATCCACCTTGATGTTTTTAAGTGCTTTTAGGCCTATTCCCGCCTTATAGCTAGGCTACCGGCCTAAAAGGTGCTCACAGCTCACAGTAAATGAGAGAATTTCAAATTATTAGGGTCACCCCCTACGCCCCGAATAGATACGCCACTGTAATAATACATTTCTCTTTTTACTGCACCTTAATGCTGATATTAGTCTAGATCATTAGGATACAAATAACCCAACAATTTTCTGGGACTCACTCAGGTTCGTCATTCAAATATGAATATGCATAAATGAAAAGAAGAACAGGTATTCACTAAACAACAAGTTCTGCAACAATAGCTGCCAACGTATGATTTATCACAAACTAGATATTGTGAACACACTCATAAGTTCTTTAAGTACACAAAAATTTCTTGTATTGCTTATATGATATATTACATCGAACCCGGTCTTCATTTTAATGGTCCATGCCAACCCAAAGCCTTGCTCAGTGACTAAGATGTGGGTAAATAATAAAAGAAAACTGATTTTATAATCTTACCAATATCAGTGAATATTGATTTTCACGGTCCTCTGCCTCATCTAAGATGCAGTGTATTCACTTGCAAACATGTCCAATCGGTTTTTATATTTCAAAAATTAGATCTCTTATAAAAGAAAATAATTAAAAAAAAGAGACAAGACTAGACGACACGTATAAACAAGAAATGATTTATTGCGTGACATTTTATCGTAATTTTATTGCCCATATTGCCATAAACTCTCACATGATCAATATGGACTAAGCAAGTCACAATATAGACATTGTGGCAATTTGAATCACCACTTTATTCATTCCGTGCATTTACTTTAGACTCGTTAAGTCAGTGAGATATGTTTTATATCTTTTTAAGGGTCTCAAAAGTTGCCTGTTTATTATCCGATATTTCATATTGATGAAATATAATAGCTTTTAAATTGAACCCTCCATCGTAATATGGGGAAAATATGAAATTGTGTGACTTGCAAAACGCCGGTTTCATGATATATTCAGACCTTTAAATTTTACATTTAACAAAATATTCAAATTAATCGATATTAAATAATGAACGACATTGCGTGGAAACAGTTTGCATATATTAGTATTTGATATGTCGGATAAACAAATTGCCACCCAAAATGTCATTGTTTTGCATTTGTTCTTTTGTATTTCCCTTTCAGAAATGAGCTGGTTGAATAGAGAAAAGTTTTCCCTTTAAAATAATGTTGGTCAACACTATAAATATTGCATGTTCTGTCATGCAATACACTAGATAATGTGCACGATAATATTCAAATAATGTTGTATTAATAGCACATGAAGTATCTATTATAGAAGACAGTCCCCTTAACGTTGCGCCCCCATGAATTTTAGATTTGTCAAAATGATTTTTTTTTTTTTTTTTTTTTTAATAGTATCTATAGAGTCTTACGCATCTTGTAATACCAAATTTATATAGTTTCGACAATTGGGTAATGCGCAGTTTCAAAAGATTGTCGCGCTATGCGCCTAGACTTTATATTGTAAAAGTAGTATAAAATGCAGATATGTGAAATGACAATTTCATATGCCAATAACTTAAAGAGTATTTGAGTGAAACATATGAAACTTTACAGGCTTATTTATTCTGATGTGCCCCAAATACCTGCCAAGTTTCAGACAATTTTATCACGTTTGGAGGGGGTGCATGGGCCCCTCCTCTGGTCGTGAGATGACCATAATAATCCTGCCCATTTAAGGTTGGGATTATTTTTCATAAAATTAAGAAATTCCTTTAAAATATATATTTCCTGAAAGGAAATTCCATGAGCAATTCAAACATGGTTAAAGATTAAGGGTCAGAAGAAAGAGGAACTTAAATAGGGGCTCCAAATGAAAAATTCGGGGCCCCTCAAAATTATTCAAAAAATCCCCAAATGAGATGTTACTACTTGACCCTACCTTGTTTTGAGAGTCATATTTGAAATTCCCAGGAGATTTCCTTTCCGAAAATGTATACTTTTGTAAGAAGAAACCTAATATTTCTAACGCTATAACACTCTGATCCTGATAGGGGCATTTTTTTTTTTTTTTCAATTGGTGGGGTTGCATGAAAAGGGCAAGATGGGGGCGAGTTCCAAAAGCATGACTAATATTATTTAGTTTTAAAGCACAATGATGACTTCGTAGATATTCAACCATTTTATAGTATATAAACCCCTCAAAAATGTCTTGCAATCAACTTTGGAGCCCTCATATCTTTTATTTGATTGTTTATGATGGTTAAATTTGATATCATTGGAAAGTTGATTTATTCCTTGTCACATTGATACCCATTTGTGATGGTTGTTATGCTGAATGCACAGTACTCGCAAACTCGAATGAAAGTCAGAAAAGGAAAGTTGCCAAATGAAGGCTATTGCTTAATCGAGTTCTTAACTGTATAAAAGGTTTTTGTGTTTCTTTGTGTGGTTGTTTGTTTGTGCGTTAGGCGCTCAATACAATGTGGATACTCTTGGTTGAATGTCAATAATGTTTCAGGTAATTTAAGTAGTATTTGTTGTAATTGTTTGTAAAAAGAACTGTTTAAATAACCAGCGAGTGTTTGAGCATTACTTGTGTATTGGTTACATTGCTCGGCCTTCTCAACATTTGATAAGCGCGCCATCCTAGCTTTATCAAACGACTACTCATGAAAATAAGCACTGCCAAGCAAAAAGCTTGGGCAAGGCACATTTCATCTTCCAAACAATAAGTGAAAACATTGAGGAAAATGCATGACCATTTAATGATACTCAATAGAAACTCTGCCTTTCAACAATAGCCATTCATTGGCAACTTTCCACTTCTGACTTTGATTTGTATTCGGGAATACTGTGCATTCAAGCATTGCACAACCTTTACAAATGGGTATCAGTGTAAAGAGGAATAAATGAACTTTCCAATGGTATAAAATAAGTGAATTATAGACAATTAACAAAAAAGATACGAGGACTCAAAGTTGAATTGCAAGACATTTTTTGAGGGGTTTATATATAAATAGTCAACTGAATGAAAACAACTAAATTCCTTTAAATGTGCTTGGTGTTCTAATAAGTTTTGCCACCACTGTATAAAAAAAGAGAGAGAGAGAAGGGCTTGTAGAATTAAAAATGCATGTTTTTTAGATAGATATGTTGTAATACTGTAATATTGTATATTCATCCACTCTTTCTCTCACACAATATATATCTTTTTTCTTCTTCTTCTGAGTATGGGTGACCCATCTCTATTTCTACCTCCTCAATAAGTCCACAAATGTTGAGGCTAGTGGTCAGTATATGACCACTAATACAATGACAACCCTTGATAGAAAGCAAAATTCGTACAACCTGTGTAGAAATATATGTACACTCGAATTTACCCCGACACAAATTACTGTATAAGAAGAGGCCTGGTCAACTTTGTTTCTTGTTGAGTTTATATCATATGCATTTTATTTACAAATTATACAATATTATCATTCTTCAGTCAATAATTGAGTTAATTTCCTTCATCATAATTAAGATACAGCCAAATGTATATATATATATATCAGTGATATACTTTATATTTATCACACCATAATATCAGAACATGATATATTCAAACATAAATGTATATATTTTGATAGTTTACCAAATGTATGAGTTGCCATTAAAAAAACACATATCAAATATTTTGTATCATAATACATTTCAACACAAAGCTTCAATCAAAGAAACAATGTCAATTATATTCAGGAATAGCACAAGTAATACTTTCAGTTACATGTAAATCATTACACGGAAGAACAAAAATAGTTTCAAACATATCTGTGAGGTTTTGAAGCCATTTGAAATAGTTGTAATTTATGTCATCCTAAATTTCAGCAGCACATATTTTTTTGAACTCTGAATGTTTCTGGTCGTAGAATAATAATTAGGAATAATTTGACACACAATATTCTGTAGAATTCTACAAATCTGAGTATTGAGAAAGATGCAAGAACATGAGACAACTTTGCGTTAAATAATTAAAGCTGAAGACCATCCTGGAATTTAAAAGAAAGAAAGAAACGCAGGAGTAAAGGTTTAAAGAAATTCTTTTAAAGGATAACAAAGTTTTTTTGTTTTTTTTGTGACATCACTTGCGAAGCTAATCTCCTGTTATGTGGTAAATTATAAACCATAAATTCCATAAATTTGTCTTTTCATTGTTCTTAATGAAGGAATACATGTAGATCTATTTCAAAGAGGCATGACATTAAGCATGGATTAGTGATACATCTGATGAACATCTGATGTGAAATATCTTTAAAAAAAAAAAAAAAAAAATCCAGAAATGGCAATGTCTAGAATTTACATCACACAACATACTTGAGCAGCTCGCAAGTGACGTCATAAAATTACAACTTTAAGAACTTTGTTGTCCATAGGGTTATGGTTAGGGCTGGGGTTAGTATGAATTTTCTTCAAACCTTTACCAATATTTTTCTTTATATTTTCTTTTTTGAAAGTGATAGAAATTCCTGGGTGGACTTCAACTTCACTTTTTGCATTAATTAATATTCTATGTATTCTTATATTTAATCAATTAAAATACGTGAGTAGAGTGATATCCATTATAAGTATTTATCATAATTCTGATGCTACTTTGTTTTTTCTTCACACAAAATTTTTTTCATGATTTTATGGGAATAGCTGATGTTGTTTAACTCAGCGATTACAAATCGACTTCAATCAACATTTGAAACCTATCTATTTGCAAGGGATATTTGAGAATCATTAAATACTTTAAAATTGATCAATTGAAAGAGGAGAGTCCACCATAGCTGTTACATAACAGAACAAGATATATATCATACTAGCATATGGCTTCAAATTGCACATTATGATTCAGCTTACAATCAAAAAGAGACGTATATCATTGCAGTCTTAATACAATCAAATCATGCATCTTCATTCATAATAAAAATAATTAATGCATTATAAGTGATGCATAAAATCATCAACAAAATGATATCAGATTTTGTTACTTCATAATTATTAATAAAAAATAACAAACATCTTGTTTCTACCTTACACTGAGATTCTAAAAAGATGTATCCATTCCTAATATTTAACTAGTTTTTTCCAGACTATCTTTTCAGTATAATAATTTACCATTCTCAATGTAACATGATAGCCCTTGTTCTGACAGATCCCCGCCTAGGATTAGAAGTACAATGTGTTATAAATATATCAGCCTCTAAACATGCATATGACTTGAAGTATATGACAGTTTTAATTTTTTACTTGGACCAGATAAATGAGAAAATAGGAAAGAATAAAATAAAGAGATAAAGTACCCTGAGTTGAGGTCGTAACTTAGGAAGAAATATTTTCAAGCAGCATCCCATGCTTACATCACTCGATTACAATTTTGCCAATAAATATCTTGCAATTGAATTCATAAAGGTCACTACTGTATTCTCTTTTATATTCGCGCAATTAATTTTTCTCACTGAGCGGCCTCAAAGAATGTTCACAGGTTCTTGAATTCGCGCTGCATTTTAGTAAGCACGCATTTGAATGCACCCAATACATGCATAAAAAAGCATGCTCATATAATCGCACGTTTTTAAATTCGCGCGAAATCCACGAAAAAATTAAAGTACCACAAATATTTCCACGATTACAGTATTCATTTTCCATCATCTTGGAAATGTATATTCTGTAAAGAACCAGAAAAGTATTATAATTATTTTATAATGGAATCAATTTGTGTTATGAGATAACTAATAACAATGTTTTTTTATTTACCCAGGGTAGCCATCTACCATTGAGCCCTGCATGTAGGTCTGAAATCATAATACATAGGAAGAGTTGTGTTGCAGTGGTTCTTACACTCATCTTTTCATGAAATATTAAAAAAACCTAAAATGCCTTACTGGTTCACAAAAAAAAAATATGTATATATATATATATATATATATATATATATATATATGCTTAACCACAGTTTATAGGAATATGAATGTTATGTGTTAATACGTTATGGCTTGTATATTTTGTTATACCGTGCGTCCCCCAAAATTTTTTTGAAATGACTGCCAAATAAAAAATCTATGGTCCTTTGACGAAAGGTTTATGTGTCGAGAAAGCTTACATCCTCAATATAATTATGACACCAAAAAGTCTAAAAATAGTTTATGCTTGAGTGAGTGCTGCCAAATGTTGTAAAGGACACAAAAATGGAGCTGTGCAAGAATTCAGGGTTCATTTATGGAAGGCCATAAGGCTCAAAATTTTTGAAGTAAATTTTTTTTTTTTAATTCAGAAATTTAAAAAAAAGTATTATGGAGAAAAGTTACCTTCATTTGTTCTTTGCATAATATTGATGTTTGTGTTAATTTAGACCTTTTTAGCGGATTAATGTTATGATTAATTTTGATAAATTTTGATCCTTAGTCATTCATAACTGAATAGCGAATTCCTGCGCAGCCCTTTATTGTTTCTCTTACAAAAGTGGGCAGTGCTCACTCAAGCATGAATTATTTTCAGATTTTTTGATCTGATGATAATGAGGATATGAGCTTTCTATACATATAAACGTTTCAACGAAGAACAAATATATTTTTTTATTTGGCAGTCATTTCAAAAGTGTATAGTTTTCTTCTAGGACACACTGTAAATCAAATGGTGGCAAGAAAAATGACAAATGTGATTGCATGTCCTATATACCTCCGCCCATAAAACCTGTAAATTCACAAATTGACCTCTGTGCTCTTTGAGCTAATTACTCTGAAATTGAAATCAGATTGTCTTCAGAACTATGGTGATGCATACTCTCGACAAGTTTTCATTTCATATTTCAAGGGGTTCATGAGATATTGAAGGAACGAGACCAATACCTAGAATTTCATTAGTTAACCTCTGTGATTCCAACCTACATTTAGCTGAAATTTTAATAATAATAATAATAATAATAATAGTTGCATTTATATAGCGCTTAATACGATATCCACCTTAGTGTTTCTAAGCACTTACAGTGTGGCGCTGGGCCTTTGAAATGCAAATTATTAGGATCTGAAATCAACAAAAAGGCTTCTTTACAATACAACCAATTATTTAAGTTCAAACATTATGTGTACCAGTTTCCTTACGCTGAATATATTGATCAAACAGGAATTTGCACATTTGGGACTATGGAGCTTAAAATGCCTCTTATTCTTATATCTAGTCACTTTTGTTAGATTTTATTTGCTTAAAGTAATTATCATGGACTACTCTAACATGGCATATACACACAGGTATTTTTGATCAAGTTATTTACTTGAATTGTTGCATTTTTTGCACTTGTCGTGTCACTCACGTTTTTGATGTCGTGTCACTCATGACACATAGAGGCGGACCATTTTCCACAGAGAGAGAACATTGATAAGGACAATAAATGTCAGAGAGGTACACTATTCACGTACATATACATATACCAGCACTTATAAATCCAACCATAACCAATAATGGTCAGAAACTTGTGTCCCAAATTTGTTGTGTCGCTCACACACCGTTTTTTAATCATAATTTCCAGGACCAATTGTAAAATTCAAATCCAACTGGTAATGACACATGCCAGTCCTACATTATACGTAATATGGTTGTCACGATCCATTCATAACCTACAGGTGTGAAGATATGCACCCTTCTGTCTGTCCAAATGTCGTGTCACTCACGTTTGAATATGACCTTATTACAAAATTACATGTATTATCAAGTAATAAGTTTGAAGATTATATCACCTGTGGTTCTTGAGATATTGCAAAAACATAATGCTTATGTCATCAATGGTAGAGTTCCAAGAAAATCCTTCAATATTTGTACACATGAAAATAACTTTGTAACTATGATAACACACTAACACATCCTTCTTTCATATCAAGTGGAATGTTTGCAACATTCTCATATCTTTCACACAAAAAAACGGATATTGAATTAGCCATGTCAATGAACCAAATATGGGGGTAATATTAATATCATTTTTCAGGATGCCAACCGGCTCCAATAGGTTGATGTGACCGAGATGGTCATCATTTGACAATAGTATAATATTCAATCGATTCTTTCATAATACATGCGCCACCAATGATCATAAGATGCTCAATTTACCTTGTGGATCAATAAGTTATTTATCCCTATATAGGCTATAGCACACAACACAAGTGGAAATTTGGGAATTAAAGAAATATCTAACTAAACGATGAATCCAAAGCCAAGGGGGGAAAAAAAGGATTAATCAGTAGAACTACATGATACCACCACAGGAAAACTGTATTGCTTAATTAAGGTTTGCAAATACTTTAAAAGAGAAACACAGTGATGAATGTATGGTTGAGAACACTGTTTTTTTACCAATCTCTAAGAATTAACACGGATTAGGGTGCAACTTGCGCGCATGTATTATGAAACGCAAGAATTAGTTACACAGCTACATCCAGCTTGAAACCTTGCAGGAATGCAAAATATACATTTATTTTTGTTCAAATGAAACAATATTTCAGCTGAGAAATAGAACAAAAATAACACATTAATACAGACAAATACATCAACACATGCTTTCAAGCACCACAGGTTATATTTTTCTTGAAGAACAACACCAATAAATATCCTTCAAGATTTTTTTTCTCCTTTATCTTTATATTGCAAAGTTGAAACTAAATGAGACATTACATGACGGTAGTAAAAACAATTTGACAGCCGTATCAATAAGAAAACTCTGCATGACTGAAATCAATACCTGCCTCCCACTGAGCAAGAAGGATGTTACTTCCGTTAACGGAAGAAGGATGTTAACACACTTCTAACTTCCAGCAGACAATGTTTTAACATACAAACGGAATAACGTTCCTGTTCCTGATTAAGAGTGTTTCAGAGGGAAATACTCTCCAGGTAGAGTCATTGAAACCTGTTGGAGACGAGCTGATTCGGCTATAATACACATTTCCCCTAGACCTCAGCCTGAATATATTCGGGCTCAGTCCCCAACTGGTTAAAATTTGTATTGTTGTATTATGTAGCCCAATAGCTTTCAATTCATGTGAACTTTGGCTAATCTTTTAATTTTTCACTGGGTAGAAGTTATTAAGTCAATTGTTTTAAGTAATAAACTTGTTCCCATCATGGTAGACTCCCTACTCACAGGTGAAGACAGAGCTCAGCTGTACCTCGACTGGTGAACTCTCTCAAATACTGTGATATGTTGAGTTTTGCAAGAGAAGGGGTTAGGCACCTTCTGTAAAAAGTGCGTCAGCTTCCGATTTATCGGCTTTTGAATAGAATCCCGAAATCTTAATGCAGCTTAAACACGTTAAAAGCAGAAAGCCGATGGTTTCTCGCGTTGGATCAGGAAGCTGCGGAAAACTGACGCACTCTGTTTGGAGACGGCGCCGCCTTAGACCGGTGATTGTACATTTACTGTACATGTACTTCGACTGGTGGCCTATATTTCCACACTTTTTCCTCTCTGTCTAATACTATGGTGTGTTGAGGGTTGGATAAGATGGGTTCAGACTGGTGACTGAGCTCTTTGAATGTGATTCCTACCTTGTAGATGCCTTGATAGAGAAACAGGAAGGTGCACTCGTGGCTCGCCGACTGATCACTATCAAACTGAAAGAGAGTACAGATTATGCAGACCAAAATATTAGAAAATAATAAAACTATCAGAATAACCATATTAAGGGATGGATTCCTCCAGTAGATCAAATCACAAGTTAAATACATGATAAATCTTATGCCTCTGACACAGATGGTATGATTGCCCAACATACATGTACTATAAAAGAATGGTACTATAATTGTTATGTGGTACTTATATTTAAGAAATGCATGCTGATTTTTTTTTTTACATTGGTTATAAATCATTCAAACTATAGTTCATGTCCTTTTTATATGTTTCATTGATGTTCGGCATCAGATCTTGCCTGTTTAGAAAACTTTGTACGTGCGAAAAATATTTGTGGCAAATTTATGAAGTGTGTTCAGATACTGGCCTATTGGCAACACACAAAATATTCATTTTGAGATTTAACTTTCTAGATGACGTATCATACTTGAATTTTCTAGTCCAGAAGGATACATTTCTAAGTTTCTTACCACTTGTATAATTCTTGAGGTAGTTCCTAAACATGCTACTTTATCCGCCGGATTCATCTCTGTTCTATCATTCTCATGGTCCATGTAAACGTTTGTAGTCAGCTCAACAGGACATACACAACAATCTGCAAATACACAAATATCCATCATTTTATAGATAAACATAATCTAATGTAATGACAAATTTCAAACTTAACAATATTCCTATACATCCTTCTCAAAATGTCTAGATTAAACATCCAAAAGATTTGTTGTTTGGTATAGAAATCCCCTACATGTGTACACATATAAATGGATGGGTATATATGGCTCATTGATATCATAACCACCTGACTAAAAATTATAAACAAATAAAATGATTATTTCCCAATACATTTACAATAAACCCTCAGCGGTCAGAGCTGGTTACCTCCTTATTCTTCAGGTACAAACAAAATGGTAAAAAATCAAGCCTAAAGTATGATCATTGCAGGTTGCTAATTCATATTTTCCAATTAGCATAAGACCTACCTGATTTACTTTTGACCGAGACAGCTACTGTGAGCAGTTCACCTGGAGTGATAGTGACTGGTTCTCCTACCATATGAGCTTCACCATTCACTTGGACATGCCACCAAACAGGGAAGTGAACAGTGTTTTCATAGACCTACCTGTTTGACTTGTGACTGAGACAGCTACTGTGAGCAGTTCACCTTGAGTGATAGTGACTGGTTCTCCTATCATATGAGCTTCACCACTCACTTGGACATGCCACCAAACGGAAAGGAACAGTGTTGTCATAGACCTACCTGATTTACTTTTGACCGAGACAGCTACTGTGAGCAGTTCACCTTGAGTGATAGTGACTGGATCTCCTACCATATGAGCTTCACCATTCACTTGGACATGCCACCAAACAGGGAAGGGAACAGTGTTTTCATAGACCTACCTGTTTGACTTGTGACTGAGACAGCTACTGTGAGCAGTTCACCTTGAGTGATAGTGACTGGTTCTCC